>CM076572.1:423744704-423840511 GCA_034641835.2 Pinus albicaulis
GACAGAAATCAACCCTCAAGTGCAAAGGCAGAAGGGAGCTTGACTGCAAGACCGACCCGTCGAGCAGGGATGAAAGTCGGCCTTAGTGATCCGACAATGCCGAGTGGAAGGGTCATTTTTCAATGGATAAAAGTTACTCTACGGATAACAGGTTGATATTCCCCAAGAGTTCACATCGATGGGAAGGTTTAGCACCTCGATGTCGGCTCTTCGCCACCTGGGGCGGTAGTACGTTCCAAGGGTTGGGTTGTTCGCCCATTAAAGTGGTACGTGAGCTGGGTTCAGAATGTCGTGAGACAATTCGGTCCATATCCAATGTGGGCATTAGAGCATTGAGAGGACCTTTCCCTAGTACAAGAGGACCGGGAATGATGCACCTCTGGTGTACCAGTTATCGTGCCCACGGTAGACATTGGGTAGCCAAGTGCGGAGTGGATAACTACTAAAAGCATATAAGTAGAAAGCCCACCCCAAGATGAGAGCTCTTCTATTCTTACTTCCCTGAAAGCCCCTAGTCGCGAACACGGCTGGGACAATGACGGGTTCTCTGTCCTTGCAGGGGATGGAGTGACAAAAGTATTGAGAATCCAAGATAAGGTCACTGCGAGATGAGTCGTTTATCATTACGATAGGTGTCAAGTGGAAGTGCAACGATGTATGCAGCTGAGGCATCCTAACAGACCGAGAGATTTGGACCTTGTTCCTACATGACCCGATTGATATGATCAGGTACTAGCCATCTATTCTTTTCTTTGTTCAATTGTTTGACAACATGAAACTATGAAACCAAAAGCTCTACCCTCCCTCTCCTTCAGATAGAAGGGCAGAGGAGGGTTCTCTACCTAGAAGGGACACCCCTTCGGTGTCCTTTTAATAATTGGGGCCACACAATCATTAGCCAATATGCTTTTCTCGCATTTATGCCCTTCTTCGTTCATGGTTTGAAATTCTGGTGTCCCAGGCATAGAGGAACCACACCAACCCATCCCAAACTTGGTGGTTAAACTCTACTGCGGTGATGATACTGTAGGGGAAGCCCTGCGGGAAAATAGCTTGGTGCTAGGATGATAAAAAGCTTAATGCCTCTTCTTCTCATTAGAAGGTCGTCTTCTCAGAAACTCCATTTCTGACATCTTTTTTTTCCCACTCCACACTTTACCTTGAAACACAATACCTGTGTTTGCTCATAGCGATAAATTTTCTTCTGCATCCTCTTACCCCGCGAAGAGAGGAATCCATATTTTGGGAGGGACTCCTGGGGTCGAATCCAGCGGAGACGGGGCTTGTAGCTCAAAGGATTAGAGCACGTGGCTATGAACCACGGTGTTGGGGGTTCGAATCCCTCATCGCCCACCCCGAAAGGGGACAAAAGGGAGGCCGGGGGTAGGGAGATTATGATTGGGATAGCAGACGCAAAGCTATGGAACTTAGTCTTCACAAAGGGTCATTTGTCAAAAATGATACCTGGTATGTCCGAGAGTAACCAACATATATGTGTCTGACCTCCTATAAATCTTACTCATTATTAGATTTAGATTATGGTTATAGAACGAGACATCCTCCAAATCTGAGGGAAATTATATTGACAGCATGCAGGGATCCAATTCTGACTTCCAGGGAACGAACTGATAGTTCTAACAGCTGGTAATGGGTCGAGTGACTAGTAACGGGTCGAGCGAATAGAGGCCTCTTCACCTTCAGCTCTGGAAATGTCATCACATCAAAAGAACAATGGATTTGTTTCTGCGAACTTTTTAGTATTTTGAAGAGACCGTTGTTTCCATCTTTACTTTCCCGGACTACTAGGATCCTATCTTGATCCTGTGGCAATTGTGCATGCACATATTATGTTATGAACAAAGACATGTAACATTTGACCTACTCTTAATGGTAAAATCGAGCTCTATTTTGAATAAAATGGATCTCCCCAAGTAGGATTCGAACCTACGACCAATCAGTTAATAGTCGACCGCTCTACCACTGAGCTATTAAGGAACAATGGAGGGTTCTCATATACATTCAAGATTCTTGTTCTTTGGACCGACCCATGATCATCAATGTATAAACTATTGAGAAACTAAATAAGGTTTTTTCTCAACTCTTGGACACCCCACCGTAGAGTTATTGAACTCTAAATACAATAGGATCTATTATTATTGCTACCATTCAATATTACTACCATTCAATTTTTTTATTACTTGAAAAAGGAATAATTCGATTATATAGAACCTTGAAATAAAGAGATAACTTTTAGATTTCGATAAAGGAGGATTAGTGGATGAAAATAGAATTTTACAGGAAAGGTGGAATTGGTAAATCAACAAATAGTTGTAATATCTCAGTCCCTCTAGCAAGACATGGTCAAAAGGTGTTACAGATTGGGTGTGATCCCAAACGCGATAGTAGTTTTACTCTTACAGGATTTCTAATACCTACAATTATAGATAATTTACAATCCAAGGATTATCATTATGAGGATATTTGGCCCGAAGATGTAATTCACAAGGGTTATGGAGGGGTGGATTGTGTGGAAGTAGGGGGTCCACCCGCAGGAGCCGGATGTGGAGGATATGTGGTGGGAGAAACTATAAAGTTGTTAAAAGAATTAAATGCATTTTACGAATATGATATTATATTATTCGATGTATTAGGTGATGTGGTCTGTGGAGGTTTTGCAGCTCCATTGAACTATGCAGATTATTGTGTAATAATTACAGATAATGGATTCGATGCATTATTTGCAGCTAATCGTATTACTGCCTCTATAAGGGAAAATGCTCGTACACATCCACTCCGATTAGCAGGCTTGGTGGGAAATCGTACATTTAGAAGAGTTCTTATCAATAAATATGTAGAAGCCTGTCAAATGCCTGTAATAGAGGTATTACCTATTATTGAGGATATCCGAGTTTCCAGAGTAAAGGGTAAAACCTTATTTGAAATGGTTGGATCTGAACCATCCCTTAACTATGTGTATAATTATTATCTAGGCATAGCAGATAAAATATTGTCCCAACCAGAAGGTATTGTCCCAAAATAGATTCCAGATCGGGAATTATTTATTTTACTCTCTGATCTTTATCTAAATCCCATTGGTGGTGGGGGACAGAAAAAAAAGATTCAGGAAAATTTCCTTAGGTTTACGAGGATTTAGAATCAACAATTTATCCACAATTTGTTGTCAATCGGATTCTTTATTTTTATTATTCTTTTTATTCATTATTTATTTTCCTTATTTATCCTCAGCCATTTATTATTCCCCTCCCTATTATGTCGACCAAAATTGATGAAACTATAACTTTTGAATGTGAAACGGGTAATTGTCATACTTTTTGTCCTATTAGCTGTGTATCCTGGTTGTATCAAAAGATTGAAGACAGTTTCTTTTTGGTAGTGGGCACAAAAAAATGTGGTTATTTTCTGCAAAATGCACTTGGAGTTATGATTTTTGCAGAACCCTGCTATGCAATGGCAGAATTAGAAGAAGGAGATATCTCGGCCCATTTGAACGATTATGAGGAATTGAACACGATTTGTATTCGGATAAGAAAATATAGAGATCCCAGCGTCATCATATGGATAGGCACTTGTACTATAGAAATAATAAAAGTGGATTTGGAAGGTATGGCACCCAAATTTGAATATGAAATTGGAGTACCAATTCTAGCGGCAAGAGAAAATGGACTTGATTATGCTTTTACTCAGGGGGAATATACCGTGTTAGCTGTAATGGCACATTGTTGTCCAGAAAAATAATTCCCCATCGATGAATCAAAAGAAACTAAAACAAAAACAAAATTATTCCCTTTTCCTCTTCTGAAGGAAAAGAAATTGGTGGAATATGCAAATCATCCTTCCCTAGTTATTTTTGGGTCTTTACCCTCGAATTTGGTTTCTCAACTTGATACAGAATTAAGATGTCAATTCATCAAGGTATCAGGTTGGTTTCCCACTCAAACATATGCCGATCTTCCATCACTAGGTGATGGAGTTTATTTTTGTGGGGTTAACCCATTTCTGAGTCGTACAGCAACAACTTTGATAAGACAAAAAAATGTGAATTAATCGTAGCTCCTTTTCCTATTGGTCCAGACGGAACGCGTGCTTGGATTGAAAGGATTTGTCCTGTATTTGGTGTTGAGGCCCAGATTCTGGAGGAAAGAGAGGAACAGATATGGGATATTTTAAAATATTATCTTTATTTGGTACGTGGAAAATCTGTCTTTTTCATGGGAGATAATCTCCTAGAAATATCTCTAGCAAGATTCTTAATCAGATGTGGTATGATCATTTATGAAATTGGTATTCCATATATGGATAAACGGTATCAAGCTTCTGAATTAGCACTTTTAAAATATACATGTATAAGAATGTGTATACCAATACCACGAATTGTGGAGAAACCAGACAATTCAAATCAGATACGACGTATGCGCGAGCTACAACCCGACTTAGCCATCACCAGAATGGCTCATGCTAACCCATTAGGGGCGAGAGGAATTGGTACTAAATGGTCAGTTGAATTTAATTTTTCCTAGATTCATGGATTTTCCAATGCGAGAGATGTACTCGAATTGGTTACCCGCCCTCTATGATGTAACAAAAATTTAGATAACTTGGATAGGACCACACTGGTCCGAAATAACAACGAGTTCTATACCAGTACTCCTACTCCTAGATAAGATAATAGGGAATATATGTATTAATAACATATGCATATATCTAGATGTTAGATATTGGAATCTATTATGTCAAAATCGAATTTATGAATATAAAAAATAATAACTATTTCTATCTATATCTCCCATATCGAGGATACCACATATATTTATTCTATTCCTGTTTCTCATTCTTTTATTTTGATCAAAAAGGAGTTTTGATATGATAAGAGTACTTAGTCTAATATGGGATCCATTATCATCATGGGTAGAAGTATCAGGTCCGATCATTTTATTTGGGCTATATTATGGATTTATTGCTACATTACCTTTTGGTCCCTCTAAAATCTATTCCATGAGATCCTTATTTTTGGGAGAAACTCTCTATGGTATAATAGCCGTAAGTGGTTCTATTACGGGACAATTAATAGTCTTTTTGTCCATGTATTATTCGCCCATCTATGCAGTGCTGTGGAAACCTCATGCAATAACTCTATTAGTCATACCGTATACGTTATGTCTGTGAAAACCTTCAAGTCCTGAATCTACGCACCCCATGAATTCGATCAAAAATCCAAAAATTCTAAGTCTATTTATGGGTGGTCTAGTTCTTCAATTGTTGAATCCCATTCTTTTAGCAAATCCCATATTAACAAGACTGGTGAACCTGTTTCTTTTTCGTTACAACGATAATATATCCTTTATGATAAGTAGTTTTTTCGGTTGGTTGGGTGGTCATATTCTATTCATCAATTTGACAAAATTGGTATCTTTACGTATAGAATGTAATTCACCTATTGATCATACTTCATTAAGACATTATATTCATCAAACCTTTAGTTTACTTCTTATTTCTTATTTTTCATTCTATTTAGGTAGATCCCCATTACTTTTTCATAGAAAGAAAAAAGATAACAAAAAAAAGGACCGCTCTGCGGCTATGGCTAAAAAGGACCGCTCTGTGGCTATGGCTAAAAAGGACTGCTCTGTGGCTATGGCTAAAAAGGACCGTTCTGTGGCAGAGGACGAGGACCGCTCTGTGGCTATGGCTAAAAAGGACCGTTCTATGGCAAAGGACGAGGACCGCTCTGAGCCTTTGGCTATGGTTATGGTTCAAGAGGCCTGCTCTGTGTCTTTTATAGCTAAAAAGGCTCGCTCTATGTCTTTTATAGCTAAAAAGGTCTGCTCTGTGGCAGAGGACAAGGACCCAGAGGACGATCACCGCTCTGTGGCAGAGGACAAGGACCCAGAGGATGAGCACCGTTCTGTGGCAGAGGATGAGGACCGCTCTGTGGCAGAGGACGAGGACCATTCTGTGGCAGAGGATGAGGGCCGCTCTGTGGCAGAGGAAGAGGACCGTTCTATGGTAGAGGACGAGGACCCAGAGGACGAGGATCGTTCTGTGGCAGAGGATGAGGACCACTCTGTGGCAGAGGACGAGGACCGCTCTGTGCCTAGAGAGAAAAAAAAACTTAAAGGACTTCTAATATCATGGTTCAAGCAACCATGTCCCATTAATTTCTTTGATCCTGATAGAATTTATTAGTCGATACGATATATCGGGAATAGCCCATTTCATCACCTAAAGCCTGTGAGGACCAAAGTCTCTCAATATTTTTTTGGTGCATATTCAAGTGATGGAAAAAAAAGAATCTCTTTTACGCTTTTACCTAGTGTATTGGCCCTTGGGGAAAAGCTCGAGAAATATAGAGATATTTTAGATACTTCTTGCTTATCTAAGGATCCTTATTATAGATGGAACCATATCATGAAAAGAAGAAGAGATTCTTTAGAGAATGAATTTTCGGATTGAGTGAAATATCTAAGCCATGGATCTCCCGCTGAAAATGTTATAGAAAGGAGAGTGAAATTCTCCAATTCTCAGGGGAATTCTTTTACTGAAATGTATGATCCGTTGCTTAATGGGGCATTGCGTGGAACAATAGACCAATTCGAGTCCCCCAAAATGCTAAACGATTTGATCATTTCGATCATTTCGAATCTTTCGGATTTTATAGAGATACCTATAAAAGACTATAAAGAGGGATTTCCGAATGATCAATTTCGGTATGGGTACCATATCTCTGAGCATTGGAAGGAATTGGAACACAAAATCTTTCGACTACCTTGGGAACCCTTACCTACAAATACTTTTCGTTTGCTTGTTTCGAGCACTAAATCATCGAAAAGAGGAAAATTTGAACCTATTTCGAAACAGCTTTATCCATTAGCAGAACGAATAATTCCAAATCAAGAAAAGAAGATATTTGAAGAGTATTTGTCAAATATAGATTCTTCTTTTGGTAAACTGATCTATCCAAAAGATTTGTTTGAAATGCAGATCCAATAATCTATACAAAATATGATGATTCGTTGATACATTTCCTGTGGTTGGAAATAGCCTTTCGAGTGGCCTATATGGATCTCGTACCGGAAATAGATTCATGTAATGAACGGATCTACTCGAACTCTTTAGTGAATATTACAACCGAATTGATGGTAGAAACGTTTCTATTACAAATTCGAATTAAAAATGTTAGTCTTAATTTTCCATTGTGTGTGCGTATATATATAAAGCCAACGACCATGAGTCCATTAAAGGGTATACCATCATATATATATATATACAATTAATTAAATAGGATGATATTAAATGAAATATTTTGCAAACCATTATATATATATGAATGAAAAGATAAAAATATTAATATTTATAGATTAAAGGAAAATGTATACAATAATAGTGTTTTTTTATTAAAATGTTTATGGGTTTTGGATAGATCAGGTATTATGTAAGATTCTTTTTGATGTGAAGTTACTGGTTCTATTTCTCACTCTCATTAGGGTGATATATTGGACATAATGATGAAGATCTAGTCCTAGATAGATTTGGTATTATGTTAAGACACTCTTTAATGCTAAGTCACTGGTTCGATTCCCCACCATCATTAGAGTGATATATTGGACATAATGATGAAGATGTAGTCCTACTGCTTACAAAAATATATATATTTTTTTATTAAAATATTTTGTATGACATATTTTGTAACAAATATATATTTATTTTAATAATAAATTTATAAAATAATAAATTAAAATTAAATATAAATTATTAAAATATTTAATAATATAATTTTTTAAATTTGAAAAGTTTTTCATTTTTAACATTAAAAAAGGCTAAAATTAATTAATAAATTAAACTATTTTAAATAAATGGTGAGTTTTTGCATCTTAAAAACTTATCATTATATTATTATAAATTAAGTTAATAATCTTAAATACTATAAATTTTTTGTTATTAGTTCTTACAAAGACAAGACTCTAGCAATGGATTTTTCTGTTAATCACCATTAGTTGACCAAAGCAAGTTATAATGTTAACTAAAAATAGATATTTATTTTTTAATATTATTGAAAAAAACATTTTTCAAACATTTCTTTGGAACATAACTTTGGAGGTCTTATTGTAGCCTTTGAGCCATGTATAACCACCTCGAATTTTTTTAAATATTTATGCCATGATTTTTAAACAATTTTGCAATGATTTTTCATTGTTAAACAATCTAAAATTAAAATCCTTGAAAATAGGTTATACTGTAAATAACTTATTTAGCATCAATTACTTCCTCCCATAATTTAAACAAGTATTTGCATAAAATATTAATAGTTACAAGATGGAAATAAGTATACATACCACTATTTATGTTATCTTCTTTTTTTTTGTAAATTTCGTAGGACTTGTCTATTTTCTATTTTGTAAAGAGCAAGTTGCTATACAAAAGATGCAATGTTTGGTAGCCTCAACCTGCCCAAAGGAAACCAGGTATGTTGGCCACCTCAGAGAGTTATAAGCCAACCAAAATTGGTATTGTTTCTTCCTTCTAATAACTGCTAGTAATCATTTAATATGTCCATAGAAACTACATATAAAACATAGAGTAAGCCTAATAGCGTCAAAACACATACAAAATATATCTTAAAAAAGAGATTTAACCATCTGATGAATCAACCAGTGCAGGGTCTTTTGCAGTTGACCCTGGCATCTCAGCTTGCTGCAATTTTTGCAGTTGTTGCTCCATCCATGCTAATCTCGCATTGGCTTGGATCTGTACCTTTGCCATTTCCCTCATTTCTTGTTTCATCTGCTAGAGCTCAAACAAAAGGGAAGAATTGAGTTGTTTTTCCTTTGTACTCATCAATGCTTTTGCAAGCACACATTTGATCTTCCAATAAGTTTTAACTGATTGTTGAAAGAGAGAGACTCTCCCTCGTGTACTACCTGGGTCAGAGAGGAAGTCTATTCCTTCCTGGATATCATCCTCTTCATCATCAGTATCTCTCTCCCATCCCTGTATTTTTTTCCGAATATCTATCGGAATTCCAGTTTCATAGCTTTTTGCTAAACTTTCAATGGTCTGTTGATTGGTTTTCCTTCCTCTTTTGCTTGTTTCTGCAAATTGGTTTTCAAGTGAATTTTTCTTCCCTTTCCTTTTGTCATTGTACCCTGAATGTCCCTGTTCCTGCTTTGAACTAAAAAACACCCTCTATATGGAACAGTAGCGAATAGGTAAAACTTAGAATCCTGATGCTAGACCGTCCCTCCTTGATTCCTTCGTAAAATATGAGACAGATCAGATACGCCATTCACAGATGAACAGAGGTCTAGATGGGACTGAGCAGACTAACTGAAACTGTTAATGGCACTTTGGAATAAAACTAAGTTGAAATTTTTAGAAAAATTAAAATAAGCAGGGCTAAACTCATTCTTAGACAGATTCTTGGTAATTTTTAACAGAACAAGATTTCGCAGACCGTGATTATTTCCCTGAAAGAAAACAGAATCGGAAATCTTGCAATTGAGACATTGACCAAGTAAATGACTATTCCCACCAGACTTCTCAACAACTATATGACCAACCCAGAAACGATTTGGTTCAGCAATATTGCGAGTACATAAACGAAACCTAGAAATTGACATAAATCCCTGACCAGAATTATAAATATAAGGAGGCGACTCGTCAAGGGTCCTTACCAGCAACGTTTTATGTTATCTTCAATGCTTTAACATGCATGTAATTAAAGATGAAATTTTTTCAAGTTTGAACATAAACAATTTTTATTTTATTTTATATAATGATTTTAAGGATATAAAATATAATGATATTTTGTTCATATTTTTAAAACATCACAAACAAAAAATATTCCCCTATTTTATTTTATATAATGATTTTAATGATATAAAATATAATAATATTTTGTTCATATTTTTAAAACAACATTTCAAACAAAATAAATGCCCCAACACAAATAAATTCAACACTTGTACTACATGGCTAAATTCAACACTTATACTACATGACTAATTGAGGCACTTAAGTCCAACAACCATCACCTTACAATTTTAGAATATAAATGGTTTCCACTTATACTACATGACTAGTTGAGGCCGTTATGTCCAACAACAATCACCTTAAAATTTTAGAATATAAACAATTTTACTAATTGTTTGATGTATATCACTACAAAACATTAGATTCTTCATTGATAGTAAGTATTGATATGAGTATGCTATTCTGGATTTTTGAGTTTTCTTCTAAAAAAGTATGATAAAGATTTGGGTTCTTTCATTCATAGGTACATCTTGTTTTATAGGGTTTCTTATGTTTTTTTAGTTTATCTCTCTTTTTTTCTTCATATTTTCTATTCCTTTTTATATTGTTTAGCATTGATTCCTGTGTTGTTTTAATTTATATTTATTTGTATTAAACAAGTTTTCATATTTTCAATTCCTTCACATGGAGTTTAGGATTTTTTTGGTTCTGTAATCAGTTTGATATTTCTAGCAAGAAGTAAATCACATACTTTCCCAAATTGATTATCGATACAAATTTTCATATTTGGTGAGCTTGATAGTACGTTTGGTGAACCATACCAAAACATACCATGCAAGGTACTCAATCTCTTATATAGTCTAATATATAATCCATGTGCAATCCATGTTCTTAGATGCTTCTAATTTTCCTGAAATGTTGCTAACTATTATTAATGCAAGTGGAGAGAAGTAAAGGGGAGGTGGTGAAGTGGAGGTGGCTTCTACATCCAGTGTTACATGAAGGACCATCCCAATTTTTCAGAGGAATAAGCCCTAAAACAAGTTTATAGTGTCATGGAAAAGGTCGAACCATCCCAAATTCTGGACCATCCCAAATTTCCAGAGGAATAAGCCCTCAAACAAGTTTACAATGTCATGGAAAATGCTCTAAGAGGTTTCAAGGGGCATGAGACTAGATTTTGACAATTCAAAGAGAGAGTGACAATCCAGAGAGACAATTTCACACTTGCACATGATATGGAATTAAAGAGCACCACAAAGAGATCATAAATTATTCAAATAAATAAAGTGCCCACTAGGGGTGTTTCTTTAACGATGTAGTAACGCACCTTTTTTTCAGTGTTATAATCAGTTCTTTATTTATTTATTTGAACTCAACACCAACTTATCAAATTTGAAAACCAACATGCCATCTTTGCTTTTAGGTAAATGGTACTAAATAAATCTCAGTTTCTAATTAAAAGTCATTTTCCAACTATACAAAGGGCGTTAAACAAATTTCAATTTTAAAAAAATTCTCAAATATATGTGTGGAATAAAGTAAATTTCATTTTTAAATAAAATATATATGTAATGCAATTTTAGATTAAAAATTGTTTGTCCATTGATATAAAAAGATTAGAAAAATTTTAAAAGTTAAGTTTGTATAAATAATTTAATATATATATATATATATATATATATATAATTTTATTTTTTTAATTTCAAAAAATAATAAAAATAATTATTTAATAATAATTTAATTTTAATATTAAACTCTTTTATTTTTTTCATTTCTTTTACTTATTAACTTGTGCTTTTATGATAGTCTTTACTTATTAATTTTCAAAGACTCAAATTTTATAAATAATATTGGTACATATAAATTAGCTAAAGGTTTTAGGTTCAAGGGTTTTTCACCAAGATTCTTGAAGAATTTTTATACTAAAGAAACAAGTGCATTTGTTAATTGGTCGTCATGAGGATATGAGTAATTATTGAAAGATTCAATTATGGAAACTTGCTACCTGTTCAATTGATTATTCCTCTAACTTATATATACACATCTTGTTTTTATATATTTTTCTAATTAATAACTTTAATTTTTAAAATTTAATTTATATATATATATATATATATATTTTAATTTCATTTTTATTTATTTTTTTAAATTATATATATAATTTTTTCAAGTAATTTTTTAATTAAATATCTAATTCTTATAATATCCAAATTATATATATATTCAAAACTATTTCAATTTTAATACACATTAAAAACTTTGAATTCTGAAAAAAAAAAAAAAAAACAAAACATGGGTAAGCTTCTCCATCATATATTTAAATAAATAAATAAATTATCTATGGTCTATTATTTTTCTCGAGGACCACACGTGCATTTAGTACACAAATTCATTTAATTATTCATTAACAGACCACTGGAATCACTTCGTCTTACTGCAAATGAATTCCTTTTTTCTACTTAAAAAAAAAAGATATCAACATCGAGTACATAATAACATAGTGAATAATATTTATTTTAAAGCATAGTTTCCATGCCTAGGTGTCCAAGTACTAGGATCTCACGCTGCCAATACGTATGTATTTGATATAAATATGTTATCGAATGTGCTCTGCTACATTAACTCTAAACGCTAAAGTTATGCTTCCACTAGCACACTACTCAATGTGAATCTCATGATATCATCTATACTCGACATTGATGTGATGAGAAACACTCAGAAAAATTAATGAATGTCCGATTCACGAGAATAAGACTATGCATGGGCAGCGCTGTGTGACTGTGCGTAAATAATATTGAATATCTTATTATAAATGAGTTTTTGTATTAATATTAATATTTTTGAATTTCAGATTTATTATGTATTTAAACCAATCAAATTTTTGTGTAATTTTTTTTAAATGTGCAAAATTTGTTTTTATTTATTTTTTGATATACTGTTTTGGGAATGATTAAATTTATTTTTTCTGGATGATAAATAAAGTTGTATTAAAGTTAAAGATCTTAATCTTTGTTATTGATGGGTTACTTCTTTATTAATTCTATAGACTTTTTTTTACTGCAAACTAATTATATGGAGACTAATTTCATCTTGGACTAAGCTTATTTCTTTGAAATAAACTAATAAATATATTAGACTAAGGAACATTGACTTGGCATTCTTGCAAAACACAATGAAAATTTTAAGGATGGAAATTTATTTTATAGTTTAGAAATTTTGACGAATATCCCTAGTCCCTAATGTGCAAAGTATTTGATATCCTTGTAAAACTATTGGAATATATATATTCTCTATAACTTAAATTGTTGGCCAATAATATAATAAAAAATGGAAATTTTCCACAATTATGGAATATTAGCCCTTAAAATTTTCTTTGGTATTACATAACAACCACTCTTATTTTAAAACTAAAAAAACACTTCTAAATTCTTAGGGTCTTTTGCTTGTTTTTTATTCATTTACCTTGTTAGAGAACTTATATTTTAGGGGAAATAGAGTTAATTGCTATATTTAATCAAGACCTATATTTAACCAAGCAAAAGTATACGGTTTATTTCAAGCTATTTTTACACTGGTATCTAGCTCATATGGCACTATTTATATGAGTTTTTCAAGGTTGTATTAAGTGGGATCCTTGGTTTACAACAAGATTTTTAGCTATTCTAGTGAATACATTCATCATAAAACTTTGCTACTTAATTTATAGTGTATAATAATTGTTATTTTTCATATTTAGAGTAAATTTTCATAATTTCTAAGTATTAAGTCCAAATCTAAAAATATTTGGTTGTGTAAACTAAGAGAGATTTCACCCATATTTATAAAAGGTGATTTCTCACTTGCCAAAAAATTAATTTTCAGTTGTATTTTAGTTGAGAGAAGGCCACAAAAGCCTCAGTATTTCCCCTCATACATTTTTTGCCCTAGAATAGTCATCTAAAATTCCAAGGTACCTAGGGTGTTTGTTATAATCAAATCATATTGTTGTCACTACATTTTTTGTAAATATAAAAGTTTTCTACATGGAAGATGGAGTTGTTTTGAGTCATAACTCCTTAACCAATCATCCAAATCAAAATGTAATCACATTTAATATTTTCAATGTATATCAAAATCCATGGGTTGCATTACATACTTTCAATGATTTTTTGTTACTAATATTTGTTATTTAGTTTTTTATGTTACACATTTTATAGCTAGATATCTCATCCCAATGAACACCTCCACTCTAAGTGACTCCAAATAAGGCATTGATCTCATTGAGGAGTTACTTGGGATTAATTTAGGAGGTTCTCAAGACCTTAGTAACATTGTTAATCATGGAGAGGTAATGGATTAGCATTTTTTTTCCCTTAAAAAAAAATGTGCTAATCAAGAAATAACACAACCAAAAAGGTCAAAATGTGGAATGGTTAATTGATAAATTTTTATTCTTTAATAAGTTTACATATTTATGTGTTCTCACTTACTAGAAACAACCACATTAATGTGTTTGTATACTTTAATCAAGTTAAAACATATTATATAAGGAATATTGAAATTTAATGTGCTAAATATATGTTGTTTCTTTCTAGAACAACAAGAATTATAGAGTGGCCTAGGCTTATCTCAATCATGGCATATAGAGCTATTCAAGGCTTTAACCAACAACATCACAAAGAATGCCTTAATAATACACTTTATCTCTAACTAATCTACAACCAACCTGTGGACATGTGATAAAGATATATTTATCCACATATAGTACAATCTAACTATTCAACTTGAAATTTTTTATTATAATATTTTAAACACTTGAATTGTGTATATTGACTTCAATCTTAAACTTCAATAAATTTCAAAAAAACAAAATACACTTGAAAAATAAAAACATATATCTAAATAAAAACCAAAGTGATCCAACTTAAATGTAAGTCATTAACATATTTATTATTAATAATACTAAATATGAAAACAAATTTCACCTATATAAATCTAATACATATTTCATATATTTATCTAATGCTCATCTTAAATAACAATATCCTCAAACAACAAGATGGATCTCACGTATATGAAAGAACAAGATCCATCGATTGATCTCAATTTTGATAAATATTTGAAAACTAATGAGAATATTTCTTTTTTAAATTTCCAATAAAAACTTAATGAAGATATTTTTGTCCTTGATATTTAATATTATTATTATATTAATAAAATTATATCATATTTAATTTTTTTATAGTTTAATTTTTTAAAATTTATAAAGTTTGAATTTGAAATTTAATAAAAAATTTAAATTCACTTAAATTAAATAATCTCTCATAAAAATTAATACAAATCTCATAAATATTATTATGAATTATTATTTTTGAATTTTTTTAATTTTGACGGAACTAACTGTAAGTTGTAATAAACTGAAAGTTAAATAATTATAAGCGAAATTAATAATACAACATGTAATATGTAATGCATATCTCATATTTCTTGCCCACTTTTTTCCACCAGAAGTACACATACATATTATTACATAAATGTATTTCATTATTATTAATGGATCACTGGAATCATTTAATCAATGGCACTAAAGATGAATTTAGTTTTTTCATATACAGTGATGGTGGTTGGTTTTTTAATTTGTGGGCAAATAAGGAATATGCAAACATATCTAATAAAATAGACTACACAATGACATAGAGAATATATTTATTTTAAAGCTGATGTAATATAGTTTTCCAAGGGAGCAAGGTGCTCCACTTACTACGGTTCCGACTCTTCCATGGACTAGGACCTAGCGCTGCATATATATATATATATATATATATATATATTAAAGTTTCCTTGCATAAACTTTAAACACAAAAAGTTATGTTTGCACTTGCATAGCCCTGAATGTGAATGAATCTCTGATATCATCTTTACCAAACAGTGATCATGTAATGAGACTTTACACTCAGTGCCCTTTTCTGCTGAAAATTTTATTGGATGGCTGTTCATAAGAATACGACTATGCATTGGCAGCGCTGCGTTGACTTTGTTTAAATAATTTCAAGAATCACATTAAGAAGAATTTATTATTACACGCAGAACCTTCATATGCTGAATTTTTTAATCGTCATATATACTGAACATCCAACTTTTGAACTTATTTATTCGTGACATATGCTCAAGATCCAACTTTCATATTGCGTTTGAACTTTCTATAACTTTTACTCGCTTGGCAGAACGATCATCTTCTCTCAATGCAAACTCTTTTTAGATTAATGAATTCCCTGCGAATTGTCAACACTACAAGTAGTCCCACTGAGACGTTAAAATTAAAAAAAAAATTGAACGATAACGACCCATCACAATTCCAAATGTTATTGATTCGAAATTAAGTGTCCAATGGGAAGATAATTTCATTTTCATTTGCATTGGATTAACTAGTGAGGCTGTTTACTCCACCAACATTCACCGACAGTTCATACCTATCTGCATTAACTAGGATAGGAATTACACTTTCCACGTCCATGCACAAGTAATTACTTGTGAGTTAAAAAAATCTCTACTAGTTGTTACAAAATTGTTCCGGTAGAAGATCGGAAATTATTTATATTGGCTTATTCTATTAAATTTACTTATTGTGTTATGAATATTTGTGTTAATCAGAAGTGCTTTTCCCAATGATTTTTGTGTTGTATTTATACGGGATTTAGAATATTTTTTAAAATTGCTTTAGTTGTATTTATATGTGATGTATAATAATTTTTAGGAATTGCTATAGTTATATTTATATGTGAAACACTTTATTTTAGTTTAGATGTGGGATTGGTTTTTAGCACTAGTTATTAATTTGGTTCACTTTAAACATAGAGACATGTATTTGAGATTTTTTTTTGTAGTTTCATGAGTTTTGTTGAGGACACAAAATACTTAGTAGAGTCCATGAATATTTATAATATTTTAATTTGGGTCCATAGAATGTTTTATTCCATTTGGACTTATAATTTAGATAGTTAATTTGAATCAAACTTCATTAGCTTTACTAGATTTCTTAAAGTCAGACATATCATAGGTTTCCTTGAGTTTCCTTTATGAAAAGGAGTCATGTTAGGGCCTAAAACTCACAACGCCATCTTAACAAAATTGTGACTTGAAGTTAACATGTGCAATGTTATTTTTCCATATGACTTCTACCTTCCAATGCTAAATTAATATAGAAATATTTCTTTAAGTATTTCCCTTGGCTATTTATACATTCAATTCATTTATTTTGGATAGCCCTAATTTCTAGATAGCCATTTGGATTAGTGATCAAGATCCTTACACCTCTACCATTCCCTTGGATTACAGGCAAATGCTAGCTCTAATCCTTCTACAAGGATTTCTTGTGGCTATATTGGCTCGAAACTTTTAGGTTTGATTGATTCAGTATAGGACAACTTCCTTGGATTAGTTCTAATAATACCTTAGGCATTTCCCTACAACCTCAAGAGACATTCCATCATAGCCAAGGTAAGGTAGGCATCATCCCCATTGAAGGCAATAGGATCTCTTTAATCCATCTTATTATTGATTTGTATTTAAAAAAATATATCAATGTTGATTATTTACACATTATATATATATATATATATATATATATATATATATATATATATATATATATATATATATATATATATATATATATATATATATGTATATATATATATATATACATACACATACACATATATATTTATTTATTTGTTTATTTTCAAGATTGGGTCAAGCATTGTGTTGAAAGAAATTTGAACTAATCTTCTAGGAAATGGAGTCCTATTGGAAACTTGCCACAACTCTCCTTTTCATCCCAAGGAGCCTCATCACATATATCAATGAAATCTAGGTGATATTTTTTCCATTTTTATCTTTACATTTCTAACATTAGGGTTCCTAGATCATTAAAGGATCTCTAGTTAACTAACTCTAGTTAGTTATCTCTCCTTATCATTTATAGCCACATGTCAAAATTAACAAGATATCAAGATCATAATTAATCTAGTGGCATACCCTATATATAGGTTTTAACCTTGCATACTTAATTTCTACAAATAGATTCTTAATAAACCAAAAAGATGTAATGACACACATACAAAGACACATTTAACAAAAAGACTTTACCTTGGAAACCCAAACCAAGAAAGTCAAATTTTTTTAGTATATAATATCTTTATAATGTTACAATACAATATAATCCCACAATCCATCAACCATGGATTATAATACCCTCGATTATAGTCCCATTGAGACGTTAACATTTAAAAAAACTAGACGATAACGACCCATCACAATTCCAAATTTTATTTATTTGAAAGAAAGGGTTCAATAGGAAGATAATTTCATTTGCATTGGATTACCTAGTGAGTTTGTTTGTTGTGCTAACATTCACTGATAGTTCATACCTATCTACATTAACTAGGATAGTAGTGACTTATCCACCTATGATAGTAATAATTGTTATAAAATAAGTATAATTTCCTTACACTTTCCACATACATGCACAAGGAATTACTTGTGAGTTAAAAAAAACTCTACTAGTTGTTACAAAATTGTTCAAGTAGAAGATGGAAATTATTTATATTGGCTTATTGTAATAAATTTACTTATTCTGTTATGAATATCTTTGTTAATAAAAAGTTTATTTCTCAATTATTTTTTTGTTGTATTTATATGTGATTTATAATATTTTCTAAGAATTGTTAGTGTGATAAAATCTTATTTTTGAAATACCTCATTTTAGTTTATATGTGGGATTGGTTTTTCGCACTAGTTGTGAATTTGGTTTACTTTAGACATAAAGACATGTATTTCAAATATTTCTTAGTTTCATGAGTTTTGTTGAGGACACAAAATACCTAGTAGAGTTCATGACTACTTATAATATCTCAATTTGGGTTCATAGGATGTTTTATCTAATTTGGAATTATAATTTATATAGTCAATTTGAATCAAACCTCAGTATCTCTACTAAATTTATTAATGGGAGGTGTATCTTATGTTTCCTTGGGGTTCCATGTATGAAAAATAGTCATTTTAGAGCCTAAAACTCACAACACCATCTTAAAGAAATTGTGACATGAAGTCAACATGTGAAATATTGTTTTTCCATATGATATTACCTTCCAATACCAAACTAATATAAAAATATTTATTTAAGCCTTTCCATCGTCTATTTACACCATTCAATTCCTCTATTTTGGATAACCCTAATTTTTATATACATAGTTGGATTAATGATCAAGATCCTTATAACTCTCCCATTCACTTGGATTACATGTAGATGCTAGCTCCAATCCTTCTACAAGGATTTCTTGTGGCTTGATTGATTAATCATATGATAGCTTCATTGGATTAGTTCCAATAATACCTTATACATCTCCCTACAACCTCAAGAGAGATTCCATCGTAGCCAGCATAATCCCAATTAAAAGCAATAGAATCTCTTTAATCCATCTTGTTATTGATTTATCTTTAAAAAAGTATATCAATGTTGATTTGCATTACATATATATATTTTTATTTTCAAGATTGGGTCAAGCCTTATGTTGAAAAAAAATTAACTACCTATTTAGGATCTTCTAGGAAATGAAGTCCTATTGGAAATTTGTTACAACTCTCCTTTTCATCCTATTGACGTTGTGATAAACACCCTCCAAAAATTCGCCTACACATGAATTTTGGAGCCTACTGAGGATCTAACAATATATTCATTTCATGATAAACGAATTTCATGGTAAATTCTTCTTCTCAGTTTATGAGTGTCGAAGTCACTTACATACACATGTTCGTTCATAACAATTTCATGAGCGCGTTATTTTATGCAAGATTGAATAGGCATAACACATTCCATCAAGAAAGTGTTTTTGCAATGTTAAACCTATGAATACCATCAGTGCACACTTTCAATTGATAGTCTCTCACTTTTGGGTGCAATTTTACTTCTATTTTAGTGAGTTTTCCTAACTTTCGCTTTTGTGCACCTCCGCTTTCGCAAGTGTCGCTTTCATTTTTACGACTGTTGATTTTTCTTTCCTTCACTTTAATAAGTGTCATTTTCATGTTATATTCACTTTGGCATGTTTTTCTTTCAATGTCATTTTCACTTTGCAAGTTTTGTTTTCACTTTTATCCTACAATCGCAAATTTTGTATTTTCACATGGGAAGTGTTTCATATCACATAAGCGTAGTTATAGTTCATTTAAAGTGGTAAATTTTGCACCAATGAGTCATGTTTATCATATATACATGTGTTTCACTCATTCCCAAAGTTTTATGCACTATCGCACAAGTGTCTTCATTTTCATCGCAAAGTGTATCTTAAGTGTCGCACTTGGAGGAAGTTGTTGTATTGTCATCGCATTAAGTGTATTATGTTGTTCATGTGTTCTGAGTGATCAATGTTTTGTCATAAATTGTTTTGAGTGTGTGATCATGTTCAATTATTTTCATTTTTCACTTTGACCTCAATGATCAGGCACTTAGCCAAATTCTTAAAAATTCTTGCCTCAGCAGCAGTCCTTCACTCAACCGTTCTTAACTGAACATTGTGAAATATCAACCCTTAATATTAGCCCTTATCTCTTGGAACTGCATAATGCGCAATTCCTGCCTTCTAGAACTGTGCACTATGTAGTCTTAGTTCTCAAACCTGACCCTTTGAGCTCTGAAACTATGCATATCATCCTCCAGTCAGTCCTCTTTTGTGCATTGCGTAGTCGCAAGCCTCAAGCTTCCATATTGACTCCTTGAATTGTGAAACTTTGAAAGCCCTATGCCTCTCTCTCTCCAAAACTACGTAGTGGGTAACTTCAAGCCTCAAGCCTACCTCCTTGAGCCCCTCAACTACGTATTCACCCTACCCTAACCTTATTGAACTTTGCACTGTGTAGTCTCAAGCCTTATTCCTTTCTACTAACCTCTTAAACTACACAAATACGTAATCCATGGGACAGTCTCTTAGTCTAGCATCCAATTCCAACTCAGTTAGTGCTTTTCATGAAGCATATTAATGTAGGAGTTTTTGAACTATTGTCATGTTGTCATGAGTGGATTTCGTTTGTAGGTATATCTTATTCTGATAGGATGATGATGAAGGAGATGAATAAGGAGGCCATGCTAGAAGACACATATGTAGTTGCAAAGACAAGTTTATCTTTGAATAGGAAGAAGAAGAGACACTATCTTCCAACAAAAGATCAAATATCATGATCGCATGAAAAATCCATATCAATTAGCCCCTTGGACGATGAATACATATCACATGCAATATATATCAAGAATATGCAAAGAAATAAGTAAAAGGAGCATCTTGGAAATGCCATGTCATCATGAAGTTCCATGTCGTCATTGTCAAGAGTCACATATGTCATAGTGTCTTGCCACATCATTTTTGGAATGTAATTATGTAATTCTCCAAAATGCGAAAATGTAAAATATGTGGAGGACCAGATGTCCCACCTTGAATATAACGAGTCACTATTGAGTTCTAAAGTCATATATAATCTCAAAGGTCATGTAAGAATTCAAAAATTCATTTTAGAAGTCATGAGGGAGGTCAAGAGTGACATGGGAGGTGAAGAGTCACCTCATTTGTTATAAATCCAACCTCATAACTCAAGAAAAGGACTTTTGGTGGACTTGAAATTTCACCTTGGCTTCTATAGCATTGGCATAAGAGAGAATATCTTTCTTTAGAGAAGTAAGGGGTGACTTAATGTTCAACTATTGGGGCTAGTGTGGTAGCATTGTAATTTTATATATTGGCACTTCCAATTAGTATATGAAGCTCGATGAGCTAGAATATTTTCATGCATGTATTGTGAATATCATAGGACTACTCTTTAGATGTTTTCGGTATGCATTTTTTATATGTACTAAGGAAATTGAACTATTTCGGTGGCTTTGGTACTTATCTTATTGAAGGTGCATTGTATTTGGCTTTATGATTTTGGTTGAATTGTGAAATACTTTGTAGACTAACTTGTGATCATCTTATGCACTTGTGAGTATATTTTAGGATGGTACTATTACTTTTATTCTAGAGGCTAACTCTCTTTCTCCTTGCTGTGAAAGTAACTTGTATACATTGAAATTATATGCCTCAGAGTGTCAACTTACTTGATTGTTTCAAAGAATGTCTGTATAAATTCTTAGGTTGATAATTGAAGCCAAGGAAAACCCTTAATGACAATGGAAACTGATCGTATTTTTGGTTGGGGCTCTTACTCCAAATGGTGTGAGTTCTAACTCAGACTTCACATCGAGGAGACCCCCTTGGTTGATGGGTTTCTAGCACTATAAATAGTTGGCGCTAGAAGGAGGGCCAGATGACAATTCCTGATCGTTGATTTTTTTTTTAATCTTTGATCTTAAATGGATCTTTCCTATATCATAATCCTGGAGTTTTTTTCTAACCTATCCCCTGGAAAAATTTTCATATCTGTGGATCAATTTCATGACTTATCTCAATTCAGGTTTGATGGTGTGGGTGGTACATTCATAGCCAAACATATATTTGATTTTCTTTGTTTTTGTAAATATAATGAAATTGATGATGAAGATGTTGTTTGTATATTATTCACCCTCATTTTTTAAGGTCAATTTAAGAATTGGTGTTAGACTTTACCATCCATTTCCATTCATTCATTTGATCAATTCCTCAAGGAGAAACATCAAGCCTTTCACATGTATAATTATCAAATGTATGTAATAGGATTGATCTGTTGAGATGAAATCTAGTGAATCTATGAGAGGATTTTATTATATAAAAAAATTCACCTTTTCTATGAATTTCTCAAGGGGATGATTGATTAATATTTTATTAGTGAAAATTTTCAACGCTTGGTTCTTCTCTCGGGGAAATCATTTGCATATGATGATTCTGCTCTTCCAACTTATGTTGATCATGAGACACCCTAAATTTGTGAGGAGGAACCTACTATTTTGTTTGTTCCTTGCCCTCCTCCTTTTTCAGTACCAATTTGGTTGCCTTCTAGTTATAATGTTAAAGTTGGGAAATCTGAAAATTGAATTGTTGATCCATCCATTCAACCTCCATCCAATTCCCATGATTCAGATTGTATCCAGGAGAACTTGGAATGGTTTAGAAATTACATGGACCCTGAAGTAAAATTCGATCCCTTACCTTTTCAGGATCACATTAATGTACACAATCCTAATCTTGAAGTTGATCAAATTTAAAACATAATTTCCTTAAGGGATACTTTTCAACCTATACCATCTACATCTCATGATTCCTTTTTTCATGATCTGCTTGATCAACTTTCTTAAAATTTTGATGTTGTTCAACTTGTTGTTTCAAGAAGTAATCAAGAACAATGTATTTTCATTTCACAGGTAGAGGAGAAAAGTGTTCAAGATATGTTTTATCTTTATACCCTCTTTCAGCATGAAAATCCTGCATTCTCAATTGATCGTGCATATCGTAATCCTGATAACCTATCAAATGATTTAAATTAATCCTTCATTCAATTTGATACTTAGAAAAGTCATCACCATGACATCCCTGTTTCCATTAACACATGTGGTGATGGATATCCAAGTACATCAAACTATATCTTTCCTTTTTCTAAGTACATGGATTTGTACGATATCGTTTTAGAATATTCTTCTCATAGTTTGCAATGTTCATTTATGCAACAAGATTATCTTTGGATATCAAATCTGAAGAAACAAGTTGTCAAGATTTTGAATGATGTGGGAATAAAGAGAACACAAATCCTACCAAACAATTTACTATAGTAAAATGTATAAATTTTACTGAGGTCCACACTTTCCTTTTGAAACTAGTTTGCTTCTTTATTTCCGCAACTTTAATCAATGTAAAATTGCACAATTTTTCCCCAATATAATGATGAAAATATCTTGAGACCAAATACCATCTATTCCTGTCCAAATGGTATTTTTTCCAAACCCCGCTAGAACTATATGGTTTACAAATTGATCATTACAAATTTGAATCCATTAAAGAATTCGAATAATATGAAGTTTGAACTAAACATATATGATAGCTTTAACCTTTCATAGGTTACACTCATATAGTTCATTTACTTCACCCTACGTATACAATGTTTACAAAGTATCTATTTAACACTATCACTACTTTAAACCACATCTCAATACATTTTAAAACCATTGTGAGCCAGATTTCATTTGAACTTTCGCAATATCATTCGACCTGCATATATATCATGTCAATAGTTATTACATTTAGAACCTATGGCATGCATCAAACTTCATAACGCAATTAGCTTGCATAGCTTCTCAACACATTTTAAAATCATTGTTAAGCCAGAATTCATTTCGACCTTCACAATATATCATTTGATTAACCAACTCGGCATTTGATATCGTGGTTGTCATGAATTTGAGCGTAGAGCATTCAACCAAGCCATATCGTCTTCTATCAACACCGTCACAAAACATGATGTTCATACACATCAAAACGCCCTTGGCAGACATAGTTTCAACGTTGTTTCAATCTCCTGCACTCATACAATCCAACAATATGTATATGTATAATAAAATTGCAGAAATAACTAATCCATAAAAATATTTCATCTGATATGAATAATCTACTGATCAGATTTTCCCATAAAAATTTAGAATCTACATATCGACAAAAAAAAATTGAAGTTCCCTTACCATCCTCCAACTATTTATACTTGAGAAATAAAACTTCCTTCTCTTAGAATATACTTTCTCAATAAATTTCTACCTTCCTATTTTTTAGGCTTATCCCTATGTTGGCTCTACATCCATGTAGGGAGAGAAACCAACTTGTATTATCATGCCAAATTTAATTAAATATAAAACAAACTAACAATTCTCTAAAAATAAATAACAAATTTAATAAAATAAATTATTAAACTATTCCTAAGTTTATTTTATTTCCAATTAGCCACAACATGTGACTAAGACATCACATTGTTGGCTAGGTTCTCGATGCTCCTGCATCAGACTCTTGGGGAACAAAACTGATCTTGTAGTACTTTGGAGTCGATCCCCAATCTCTGTAGTTCTGCTGCAGTCATCCAACTAGCTTCTTCCACTGGCTGTCCTTTCCACTTGATCAAATACTGATAATAAGTTTGGCTCCTAGTTTTCTTCGACACTATCTTTTCCCTTTTTCCTGCTTTGGGATTTCTTCTGTTATAGCGTCTCCTTGTGGTTCTTCTTCTAGGTTTTGGTATAGGTACAAATTTGCAATACATGACTAAGTCACCTGCTTGGAATTTCTTTTTCCGCCTCTTCATATCTTCTCATTGCTTGTCTTTACTATTGCATTCCTATCATTTGCTTTTGACATCTCCCTCAAATATGCTTCTAGGAGTTAGCCAATTCACGACTACTTGGATTTTCTTCGAATCCATTGTCAACTCTTCTTTAGAGACTGCATATTCCTCCAAAATTTCATTCATCATCCTGATGATGATTTTATTTATGGCTCGAGAATCTGTGCTCATGTGCCATTCATCTTCTTCCTTTGGATTGAGTACTGTTGGTACAGTAAATGGATTAAGGCTTCCACTGACTAACCATTTATCCATCAGTTCTTGCACTTGTCTTCCAGCTTCGGAATTTTCCTATGGTGTTATCCTGTGGGCTACTCCATTCGGAAAACTAGCTCTAGGTATTTGATCAATATGGTGACTAATACTCCTGATGGGTGGTAACTTATTCAACAACTCATCCACAGTAATATCAGCAAAATAATTCAATAGATTATGAATTTCTTCAGGTAAATCTTCTAAATTTGTAGAAGTTAAAATTACCTTGGGTTTTCTGATACTAGCAAAATGCATCTCCTTACCCTTCTCATCTTCCTGCAACAAGATCTTCTCATTCATCAACATAACGTTGTTTCCAGGTGTTTCCTCATCGGCTTTAGCTTTCAATGGTAGCAATGTATGCTTTTTCCCATATTTCTCAAGAGTATAAGTGTTTCTTATGCCATCATGTATGGAATTTCAGTCAAACTACCAGGGTCTCCCTAGCAATATGTGACATACATCCATCGGCATTATATAACATAAAATAACATCCTTATAAGTACCAATATAAAATTCAACTTTACATTGTTCAATTACAATAATTCGATGGCCTTTCTGAAGCCACGATACTTTATAAGGAGTGGGGTGTACTGTTCTCTCCAACTTCAACTTGTCCACCATTTCTGTAGAAACAAGGTTATTAGTACTACCACTATCAATTACCAATTTGCAACACTTACCCTTTGACTTACATATAGTTCTGAACAGATTCCTTCTTTGAGCTGGTTCTCTAGCTTCCTTAGCTTCTTCAAGCAATACCCTTTTTAACAACAACGAATCTCCGCCTTCAGGTAGTTCTTCTTTGGCTTCAGTCTCACAAATCTCTTCTTTGGTTTCAGCAACATTCACGCTGTGCTGAGTTGCTGATCTATTGTGAGGAAAATCCCATTGCACATGTCCCCATTCACCACATGCAAAGCACCGAACATCTCTTCCTCGGCCTCTACCTCTGGGCATGAACCTTCCGTGGCCAGAATCTCCTCTTTGTGGTGATCTATTGCTCACACTCTCTGCCTCATTCTGAGAGTGTTGAAATCTGGATTCAAATGCTCCCCCTTCTTTTTCTGGACTCTTGCCTTTATTTCTCTGGTTTTGTTTGCACAACAATTTTTCCTCTGCCCTCAAGGCTGCTTGATAGGAATCTTCAATCGACTTCAAATTTAATAAGTTGATCTCATCCTGTATTTCATATCTCAAGCCATTTATATATCTAGCTACCTTTTCTAGATCATTTTCAACATGGCCAAATCTAATACTCAGCTTATAAAATTCTTCAGTATATTCCTTGATTGTCATCCCTTTCTGCTTTAAGTTCTGCAATTGTCTAAACAGATTTAATTGGTAATCCTTCGGCAAAAACTTACCTTTCAGCTTACTTACCATCCTGTCTCGTTGCTTGATTTTGGGCTTCCCTTTTCGCTCCCTGGATAGTTGAAATTCATCCCACCATAAGGCTGCATGGACTTTCAATCTCGTGACTGCAAACTTCACATTCCTCTTGTCATCAACTTCTTCATAGTCAAAGTATTTATCTAACGAACTAATCCATTCCATTAGCACGTCCACACTAAGACTTCCATCATATAAAGGTACTTCTATCCTCGGTCGACTGCTGGCTTTGACTAGCATCTTCATGACCTTATCTGCTTCATTTTATTCCTCCACTTCTTCGTTTGTGGTCTCTTCCTCATCGGCACTGGCAATTCCACCATTCGTCGCTCTTCTTTGAGTGGTTTCCATTGTAGCTATTCTCATGCGCAAATTCCGAATCTCATCTAGCAAAACTACGTTTGCTATAGGTCTCCCTTGACCTATCCCAGCTCCTCTTCTAGGCGGCATTCTATACAATGCTTCAAAAACAGCTTAACAAGCTCTGATACCACAATGATGTAGGAATAAAGAACACACAATTCCTACCAATCAATTTACTATAGTAAAATGTATAAATTTTACTGAGGTCCACACTTGCCTTTTGAAACTAGTTTGCTTTTTTATTTCCACAACTTTAATCAATGTAAAATTGCCCAATTTTTCCCCAATATAATGATGAAAATATCTTGAGACCACATACCATCTATTCCTGTCCAAATGGTATTTTTTCCAAACCCCTCTAGAACTATATGATTTAAAAATTGATCATTACAAATTTGAATCCATTAAAGAATTCGAATAATATGAAGTTTGAACTAAACATATATGATAGCTTTAACCTTTCATAGGTTACACTCATATAGTTTATTTACTTCACCCTACGTATACAATGTTTACAAAGTATCTATTTAACACTATCACTACTTTAAACCACATCTTACTACATTTTAAAACCATTGTGAGCCATATTTCATTTCAACTTTCGCAATATCATTCGACCTACATATATATCATGTCAACAGTTATTACAATTACAACCTGTGGCATGCATCAAACTTCATAACGCAATCAGCTTGCGTAGCTTCTCAACTCATTTTAAAATCACTGTTAAGCCAGACTTCATTTCGACCTTCACAATATATCATTTGATTAACCGACTCGGCATTTGACATCGTGGTTGTCACGAATTTGAGCACAGAGCATTCAACCAAGCTGTGGTTCCTTACGCTATCAATAGCGTCTTCTGTCAACACCGTCACACAACATGACTTTCATACACATCAAAACGCCTTTGGAAGACATATTTTCAACATTGTTTCAATCTCCTGCACTCATACAATCTAGCAATATGTATATGTATAATAAAATTGCAGAAATAACTAATCCATAAAAACATTTCATCTGATATGAATAATCTACTGATCAGATTTTCCCATAAAAATTTAGAATCTACATATCGACAAAAAAAACTTGAAGTTCCCTTACCATCTTCCAACTATTTATACTTGAGAAATAAAACTGCCTTCTCTTAGAATAGACTTTCTCAATAAATTTCTACCTTCCTATTTTTTAGGCTTATCCCTATGTTGGCTCTACATCCATGCAGGGAGAGAAACCAACTTCTATTATTATGCCAAATTTAATTAAATATAAAAAAAACTAACAATTCTCTAAAAATAAATAACAAATTTAATAAAATAATTTATTAAACTATTCCTAAGTTTATTTTATTCCAATTAGCCACAACATGTGACCAAGACGTCACATTGTTGGATATGTTCTCGATGCTCCTGCATCATTGAATATTTGTTTACCTTTTTTAATAAAAGAAAGATAAATTTGAATGTTGCATTGTTTTTCCTGTCTTCGATCATTATGATGGTGAATATAATCTCATAGGACATAACATGCATTCAGATCTATTTTTTTACAAGCTATATATGATTCTACAATTGGTGTTTCTCCACCTAAGTCTTTTCATCTTTCCTAACCTTTAGCACACTACTCATTGTACCCAGACACACACAATAATTTTACTATACCAACAGTCTCTCTAAATCCTTTAGCTCTTTATCTAGTTGGTCATGGTCAGAATCAGGAAAAGTATGGTGTCATATTAGGATCAGAAGATGAAAATTTTGAATCTATTATTCATGATATGTTCAATTGTAAATATTTCATATGTTAGGAGGAATATGTTATAATTCTATATGATCAAGGGATTTTTCCAGTTGATGCATCTTAATTTTGCATCCATCAAGAATCTGATATGTTTAACCTTGAGTCTGATCAAACCAGTGGAATTAACAGTATTTCCATTGACACGTATGATGACAATGGTGCATATCAACCTGTTGATTTTTCTAAGCTACCCAAATTCGATGATCCACCATCATAAATTTCAAAGGAAACAAGAGGAAGTCGACGTATTTTAGCCCTGTTGATGGTTATGTGAGGTTCTCGCAATCATGTTGAGATCTTTGAATTGATTTGGATCCATATTTTCATGCATAATTATTTCCTTTGCATTTATCCACTGGAAGTGAGCTCATTCTTGAAGGAATTTTATCATTTTCAACTCAATTATATAAACCCTAACGACAGAGATTTTGACAAAAGGAAGATTCTTGTTTGGTTAATATTTCACCATGTGAATCCCTTGTATCACACTCAGGATTGGGGAGCATATATTTTAGCAATGTACATAAATTGAAAGCCTGTCATTTCGATTGTCAAGAAGAAATCCATTTTTGGTCGGAAGATTCCTCCTTGTAAAATGCTTACAAGATTGGTCACCTTATTATCACTTTCATGAATATGTCATGGATCTAATCATTTTTTTCACGCAATATCTCTTGTTGAGTGATGGTGTAATGCCCTTCTCCCACATTTACCCAAGCTAACCAGTCCACCAGGGTAAACATGTGATGAGAGGATAATATGATATGATTCAAATTTCCATGTACAATTAAGGAAGTGGAACTGACAAAACATAACCAATCTGACCTTCCTCAAGAGCTATAAACCGTTCAAGAGGTAACAAACCCTTTCAAGTGCCTAAATCCTGAGACCACTTTTCATTTATTTGATCTGGACCCTCAACCACTCCCACGACATGCCTTGCATGCGAATGAGGCCTTCCAGTCACTCCCACAACAAGGTATGATAGTGATTGTGGACTTTTTCAAAGAGTTTTGTGCTAGCAACCCTCGATTTTGAGCCAGTTTTTAAGGGCTAGGACTCAATCCATTTCCTAGAACTTCATGAAGTTTGAAGAAATGATAAATAACATTGAAACAAAGTTACTAATGCAAAAAATTTAATAAGGGCTTGATACGATCCCTACAAGCCATGATAGGAATTTCGTTAAACATATCAGAAACATGTGATCTATAGGTGACAACAACATATCTGAGCATATGAGTATCATACTTATTTGGAATTTTCAAGGAGGACTGATGTCTCCTCACAAAAGATGCATTATTATCTATTAGGTCATTCATTTATTATTGTTTCATATACTAATTGAAACATGATAACAACCATGCATTAGAACTATCATAAAGCATTCTTATAACAAGCAAATAACCAAATATATATCAATTATGAAACAACTATTAAAGCCACATAATCCCAAGCACATTTAATCATGAAAATACCAAAGGAAAAGGAGCTCTTATTAACATATGAAAATCCAACCAAGTCAGAGATTTCCACCTACCACCTGACCATAAATTAGGCTAAAAAAATTATCTCTTTAAGCCAATCACCTATGCGCCCAATTCCAAGCATGAATGTGGTATCTCATGAAACCAATCAAACAAAACCACACCATGGCTTCCAGAGGAAAAACCACCTCAACCAATGATTCCACCACATGGTTGTACATCACTAACCATCACCAGACCAGTTTCTACCAAATCTATCTAGGGCTCCAGAGTGTTTGTTCCAACCAAGGCTTCCAAGAATAGCAACTCAACCCAGAACTGTTTTTGGGCTCCATAGTGTGTGTCCAACTAGGGCTTCTAGCTAGTAACTAAACCCACTAAGGGATCCTAATAATTTTTACAACCAAGGCTTCCAGTACTAGTAACTCAACCCATGTTGTTACAGGGCTTCTAGAGCATTTGTCCGACCAACGCTTTCAGTACTAATAACTCAACCCATGTTATTACAGGGCTTCGAGAACATTTTTCTTACCAAGGCTCCACGAAATAGTAACTCAAATCACAACTATAAGGATCATGAGAGAAAACCAGAAAATAGAAGGAAATAAACCCACAACACCATGGCTATCTAGGAAATAGAAAGGGTAGGAAAAGCCACTTTGAATCCAGGAATTCCACCATGCCAATGACATATCATAACTAAGAAACCACATGCATGTGCCATGCATGCCAAAAATAGCAAGGAAATCATACATGGAACTTGGTACTTGCAAGAAAAACCCATTGTAGTTGTTGATCCCCCTATCCTCTTGCGCTTTCCTGCTTTTCCTTTTCCTTATTGCTCAAAATCCCAAGTATTCCACACTCCTCCAAGAGTTATCCAAGTAAAATCTAAGTGTCCAAGAGTATGAGAGAGAGAGAGAGAAGAGAGAGCTCCAAGCTAAAATTGACAAAAGGTTAAACTAACAAAAGCTATGAACTGGTCCTCAAAAGACTTTTATTAATGAGCCCTCTATTTTATTCATTTTCCATTATTTTCCTTCAATTTCCTCCTCACTTGAAACATGTGACCTTTCACCTTCCTTTTTTCCTAATTTCCATTATTTTCATAAATAAATGCTAATAAATGCCACTTTACCTTTCCAAATCCTTTTCCATTTCCTTTTCCAATTTTCAAAGCCATCAATTAATCACAAGAGATCCTCGTCAAGCAAGTGAATGGTAAGAAGAAGCCAAGCTCCACTTCTCTCAAGTTTCGAGGTAATAAGGACTAATTTTAATGGAACTGTTGGTATATACCCTCTATCATAAATAGACAAGGGCAAGAGCTCATTAGGATTTGGATTTTATAAGTAGGAAGATCACGCTTGGCTTTGTATCATATATTTTTTACTTTGATTGTTCGTGTAAAATATTGGTTTTGAAATAATATGAGCATTTGGTTTCCTTTCCACTGAGTTGATTTCAGGGAGCTAAGCTTGTGGGTTAGGGCCCAATCCATTGGCTTCAGTCTCTCTTGTGTACATGTGTGTCTTTATTTTATGTTTCAGTAGTGATTTCTTCCATAACATTGTTGGTAGCATATAAAACAGTAAAACTATGTTGCTAAGCCTCCCTTTCTCACCTCTTCCATTGGAGCTTAAGGAGGAAGGTCTTCCACCACAAACCAAATATATTTTTAGTATATCATTTCTTGGGAAAGTTAGGATAGTTTTTAATTTTCTTATCACGAACATGTTGTTTGTTTAGAGGTGGATTTCTGTTTCAAATGCATAGGTAGATTTATTCAAATTCAACTCATCTTTTCCACCATTTATATGATAAGTTTTTTGATGATGAATGCATGAGTATATGTCTTGTTTGCAGGTTTGGATAGAGCAGAAGAGAAGGAACCCTTCAGCACCATTATCTTGATTTTCCACCCTCCACCAGATACCTTCCATTCAAGTCACCTACATCCATGTTTTTGAGGTCACCATCACATCACTGAGAGCGGCCTTTTGGATGAAAGATAAGACTTTTGAGAGCTCTAAGCTTGGTCTAAGGGGTTGGTCATCCTCCATGTACTTGGATCCACCTTTCCCTCACCTTCCCTAACCTTATTTCCATCATTCCTAGCCTCCAAAGCCTCTCAGCCTATTTCCGTAGCTTTTCAGGACATCCTGTAGCACTACAGAAAATTTTGTAGCAGCTTCCATAACAGTGCCAAACACCTCCTCCTTCAGCCCCAAATCATTTCTATAGATCAATTAATCCTAGAAAATCCACCAGTAGACCTCCAGCCCTATATATTTGGTCCAGGGATACTCTTAGACCACCCAAGCATCTTCTTCTTTTGTTGCAAAATAGAGAAATTTCAAGCATGATTAGTCCATCATGAAATGAATCATTAGCACAAGAGTTAAGCATGAATTAGATAATAGTTAGTTATTCATTGATTCAACATTTGTGCAAGGATAGAATAGTTCATTTTCTGCAAATCAATTCAGCAAGCTATACAATGGATGCCACTTAGTGTAATTTCCTTTTTTGTACTAGCATAAGTGTGAATATTTATTTCCTACAAAAGTAGACAATATTTATATGAGTCAACGTGATTTAGAGTAGTTTATATTCTTTCCAATAGAGTAATGGTTATGATATATTTTCAATCTCAAGTTATATTTAGAAGTGTGACAGACTTCCTTTTTCAGAATAACCCTAATTTCTAGCACCTCATGTAGAACTAAGCTAAGGATGACATGAGTAGAGCTCATTTTCTGTGCATATATCACTGTAAGATCTAAGTTTGTACCAACCCCTGGTTGATAAATTAAAGTTGAGTAGCCTCCAGGAGTTGCATCAATCTTGGTGCAATATGAGGGCTCACCACTTTTTGGCATCATTCCCGGGGAGGTGTATAAGTAGATGTTTGTTTTTTATTAAGCATTCTTTTCTTCTTTCTATTTTATATTCAGTTTCAAAATATTGAAAACACACAAAAAAAATTTCACTTTCATGCCTCGTAGGAGTAGCGACAACCAAATAAAATTCTTACCAAAAACCCCTACATCCCCACACTGTCACCCTTCACTCTTCTTCAGTGACTATGAGGTAGAACACCCTCTGGGTGAACCACTTGAAAAATTTGAAGAACCTATTGGGGAAGAAGAGGAAATTTATTGGCCAGAGGAACCTTCTTCACCAATTCAATCCATGGCTGAAACTAGGGACCAAGTAGTCTTTCCCATTATAGAAACTGATGGATAAACCAGAATGAATAACACCAGACCGTCAACCCTTCCAATTTTCCATGGCCTTACTTTTGAGGATACTAACACCTTCATGTTCGAGTTTGTTGTTATCTGTAGGATTTATGGCTTTGCTTCAGATGAAGAAAAGATGAAATTTTTCCCATCCACCCTCAAGGATGCAACCTTGTGCTGGTTCATGGCTCTGCCTAGGAACAATATCATTACCTGGGCATAGATGCAAAAATTATTCAACAAAAAATAGAGAGACGTTGCAGGTCCGAAGAGACCAAGGATGAGATATTTAGGGTGACCTTGGGACATGATGAATCCCTGGAGGATTATGAAGAAAGATTCCAACTGAACTGTAAAAGAGCCAACTGCACCCTTGATCTCGGATCACTCAAATTGGTACTTCTCGGAGGGATCGGGGAAGAGTTGATAAAGACCCTTAATATCTTGTCTGGAGGAGATATCTACCATATACCTTATGAGGACATCAAGAATGTATTTAGAAACCACTCTAGGGTAGTTAGGAAGAAAGGTAAAGCTAGCCAAATCATGACCAACACCCCTTCCTCTTCCACCTCCATCAAGCGTGAGATTGGAAACATGTTGGAGGACTTCAAAAGTGAGATGTTGCACACCTTTTCTTTGCAAATGGAAAAAATGCATATCAAGAGGTAACAAGAGGAAGCAGAGAGGGTCTTAGCTATCTTTTTCCCTAGATGTACCAAGAAACACCCTCGAAATGAATTTCCATTGACTTTCATCGAGGTTTTCTTAGTCTTTGAAGAGAATCATGCCACAAATAAATTTCCCTCCTTACATGGTCTCAAAGTTGTATATCAAGGTGGGAAAGGAGGACTAGAGAAACTCTATTTCATAAATCAAAGAAGGCCTTAAGGGCCTCGGCCATATCAGCAGGGCATATAAGGTGCACCTTACTCCCACTACCATGAAAACCAGAATGCACCTATGCATCCTTGGTATTCCTCCACTCCTCCATAAACCTCCTACTTGGCCTTATGCCCGTCCATATAATTCTCAGCCTATAAATCAAACTTTCCAGCAATATGTTCCTCAACCACTTCAATGGAGCAACACATTACAAGGGTGGAGGCCCCAACTCAACCAACCACCTGCTTTACTTCCTCCACCTCAACCTCAACCTTATCTCACTCATTCTTCTCCACCTAATTTCCCTCAGATGCCTGCCTAGCCCAATCCAAACCCAAAAAACAAGTAGGAATAATAGGTTTACAATGGAGAAGCATCCTATCTAGCTTATTATATGGAGATACATGAAATTAACCTCAGGTCTGGAAGATTTCTCTCATAAAATAATCCTCAATCTCCACTTGTAGAGGTTGAGGAGGAAAAGGAAGAAAGCAACCCTCATACCAATAAACTTGCTTTTCTTGAGTGCCTGATCCACCTTAGAAGAGACTAAAATTTTTGGAGAACTAAAGAACCTATGTGTAAAAATACCACTTCTCCAGGCCATTAAGGATGTTCCTATTTACAATAGGTTCATTAAATAAAAATTCTTTAAAAATCCTAGGAGAAAGAAGAAAGACACCCCCACCATCAATGTTGTAGGACGAATGTCTGATTTAATGTTGGGAAGGGTGATTTTCCTTAAGTACTTGGACCCTGGGAGTCTAGTAGTAGATGTACACATAAATGGTGTTATTTTCCCCCAGAATTTGATTGATCTTAGGGTTTCCATCAATGTGATTACCAAGGAAACCATGCTTAAACTCAACCTCCAAGGAGCCTTTATAAATAGAACCATAGTTATGAAACTCGCAGATAGATCCACAGTAGCTCGGAAAGGAGTTGTTGAGGATGTTTTGGTCTTGATTGACTCCTAGGAGTATCCCATAGACCTCCTAGTCCCTCAACCAAAACCAATTTTAATGGATATCCTCTCATTTTAGGAATACCTTTGTTGGCCACTGTCGATGCTTATATTAGTTGTAGGTCGGAAACATGACTATCAATAATGGACCCTTCTCCAAACAACTGGTATTATATACTCCTTCCCAACCTTCCATTTACCATGAACTACCCTTGTGGTTGGAGGATGACAAAGAAGAATATGAAGTGTAAAATACCACACCCTACACCATTTGTACCATAGATGATGTTCTTAGAGGGGGGAAACCTGGTGAGGATGATCTCATTGACCACATCCTTCAAATCCAACCCCCTAATACCATTCCACTCAATGACCTAGTGAGAGAATATGAAAGCCACCCTTGGATTGAATTGAACTCAGTTGACTCAACCTCTGAAGCCACCAAGTTTGTGGAATTTGGCCCATATAGATCCCTGAATATTAACTCATCCCTCTCGGCCAAAGAAGAAGAGCATTTGTGAAATCTCATGAGGGAAAACTTAGACGCTTTTTCTTGGGACTACAAGGACATGAAAGTGGTGCATCCCTCAATGTGCACACATCATATCTATATTAAAGAGGGATGAAAGCTTGTGTGCCAACCCCAAAAGGAGGATGAACCCAACCTTAAAGTACATAGTAAAGGATGAATTGAATAATTTTTTGGATGCAGGATTCATCTACACCATATTAGATAGTGAGTGGGTGTATCCTCTTGTTCTAGTCCCAAATAAAAATGGGAAGTGGTGAATCTGTGTTGACTACCGAAAACTAAACAAAGCCACTAAAAAATACCATTTCCCTTATACCTTAATTGATCAAGTCCTCGATAGTCTTGCAGGAAATAAGATTTTCTATTTCCTGGATGGATTCAGTGGGTATAACCACATTCATATCAGTCCTGAGTCCTAGGACAAGATCACATTCACATGTCCTTGGAGCACCTTTGCTTACAAAGTCCTTCGCTTTGGCCTATGCAATTCCCCTGTCACTTTCCAAAGAGCAGTCCTAAGAATTTTTCTGAACTTGTCCATGATTTTGTAGAGATTTACATGGATGATTTCACACCTTATGGGTATGATTTCCATGAGGCTCTCTCCAATCTGGGTAATATGTTGAGGAAATGCATTGAAATGCATCTCTCCCCGAGTCCTAAAAATTGCGATTTTTTTAAAAGTGTAGGGATTGTGCTAGGCCACTCCATATCACAAGAAGGAATACAAGTAGACCCAAACAAAATCACCATCATAAAAAGGGTTCCTATTCCTCAAAAGAAGAGATATTTCATAAGTTTCCTAGGTTTGGTTGGCTACTATAGGAGGTTCGTTAAGGACTTCAGAAAAGTGGCTTCCTCGTTATTCACATTGTTGGCCAAGGATCCTGAATTTTGTTAGTCTAATCTTTGTCAGGAGGATTTTGATATCATCAAGGAAAAACTAATCACTACCCCTATACTTCGAGGTCCCAATTGTGCTCTCCCCTTCTACATCCATACAGATGCATCGGATAAAGCTATGGGGGTAGCCTTGGGACAATTTGAAGATAAATTACCCTATGCCATTTATTTCATTAGCAAGAATATTTCCAAGGCTTAACTAAAATATTTTGTCACTCAAAAGGATTAGCTCTTAGCTAGTGTTCATTCCCTCAATAAATTAAGGCACTATATTAATGGTTATAAAAGTTTTGTACATACTTACCATGAAGCAATCAAGTACTTAATGAATAAACCTGATGTCAATGCTAAATCATTAGATGGTTATTATTGTTGTAGTAGTTTGATTTGACCATTGTTGATAAGTTAGGAAAAGAAAATGTTGTTGAATATTTCTGATCTATACTAACTTTATTTGTAGATGAGGAAGGGACGGTTGATGTTTAGCTTCTGGATGAAAACCTATTTGATATCCCAGCACTCTCTCTTTGGTTTTTTGACATATCCAACTACCTGGTTGCTAAGAGGTTTCCTCCAAACTTTCATCCAAAGAAAAGAGCAGCATTATAAGAAAAAGTTCCCCTTTCACTAAGATTGGTGGCATTCTTTTAAAATTGGATTAGGATCAAATTCTTAGGAGATGTGTTAGGGAAGATGAAGTCTTTGACATCTTCTTAGCATTTCATGATGGTCCCTACATGGGTAAAAAAATTTCTAAGAGGAAAACCATCAAAGCCTTGCAAACTGGCTACTATTAGCCTACTCTCCACCAAGATGCCAAGGTATGCACTAGTAGATTTTATCAATGTCAAAGGATGGGGAGACCTACACTGAGGGATGAAATGCATCTACAACATCAGGTGGCTTTAGATCCATTTGAAAATTGGGGCATGTAATTCATTAGAACCATTGATCCATCATCCAGGTAGAAGAGATATAACATAGTCTGCACCGATTACTTGACCAAGTGGGCTGAAACAATGGTTGTAAATGCAGCAACATAAGAGAAGGTGTTTGAGTTTTTGAGATAGATTGTATTCTACAAGTTTGGATACCTCGTGGAGGTAGTTAGCGATCAGGGGGCTTAATTTACATATCATATCATTGAGAACCTCATGAGGCAGCAAAAAATATATCACAAGACTTCCACTACCTATCATCCTCAAGAAAATGGGCAGGTGGAAGTGATAACTAGAGCTTTGGAGAGCATCCTCACCAAATTTGTGAGAAATAGCAAAAAATATTGAGAAGACATATTAGTGGAGGCCACTTGGTCTTACAATACTATATATAATACAACTACATTGTTTACTCCATATGATCTAGTTTATGGGAAAAAAGCTTTGCTTTCCATTGAGTTTGAGTATGATTAGGATGGAAACTCAGTTGGATTTGGACATCACAAAGGCACAAAAAGAAATATTTCTTCAGATAAATGGTTTGGATGAATTTATAATGCGGACCCTTCTTCACACAGAAGTAATCCAACTACAAAGAAAATTTTTGCATGACAAGCACATCAAAGAGAAGACATTTCAGGAAGGAGATTGGGCTTTTCTCTATGACTCTCGATTCAAGGACTTCAAGGGGAAGTTAATGACCAGATGGCTAGGACCTTATCAAGTGGAGAAATTCCATGAAAATGGGGATATTCAAATTAGGACCATAGATGAGGAGGGGATCCCTATTCTTATTAATGGTTACAGGCTAAAGATGTACAAGAGGCCCCTGTCCAAGGCAGAATTTATCAATACAATAAAAAGAGAGGTGAATTTAATTTTAAGATTCACAGTTTCTAGTCCCTCACCTTCCTAGAAAAAGAAAAAATAAAGAGGCCTGGGTGAAAACCTTTCTATGGCATCCAAGGCCAACTTCACGGTTGAAAACCTCCATGAGGCAATCCTGGAGGAAAAAAAGCAAAAAAACAAAAAAACAGAGAAATAAAAGATCCTTGGGTGAAAACCTCTTAGAAGTGCCCAAAGCAGGCTTGTGGGGTGAAAACCTTTGTTGAGGCAGCGCACTTGTCTTAAAGAAAAAGAGAAAAAGAGAAAAGAATAAAATAGCACCAATGCACTAACCTGCTTCTATTTTACAGGTTGTTGAATAGGGACAAAATGGATAAAGGGAGAAAAATTTCCATCTCTCTCTCCCTCTCCTCTACCTACTTACTCCATATCCAGCCCCAACATTCATTCTTCCATCCAGTTCTACCACCAGGTGAGAAAAAATTCTGATTTGTTCCCTATCTCTGCAGTGCTAGAGGATGTCCTGGGCTGCTACAGGATTTCCTGTAGTGCTATAAGAAACGTCGTAATACTATAGATAGGATACCTAAGGATAAATAAGCTCACTTAGGGATCTTTTACCTTGGAAAATACATGAAAAAATGTTTCCCCACCTATTTCTACCAATCCAAACCATCACTCCATCCCATGCATAAAGAATCACTCATTAAACCCTCTATTTTTCCACTGTGAATCATCTTATGTTAAATACACATATAGAGCCTCTTCTCTCATGTTTTCCTCCACTACACCACTCCATCAACATCCTAACACCACCCCTAGCATCTCTAAAATATTTTTCTCCCTTCCTTGGGTCACTTTGAGCTCTAAAATTGTAACAAAGAGATTGTTACATGATAATGATCACTTCTTGTAGCACACCTTGCATGCACAAAAATATATTGACCACATCCAACACATAGAAAGCATGAGAAGTATGATGAAGATCTGATCCTGAAGATAACCAAGGGACTCCAAAGGGGAATCTACCTCAGCAGCAACAGCTTAGGGTATACATGAGGTACCTGCAGAAGACATAGCAAACAAAAAGCACAGTAAGCACCTCACTTAGAAAATAAAAACACAACAAATAAAAGAAAACCTTTGTGACCATTACAGTGCTCTAGCTCCCTGCATCAAAGGATCATGAAACTCATCAAAAACCAAGTAGGCTCAGGTATGACTCCCTCACCCTCTCGCTATGCATCAATTGACTAAATGAGTAAATGTAGAGAAAAGAGAGTTTAATAGGAAAAAAGGTGGTGAGTTAACTTGGCCACCCTCGAGTCGTTAAAGTGAAAATTTGGTGGAGTTTCATGCCACATGGAGTTGTAATGTCATTCAAGGGAAAGATAATAGAAAGTGGGATATGATTACGAGGAAAAGGGAATGATAGGCTTGAGTGGGACCAACAGTCCAAATATGGAAACCTTGTGCCAAATCCACATTACCAATACACTCCAAGTCTGCTTGATTTAGCATAAAAATGTACTTTGGCTCATTTCACTCTATTGCTCATTTCAAGACTACTTAGTAAAAGGACAACGGAAAGAGACACCGAGGAGCTTCGATCCCTGATCTCATTTTGCATGCAGACAGTGCTACAGGAAAATCTACTACTATTATAGGAATTTTCCAGGGTGTTATGGCCTAAATTTACCTGAGGCTGAGAAAGGCAGAATCTAGGGTAACATCAAACCACGCTTAATCTGGTAGCTAGCCCTACCAGATCGGGAGAGGGCTCTCTCCTGGTCAATCTCAGCAAAAAATGATCATTGAGGCTTGAGATGACTTGAATAAAGGCTTATTTTAGGCTAGGTATATATGTAGAAGAGTTTGATTTTATTTTGAGGGTGTTTTGTTTTATCAAAGGGAAAGGCAGATTTTGGGTCTGGGAAATGAGCAGTTTTGCAAAGATCTGAATGGGGCAAGGTAGGCACTTGTTTTGACACTTTCAATTTGAAGGATATGAGGAGTTTTGAGAAAGTTAAAGGGATGAAGAGGGCAAGAAACCTTCAAGGATCCTCTCCAAATAGCTGAAAACATAGAAAATTAAACAAACCCTAGGTAGAGCACTGCAAATCCTAATGAATTCTACCTTTATCCTTGTTTTCTTAACTTAAGAAAAAATAAGAAAGAAAATGGTATACATGAAACAATAGTAGACTTAAATTTACATATAAAAGCACATTATCAAATCAAAATACCACAATAATCCCATAGAGTGCTGCAAACTCTGGTCTATTTCCTTGCCAAACTGCAGAGATGAATGTACAATGATGCTCAACCAACCTATGCCAATGACTGAAAAATTACAAGATATAAGCAACCAAAAACTCATCCCCAGCCTTTAGGGGTCTAGCTCACAATTTTAGGATTTTTTTCAACAAGATCTAAACTGAGAACTAGAAAATAGGCAGTGGAACAGCTTGCCTCTATAAGATAGGAGACTGATTCATTCAGTTGCAATTCACCTTTTGATGGATGAATCTACCTCCGTGAGTAAAAATTTAACAAAATTACATCAATATCCATCAAAATACATCCAATTACATCATGAGTTTAAAATTTGGATGTAATAAAGTCAAAATTTTCAAAACTAGGCAAAAAACAGAGTTACTGAGTCCAAAATGAGCAAAAATCCCCAATGCATCGCGCCTGATTTCTCTATGCGTCGTGCCAGTTTGGAGCTGATTTTGAAGGCCTTCCCGGTGTCCAAATTGGGTGCAGGATAGCTCGTTGGAAATATTATTGAGTCTAATTTCCAACCCAACTTGAATTTTTCAATTTGGAGTTCATTGTCCTTGTCAAAAATCAAATCTCCCAAGACTAGTCAAAATGTGCAAAATGAGGCTGCCTCAAGGCAGAGTGTTGTTGCAGTAAACTTTTGAAGGTCTTTCTCAACTCCAAATTGAGCTCATGATAGCTCATTGGAAATATCTTTGTGTCTAGTTATCATTTGACTCATCAAGCAAGTCATTCGGCCAACCAAGCTAGGAGAAATATTGATTTTCCCAAGGTCACTTCAGAGGTGGATCAATTCTCCTGAGGCAGCTGTATTTTTGAAATTTCTCTAAAAAAATGACACCTGTGTAAAAATTGAAGGAGGTGTTTTTTCCTTGGCCTATTTTGGACAAAAACCTCTCTCCTTTTTCCCAAATTCATCTTTTATTTCTCAGAAACATCATTGGAGTAAAACCTATCCCGATGTGTGGAACAAGGGATTTGTCGAAATGAAGTGAAATGAAGGGGATAAGGGGCTTATAAATTCTTGAGAAAATTTTTGGAAGTAGGGAGGGATGTTATGAATTAGGGGAAAGTGGAATTTCTAATATTGAGTGAGGGGAAGGGATACAAAAGGGCAAAACACAGCCTAGCCCAGAAAATTGCCAAGTTGTAGCAAGAAACTAGGGTTTGTGCGAAAATGAGGAATTTGGGGGATATCAGTGATGGGAAGTGTTTAATAAGGTACATTAAGGATAGGGGAAGGTGTATGAACATCCGGATACAAGTTTTGCTGATGATTTGACTATCCAAGAGAAATTACCTCCAAAACCCTAGGAGAGGGAAATGAACCTTACCTAGGCACAACTGAAGCATGAACAAGGTGTAAAATGACCATTTGGAATATAGCATGATGATGAAAACCCTCTGAATGATGGTACACTCAGCTGAATGGTGACATGGACCGACATTTGGACAACTTTGAAAGGAGTGTTAGCAAACCCTAGACCTAATACCTAGTGACCAAATTTTGCTTGAAGACTCACTGAAATGACAAAATTTGACCTTGAAACCTTAAAATCACTTTGTAAGAGCATGTTTGATCACTGGAGGAAGGCTGCAAAGACTGACACTAACACAGGGAACCGAAAAAGGGTTGAGGAGTGAAGTACAAACCATCATCAGGGTATATTAGCACCCCAATTCCATCATTCAAGCTAGAAGTTTCATAATTTCATAGGTAAGTGGTCGTTATCCCCATCAAAGTACAAGAATTTCCATGATAATTTGCACATAGTAGATCATAATTTAGAGAATTAAAGGGTTGTATAAGGAGGTGGGGGATAAAAAAAAACCACATCTTGTGAAAATTACAGAGCTTTGAGGTCCCATGTCATAGTGAATTTGAAAAACACCATCCACAGAAGACAACTATCAAACAAAGTCAAAATATGGGGGGAGGATTTAATAGGAGAGAGCCCACATACACCAAGAGAATTAGGCTACATCATATTTTTGTAGACATCTTAAAAAACCATCACTGGTTGGGGTTCTTCGAGCTACTCAAGGGGTATATTGATGAAGTGGCTCAATATTTTCAATGGTCTTGCACTCTCAAGCAGATGATAGTGCCACCACAGTGGTAAGAGGACGATCAATTACCATAACCCCTGAGCTCATCAGTAGAGTCACCAGCTTACCTCTAGGGACCAAATGAAACAGAGAGGATAGAGTTTCTAGTACTGCTTCCAAGAAGAGTTTATTCTTTCACAATGAGGAACACATTGAATATAATAATGGGGTAAGAAGGGAGATTTTTCCTTACCAATGGGATGAGGTGGCTTACCATATCATAAAGTATATCTCTTATGAGGGAAGAATAAGTGTATTCTATGGATGTCATTTTAGGTTATTGAATGAGCTAAGGTTCAAAGTGGATCTGCCTTTAGATCAAAGGTTTAATATCCCATATTTCCTTCTCCACTCAATCAGAGATATGAGCCATAGGGTTAGGAAAATAAAACATCAACACATAGCTCATCATGGTCTAATCAAACTCATAGTGGAAGATGCTTTAAACAGACTCAAAATCCTTGTACCTTGGTCCACTTTCATTAACATAAACAAAGAATCCTTCATTGGGACACATACCATCACCCCTAGAGAGACCTCTGCCTATAGACTTGGAGAAAGGGGCATTAAAGTAGGAGAAGAAGGGACTGAAAGGATAGAAGAAGAGGAGGAAATGGATACAAAGGAAGGAACCAAAGAATATGTAGAAGAAGATAAGGAAAGTGAATAGAAGGAGAAGGGACTGAAAGGATATGGGAAGAGGAGGAAATGGATACAGAGAAGGAACCAAAGAAGATGTAGAAGAAGAGAAGGAAAGTGAATAGAAGGAGGAAGATAAAGAATAAGAATATAAAGAAGAAGAAGAGGAAGAGGAAAATATAGAAGAGGAGGAGATTCTAGAGCCCAAGATTTTCACTGACATCTCCCCTCAGCAAACCAACCTTTCACCAGGGAACACCAAAAATGAAGTGGTTGCCACTTTAGCCACTCTAAGAACCCCTATGAAAGAAAAAATAAAGAGGCAGACCCTTGTGTATTTAAAGATCGGGAAAAGCACCAGGGTGAGGTAGGGGATGCCTCAAACTCCAACCAAGAGACCCATTACAATTGAGGAGTCACCTAACAAGAGGGAATAAATAGGGCTAGAAGAGGGAAATATTCAAGAGGTCACTTCCCCAAAAATAATATCAAATACACCTATGACCTACACAATAAGGAACTCCTCTGCCCAGCATCCCTAAAACAAGCACAATCACCCACAGGCCTCCAAGGAGAAGGAAAGGAGGAGCTACATGAAGCACAATGTATGCAACAGGAAAGAAAGAGTGTGCTACAGGAAACCCAAGATATGCTACAGGAAACTCATAATTTTCCACAGGAAGAGAAAATTTTTCAAGGGAAAGAGAAAAAAGAACCATTGGAAAGGAAGAGTGCCAAATTTTATGAAAAAGAGGCAAAAGTTGAAGGGCAGAATGCCCAAGTTGAGAAACAAGAGACAAAAGAGGAGGAACCAAAAGATGAATAAGCCTCTTCAAAAATTGTCCCAAAAGACTTACAACAATCCAAAATCCTAGCCCACAAACAAAATTAAGCTCCTATTATGCATTCATTGAAGGAAGGAGGCTAATCCCTGAGAAGCTCTCCATTCCCCTATTCTATGAGCTAGAAAAAGAGAGAGGGCACACCCACCAATGGATGAAAATTTCCAAGGCTATAATGTTGAAGATGTGGGAATCATGGAAGAAAAACTCAGAGAGATGGGAAGAGATTTGGTTGATGTTAGGCTAAGAGAGGTAGTGTTAAAAGAACAGCTACAAGAGGCAAAATAATATAATATGATATTGAATAGCCAACGTCGACAAAAATACAAACATATTTCCAATATGGTAGGCCTGTGTATGGAAGAAATACAACACAGGAATCCTTCAAACTCTTATGCCATTTATCTGAAGAGCAATGGCTACAATTCCAAATCAAAGCATAAGCACAACATGGGGCATTGCCTTTCCAAAAATATAAGCAATTTAGTGATTTCAGCAGTCAGTCCAATATAGAATATAGGGCCAAATTGGTAGAGTTATACATGTATAATATTGTCCTAAATGATATGAACATCTAGGACCCAAACTCTAGGTTGGGAGATATGCATTTGATTGCCTTAGCATCCTGGATGGCCAATGAAGAAGTCAGGGAAGAGGAGGTCAAAAAGGTGATGAAGAGAGAAGGAAAAGAGCCTCTCCAAATTAAGGCCTAGATAATCATCCCTAGAGGGGTCATAAACAACCACTAAATGATAGCTAATGATGCTAGCCTTGTAGATATATATCTCAACACCCAAGCATGGGCAATTGCACATTATGATGACATCTCTAGAATGTTGGGAGAGGAGTGTGTGATAGCATGTCAGAGAATATGGAATGGCCTCCCCATTAGCTTGAGGAATCTGGAGTACCATACTCCAGACAGATTGAGATTTTCCTTGGAAAGGGCGCCCTTGTACAAAACAGTCATGCAAACAATGAAGATAAATTGGCTTCAATTAAAGCTTAGTCCACCTTTGTTGCTGAGGTTGAGTGAAAGAAAAGAGTAAACTAAAGAAGACAAGGAATGGGAATAGGCAGAAAATAATGCAGGGTTTTACCCACTTGAAGGGACTCTTTCCATGATACCTTGGGATGTCAAAGAAGCTACAAGGGCTCTGAAAGAAATTAAGAAAGAGGATTGAGTTGCTCAGATGATGAGAAACCATTTGGTAAGGGGGTGATGATGAGCACCATCATTAGGTATATTCTAAGGAGTTAACATGTCACCATTTTAGCTTAATTACTCTCTCTCTCTATCACATTTAATTACATTTTTTCCTATTTTTCTTAGCGAGAATGGTGTATTAATGGTTGTCATGATTTGAGGCCTATTATAGTTTAAATTAAGGAAAATGAAGAGAATAATGCCATTTTTTAGAAAGATTTCATATCATGTCTTATATTAGATAACGAGGAGAAATAATAGGGGGGTTGACCACCTTCTTAACTCCTAAAAGTAACCAATATATCTTCAAGATCCTCCTCCAACAACTCGAAGTCAGAGGAAAGTGAGCAAGTGAATGATAAGAAGGATCCAAGCTCCACTTCTCTCGAGTTCCAAGGGAACAAGGACCTACTTTTTAAAGAGTTGTTGGTAGCTACCCTCTAGCATAAATAGAAAATAGAAATATCTCATCAGGATTTGAATTTTATATGCAGGAAGAGCTCCCTTGACTTTGTATCAGATATTTTTTACTTTCATTTTTCATATAAAAGACTGGTTATAAAATAATATGAGAAGTTGGTTTCCTGTCCACTGAATTGATTTCAGGGAGTTGAGCTTGTGGGTTAGGGCCCAATCCATTGCCTTCAGTTTCTCTTCTGTACATGCACGTCTTTATTTTATGTCTCAATATTTGATTTCTTCCATTACATTTTTGGTAGCATATAAAACATTAAAACTATGTTTCTAAGCCTCCCTCTCTCACCTCTTCCATTGGAGCTTGAGGAGGAAGGTCTTCCACCAAAGACCAAATATCTTTTCAGTTTATGATTTCTTGGGAAATTTAGGATATTTTTTACTTTTCTTATCATGAAAATGTTGTAGGTTCAGTGGTATATTTCTATTTCAAATGCATAGGTATATTTATTCATATTCAAATCATCTTTTCCACCATTTCTATGATAAGTTTTTTGATGATGAATGCATGAGTATATGTCTTGTTTTCAAGTTTGGATAGAGTGGTAGAGATGGACCCCTTCAACACCATCATTTTGATTTTCCACCCTCCATCATATACCTTCCATTCAAGGCACCTACATCCTTGTTTTTGAGTTCACCATCACATCACCGAGAGCAACCTTTTGGGTGAAAGACATGGATTTTGAGATATATGAGCTTGTTTCTTAGGGTTTTTTCATCCTCCATGTACTTGGATACACCTTTCCCTCACTTTTCCTAACTTTCATTCCATCATTTATAGCCTTGAAACCCTCTCGGCATGTTTCCTGTAGCTTTTTAGGACATCTTATATCACTATAGGAAATCTTGTAGCATCTTTCGTAGCAGTGACAAACGTCCTCTCCTTTAGCCCAAAATAATTCCTCCACCTCACCTAAGCCTAACAAATACAACAGTAGGCCTCCAAACCTGAATCTCTTTTCTAGGGACACTCTTATACCACCCAAGCGCCTTCTTCTTTTGCTGCAAAATAGAGAAATTTCAAGCATAATTAGTCCATCATAAAATGAATCATTAGCACAATTAATTCAGTAATCTAGACAATTAATTCCACTTAGTGTAATTTCATTTTTTTTACTAGCATAAGTGTGAATATTTCTTTCTTGCAAGAGTATACAATAGTAAGATGAATCGATGTGATTTAGATTCATTTCTTTTATTGCCAATAGAGTAATTTTTGTGATCAATTTTCAGTCTCAGGTTGCATTTACAAGTGTGACAAACTTCCTTTTTTAGAATAACCCTAGTTTCTAGCACCTCATTATAGAACTAAGATGAGGATGGCATGAGTAGAGCTCATCTATTGTGTATATATCACTGTCACCTCTAAGTTTGTACGAAACCCGAGTTGATAAATTAAAGTTGAGTAGCCTTTGGGAGTTGCAGCACTCTTGGTGCAGTACCCGGGCTCAATAGCATGCATGGTGACATCGATGATGGGTAGTGTGTGGTATATGGATAGTGAAGTCTCATTACATATGACTGGCAACAAATAATTCTTTAGCGACTTGGAGGAGAAGGACCTTCAGATTTACATCAAGATGGGATATGATCGAACATATAACGCGATCGACATCTATACTGTTACTTTTCAAAGGGAGTCCAGTTCTCCTCTCACATTAAAATATGCCATGTATGTTCCTATTATGAAGAAGGATTCAATTTTAGCTGCTATGTTGGAAGATCGTGGCTACGATGTGATTTTAGGAAAAGGAAGGATTTTCTTCGTCACATAGCCACAAGAAAAGTGAAGCGGATTGGGGTTTTGGTGAAGAGCCTCTACAAATTGGATGTAGAATATTGTGCTTCCTTGAGCACAAAAGTAGAGAGGGTGCATAGCCAAGACATTGGTTAATTATGGCATAAGAAACTTGGCCATTTACATCATGGAGCTTTGAATATCATGCAACATATTTCTACAGGACTATAATATTCCCAAATGGGAAATGCAGCAATTATAAACAGTTATGAAGAGAAGTAATGCATATTATCTAAGCAAGAGAAGGAGGCCAATATGGAGGCTCTTTATTCACATTTACATCAAAAAAATATAAGCACAATATAGCCCATGAGATGTAAAACAAAAAATAGAAGACTTTTATGGAAGAAAATCCTCAAAAAGAGGTGCTGCAACCATGTATTAAGACCGAAAAGAGCTTGAAATCGTTATTTTATTTGTTGAAAATGATGTAGATTACACTTCAGATCTAGAGCAGATCTATGAAAAAAAATTTAGATATATATCAGATCTATGCACTAGATAGGCACTTCTTCAATTCCCCCTTAGGGTTTTCAGCAAAACATGAAGTACAAGGAGTAGATCTGAGATCTAACGCTGTAGATCTGCAAAAATATTCATAAATACATGAACATTAAGATGTGATCTAATATATGCAATATGATGATCCCCTCCAATTGGATCTCAAATTTGAAGGGTAGATCCCCAACACATGGAAGTCACTCCTCCAAAAAGTGTGCCAAAAGACCCTGCAATAGTACCCACACAAATAATGCAGTTCTGGAAGCAAGAATGCGTTGTAGGCTTTAGAACAAGTTTGGCCTCAATCCAAGATCTGAAAATGTAGCTCCAATCATCCAATACTGTCTTTCCAATGGGATAGAAGCCTTCCCCACTGAAAAGGAGCACTAGAATGGCCTAGATCTGAGTATATCTAGCCTCCACTTGCTGCAGCTTACAAAGAAAACCAAACCCTCAACAGGATCTACATTGTAGTTGGAAGAAGAATCTTGGCCTTCAGCCTAATAGTGGAAAAGAAAAGAAAACTCTTCCAAGAGGCCTCTCAAGGAAATAGGTGGGATTCCTGATCAGGAAAACCCAGTGCTAAACAACACTATTCTCAGCTAAACAACCAAAGAATGAGAAATGTCTAAACAAACAATATCTTGAAAAATAACATAATCATCAACAACCTTCTCATGTTGCCATCCTCTTCCTTTTATAAGTTGACAGCTTGCAAAACCCTAAACCATCTCAATGAAATATCTCCTTTCACATGAGCCACCTCCAACTAAAACTGTGATGTGCCTCATTGATGGCCATTCCTCCAAGACAACGTTTTTGATTTTTTCATGGTTGACCCAGTCAAAAGATTCAGCCCCTTTCACACCTAAGGGTGCTTATTTAAATAGCCCATTTTTAGCCGTGTTCACATGTGGCATTGATTTATTTACTGTTTAGGATTTTTATTGATCCTCCTTTACACATTATTCATCAAACAGAAAAATAAAACAAAATTGAATATTCCCATTAGCTTGGGAATAATTGGGAATATTACAGTCCTCCCCTCCAAAATGTTTCTTGTCCTCAAGCAACTGATAGGGTGAGTGCTGCAACTCTTCTCCTCCTCCATTGGTGACAACATCATCATGTGTTAAGCTTCCTCCATAGACTAAGTTTTCACCAATCCAACCCTCCATGAATTGTTCCTCCAAAGTTCTCATGAGATGTAAATAGTCCATCCCACAGGGAGTCAATAACTCAAATGAAACAAAAATGGATGAACCAATGCTCTCCTTGAAACATGTAGCATAAGATACATAGAGATTCTCCATCCCATGTGGTACAATATACATGCCTCCCATCCTCCCTCCATAAATCCCCATAAAAAGTACAAGTATATCATCAATGTATGGAAGCAAAAATACATACATACAAATAGAAATTTGAGCATGTGGAGGTGGGTCATAGTCCCACATATGGTACCAGCACAGTGCATCTCTTGCTTGCATCAGATCAAGATATGGTAAGTGGTTTTCCCACCACTTACTTGATGCCCATGTTATCTCACTATGGCTGTCAAAAGTGTGAGATATGTTTGATGCTTTAGGAAGCACTCATCATGATAGAAAATCTCCCTTTGCTCATCAAGGGAGTGGCCATATTCATAAATTTGTGTGGCCCATTGTTGGCCATGAGATTTACAAGATGTATTTCTCCTCCTTGGAGCCATGACCTGCATAAACATGGTGAAAGAATATATAGAATCAGAAAATAAAACATGCTTTACATGATCAGATTCTTCACCAACAATACTCCTCATACAAATGGAGTGGTGCATGGATATATCTCCTCTCTCAAAAGAAGGAAGAGATGGTTGAAATGACTCCTTCATAGATTCATGTTCTGCCCCAACTCCACATATTTCATGCATTCTTGAAAATACTGATGTAGTTCTTCTCTCAAGCCTTCCCAATCAAAACTCCTCATGATGATGTTGTAGATCTTCATGGAATACATGTGGCTGAAACATAACTCTTTATAAGTTCTTTGTAGTAACTTCTCCTTGAGCTTGGAGGCTCTAGACAAGAAGATCCTACCATGATGATAGATGACTCCTCCTCGGACTAAATAGACCTCTTCATGCATCTGGTCATCAAGTATCATACAAGTGTGAAGATACTTGGAATAATCCACCAATAGTTGGGATTTCCAATACAGATCTAAACTGCTCGACAATGACAGCACTGATGGTATATTAACAGAAATGTCTGTCATGTTGCTGCTCTTCTCCTTGACATTTCCCATGCCAAAGGTGTGTTTCGGAAAGCCATTCCTTCCATTCTTCTTCTCCCACAGCGCAGAACCAAAAATGAGAGTGGGTGATGATGATAAGGGAAGAATATTTCCCTCCTCCTTGAGCTTACCCAAGACTCCCAATGCTGTAGCTTTATCCTCTAGTGCTCCAATCCCTCCTAGATCTAAGCTTGGAGCATCATGTTGTGAGGTCTTCCCCACAAAATCTAAATCAGGTGGCCTCCCAAGTGGTTTGCCACTAGATAAGAGTGTCCCATGCAGAAATCTCATGAACATGATAGATGGGACTGTAAAGAGGCTTGCTTCCACTGCACAAATCCATCTCTGATTTCTATGTGGAAGTGGTATGTGAGGGGTATGTATGCATTCCTTTGATCATTTGAGATTCACCACTCTTCTTTTCCACCCATTCCATTTGTAAAGCCTCCCAATCAGTGGTGGATTTCCCCAATGTAATCAACCATTGAACACCTAAAATCACATTGGTGTCTGGTATTTCAACCACAAAGAAGTGATCAGCCAGAGTGTAATTTCCCATGGTGATTACAAGTGATGGGAAATAATGCATGAATTGCATTGTTCTATACCCTGGGACCAAAACAGAGAATCCCTGAAAAGTATCAATGGGTGTTTCCCTCCTTTGTACAAGATGAGCATCAATGAAGTTGTGGGTGGCCCCACTATCAATCAATACATAAACCCTTTGATTCAATATTGAACCTTGAACTATTAAGGTCAAGTACTTGGGTACTCCCCTCAAAGATGTAAGATTCCCTCCAATAGGAGAAAATGATCCATTCCCATCTCCTGATGGTGTTGGATCTCCTCCAGCAGTGACAACGTTGTGACCTCTTCTTGGTTCATCTTCTTGTTCCTCCTCAATATCTGAGAAGACCTCTATGTAATGTTCTTTTCTAGCAGCACATCTATGCCTAGGTGCCCATTATTCTTGGCATGTGAGGCATAAATTCTTCTTCCTTAGGTCTCTCTAGACTTCATCATCAAGAGGCTTCTTATATGAGCTCTCCTTTGAAGGAATGGCTTTCTCTTCATTTCCTTTAGAAGGAAAAGAGGGCTTATGCTAAAAGTTTTCCTTTGCCTTTGGCAAGCCATATTGAAGGTCTCTAGCCCTCTCAATGGCATCATGCAGAGTAGTGGGCTTGGTATACTTTACCAACCCATGAAGAGGCTCATCTAAACCATCTATGAACATGTACACTCTTCTTGCTGCAGACAAATCAGGAGCCATAACAGATAATCTTAAAAATTCAGAAATGTAAGACTCAGTATTACCTGATTTTTTAAACTTTGTAAGGCTCATGAATGGGGCCTCTGGATATCTTCTGTCAAATATTTCCACTAGCCTTCTAGTGAACTCTGAATAAGCATTCACATTGCCATTACCCAATGTAGACAAGTCATGGAACCACCAGTCATGTGCTTCACCTTCAAAGTGCAACGCTACAATATTGATAGCCTCCATCTCAGGGAACTTGTTCAACTGAAAGTAGATGTCAAGTTTTTCTACCCATTCTTTGGCAGAACACTTGGATGACCCATCGAAATTGGGTAGAAATAATTTTCCCATAGAGTGATGTCGATCATGATTCTGAGTGAATCCACCATCTCTATGCTGATGCCTTGGTCTTCTTTTGTCCTTGAGGTGAAAAAACTCTTGAAAACTCAGGGGATCTTTGAATCTTTGATTTTGAGACTCATATTCTTCAAATTATTCTTCAAGGGATGCTTGCTCTTGAAACCCTTCATTTCCCATAGCCAAAAAGGTAGGCATGGTAGAGCATTGGGAAACTTGTGGCTGATGCACTGGTTGATCATTCCAGTGGTGAGACATGCCAGAGCTTTCTCCAAGATGAAATATCTTAGGATATTCTTTGATTTTGTCCAATATCATCTCTTTGATCTCTCTAGAAATACCTTGCATGGCTCTCAAAAGGATCTTTGTGAAGTCCTTTCCTTCTTCATCACTTCCAGATTCAGGGGCTTTACCCTTGTCTTTATCATCATTTTTGTAATCAAATTTCTTCTGTATTATTTTTAGATACCTCTTCTCTTTGTTAGTAAGAGGCTCTTCTTCTTCTGAAGACATATTGGCTTCTTAGAAAGAATAGGTTGTGCCAAGAAGATTGCTCTGATACCACTGTAAAATTCCCAATTGGGAAATGCAGCAATTATAAATAGTTATGCAGATAAATCAAGAAGATCATCTAAGTAAGAGAAGAAGGCCAATATGGAGTCTCTTTATTTACATTTACATCAGAAAAATATAAGCACAAGATAGCCCATGAGATGTACAACAGAAAATAGAAGACTTTTATGGAAGAAAATCCTCAAAAAGAGGTGTTGCAACCATGTATTAAGATTGAAAAGAGCTTGAAAATGTTATTTTATTGGCTAAAACTGCTATATATTACACTTCAGATCTAGAGTAGATCTATTTACAAAAATTTAGATCTATATCATATCTTTACACTAGATAGACTCTTCTTCAATTCCCCCTTGGGGTTTTCAGCAAAACATGAAGTACAAGGAGTAGATCTAAGATCTAATGCTGTAGATCTGAAAAAATATTTAGAAATACATGAACATTCAAATCTGATCTAATATATGAAATATGATGACCCCTACAATTGGATCTCAAATGTGAAGGGCAGATCCCCAACACATGGAAGTCACTCCTCCAAAAAGTGTGCCAAAAGACCCTGCAATAGTACCCACACAAATAAAGTAGTTCTGGAAGAAAAAATGTGTTGTAGGCTTTATAACAAGTTTGGCCTCAAGCCAAGATCTGAAAATATAGCTCCAATCATCCAATACTCTCTTGCCAATGGGATAGAAGCCTTCCCCACTGAAAAGGAGCACTAGAATGGCCTAGATCTGAGTAGATCTAGCCTCCACTTGCTACAGCTTACAAAGACAACCAAACCCTCAATAGGATTTGTGTTGTAGTTGGAAGAAAAAGCTTTTCCTTCAGCCTAATAGTGGACAAAAAATGCAAACTCTTCCAAGAGGCCTCTCAAGGAAAGAGGTGGGAGTCCCGATCAGGAGCACCCAGTGCTAAACAACACTATTCTCAGCTAAACAACCAGAGAATGAGAAATGTCTAAACATAAAATATCTTCAGAAATAAAATAATCATCAACAACCTTCTCATGCTACCATCCTCTTCCTTTTATAAGTTGAGAGCTTGCAAAACCCTAAACCATCTTAATGAAATAGCTCCTTTCACATGAGCCACCTCCAACTAAAACTGTGCAGTGCCTCGATGATGGCCATTCCTCCAAGGCAACGCTGTTGATTTGGTAATGGTTGACCCAATTAAAAGATTCAACCCCTTTCACACCTAAGGGTTCTTATTTAAATAGCCTATATTTAGCCTTGTTCACATGCGGCATTGATTTATTTACTGTTTAGGAGTTTTATTGATCCTCCTTTACACATTTATTCATCAAATAGAAAAATAAAACAAAATTGAATATTCCCATTAGCTTAGGACTAATTGGGAATATTACAAGGACTTTCCAAGGGTGCATTAGAGTGGCATGATACATGCAAAGGGTGTACATTGGGTAAGTACGCCATAGAAACCTTTCATGATAAGGATATTCTAGTGCAAGAGATCATTGAAAGTTTTCACTCAAATGTGTGTGGACCATTCTCGATAGCCTCCATGGTCAAGCACAGGTATTATGTGATATTTGTAGATGATTTATTATGTAAGAGTTGGATATTCTTAATGTATAATAAGTACCAGACATTCTCAAAATTTTGTGAATTTAAAGCACTTGTTGAGAAAGACATATACATGAAAGTGAAGGAAATCATGAGTGATAATGATGGATAATATGTGTCGAATGAGTTCAAGAACTTATGTGCATCAAAAGGAACTTGACTGGAGTTAGTAGTATCCCATAACGCAAATCAGAATAGGGTTGTGGAAAGGAAGAATAATCAATATGGGAGTGCATGAGTGATGTTCCATGATCAGGGCCTACTGTTGCACTTATGGTCTGAAGCATGCAACACAGTGGTATATGTGCAAAACAAGAGTCCTTATAGGATTCTTGGGATGAGTAAAATAGAAGAAGAATTTTTAGGTAATAAAATAGATGTGGAACACTTCATAATATTGTTTTCATCATTTTACTATCATGTTTCCAAGGATGCACGAAAAATGCTAGTACCAACAGCTAAGTTGGGCATATTTGTGGGGTACAATGATACACCTCACAACTATCGGGTGTACCTACCATCTCACAGGATGACATTTGTTCGTATAGATGTAAGTTTTGATGAAGAGAAGGCCATGATATGTTACCTTTTGAGAGGGAGCTTCAATTGCATGTAGATGAGGAGCTTTTAGGCCTAAAGGAACAACCACATAATTTTGTGGAGCAGCCACAAGTAGAGGAACAAAGAGTGGAAGCACCCACTCATGCAGAGACATCTAGACATGGAAGGAAGCACACCATAAAGGCTGACATATTGATGCATGGTACTAGAGATAATGTGGGAGAACCCACTGTTGGCAATATGCTGCAATGTGTTGTCCTTGATGGCAACCTACTTGATGAAGTTGTCCTTGATGGAAACCTACTTGATGAGTTGCCTATGATAAGCAAAATATGTGTTAAATATGTAAGGATGATGTAGCTATAGATTAGTTCATATGTGACAAAGAAAATAATTCTAGTAAGTTCCAGAGAAATGATAAAAGATATGTCACAAAGCATACGCGGGTTTGTAAAGGCGAAGTAGCGTATGTACGCGGAAAAGTACGTACCAAGTAGCGTATGCCTATTTTCACTCTAAATTTATAAAACCAGGCGACATTACCATGGTATTGGCCCACTATATTGAGCACTGGATTATCTATTTGATCCCATCCAGGAATACCATCAGCAGTTAAGTGGTTTTGACTCATGGTATTGATAAAGGCTAAAACTATATAAGGAGAAGAGGATCATAGTGCAAGGGTGTGCATGTGTCTGGGTATTGAATGAATACTTCACTCTAAAGTATATCTGCATGGAATGGGTTAAAGTTCATTAATATATCTGAATAAATAATGCACCTATGAATACAATGATGGATGAAGAAAATGATGAAGAGGGATCTCTAGATATGAAATGACTATGTATTTTCTAGATCTGTTTATGAAATGTTTAGATCTGTGATTTGGCGAATCTTTGCTGAAGTAAAGGCTGAGATCTGAGTTATCTGTTCTGAAGAGCTGCATAGTCTTGAAAAGTTACAAATCTATACGCAGGTTTGTCTCTATGAAAGCGCGTATATACGCAGGTTCAGTGAATTAAAAGCGCATATGGAATCTAGGGTTTGCTGAAGTGTGTGGAATGAAATGTCTGATCTGTTTTGCTATTTTACAGCTCTCTTTCAATGATGTATTCATACAGATCTGGGTCGTTTGAATTTTGATTATGATGCTGATTATGTTGATCAAATATCAAGTTGTTGATTGATTGGTTGATGATTCAATGAATGAATTGATGGGGTTATAAGTTTCAGTTTGATGTATGTTGAGCTTAAATGTGTGGAGTGGGTCTAGTCTGAAAATCTGATGAAATGAGACCTACAAGATGTGTTGTGTGGAAGCTGTTGGGTCCAGTATGAAAATTGATGAAACGTGGTCCACAGTGGTGCTAAGGGTCGAAGCCTTCAGTGAGGGGGTTGTATCTCCCTTCCAGTGGTAGCTAGTAAACGAGAGCAGGGGGTAGTAGCTCCCTTCCAGGAGAGGTTGGTAAACGAGAGCAGGGGGTAGTAGCTCCCTTCTAGGAGAGGCTGGTAAACGAGATCAGGGGGTTGGAGCTCCCTTCCAGGAGAAGCTGGTAAACAAGAGAAGGTTTCAGCCTTCTGCAGGTGGGTGCCTGCGTGCTGGTATGAGTCTGCGCCAGTACAAAATTGTAAGAAGTTTTCTTTATAATAAATATTGAAGACAAAGATGACAACAGTGGTGGTTTTCTCCTGAATTGGGTTTCCACCTTAAATACTGGTGTTCATGTGTGTGATGGTTTATTCTATTATTACTTCACATGCTTACTACTTACTAAACATCTGATGAATGGATGATGCAATGATCTAAGTAAATAATTAAATGCATAATAAGATCTTTGGACATACGCAAGTTTTCTTAAGGACATCTGCGTGTATATGCGAGTTGGGTTCAGTAAAGTAGCGTATGGGTTTAAGAGAAATAAAAATTAAAAAGTTTTCAGTCAGCTCAAAATACTGATCCCCCCCCCACCCCCTCTCAGTATTTTTCCCAACACCCACATCATAGTGCAGGCAGAGGAGGTCACCAGATCAATACACTAGCTACATGGATCTGATGAGTGAGAGTGTAGGGATTGATCCATCCTCATTCGAGGAAGCAGTGCAAAAATAATTATGGGTTGATGCCATGGTAGAGGAATATGATTCCATTATTAGGAATAGAGCTTGGAAGTTATCCTAAGGCTAGAGGATAAGTCAGTTGTAGGATCTAGGTGGATCTACCAAGTGAAGCAAGAAGTAGATGGGAGTGTCGAGAAAGTTATGGCCAGATTTGTGGCCAAGGGGTTCTCTTAGGTGGAGGAAATTGATTACGAGGAGACCTTTGATCCAGTTGCAAGGTACTCTTCAATCAGATATATTCTAGAACTTCTAGTGTAGATCAGATGTAAAATACATCATATGGATGTGCAGACAACATTCCTCAATGGAATTATTGAGGAAGAGGTGTACATAGAGCAGCCAGAAGGATTTTGTACCTTCGACAGAGATTTGCATGTGTGCATACTGAAATGAGCATTATATGGATTGAAATAAGCACCTTGTTCTTGGTACACCAGGATCGACATCTATTTCACCAGTTTGGGCTCCACCAAAAGTGAAGCAGATGCAAACCTTTACCATATTGTGGTTGAAGGTAAATTATTGATTATAGTATTATATTTTGATGATTTAATTCTAACAGGTGATGAGAAGATGATAAAATATTGAAAAGAATATTTGGCAAGAGAATTTTGGGTGAAAGACATGGGGCTCATGAACTATTTCCTTGGTTTGGAAATTTGGCAAGAAGATGGGGAATTTTTTGTCTCTCAAGGAAAGTATGCCAACGAGATACTAAAGAAGTTTCACATGGAGAGAATCGAACCCATGGAGACTCCTCTAGCAGGTAATTGGAAGAAGATGCTACTTCAGGTGAAGTGTTAGAAGCTACCATTTACAGGTAGCTTGTGGGTTCACATATGTACTTGGTGAACACACAACCGAGCATGTGTTATGATGTTAACCAACTTATTCAAAAAATGGTTAATCCAACCAAACTCTATTGGAAGGTAGCCAAACATGTGTTGAGATACGTCAAAGGTACCACTCAGTTTGGTATTTGGTACAGATGGATAAAGGGAGTGAAGTTGCAAGCTTTCACAGATGGATTTTGGGTAGGGAGTCCATCAGATAGGAAGAGCACATCATAAGGAATCTTTAGTATTGGTTCAACAACAGTTTCTTGGTACAATAGGAAGCAGTGATCAGTTGCACTCATTTTAGCATAAGCAGATTACATGGTTGCTAGTCAAGCAGCTTGTGAGGATATCTAGATGAGGAAGTTCTTTGTTGGTTTATTTGGTCAGCATATGGATCCTACAGTGATTTATTGTGACAATTAGAGTTGTATCAAAATCTTCGTGAATCCAGTTTTCTGTGATAGGTCAAAGCATATCAACATCTTGTACCACCATCTTAGATATTATGTGCAGAGGCAGATCATGTTGTTAAAGTACATTCCTAAGGAACAAGATGCAAACATATTGATTATTAAGGATCTGTCAAGAGGAAAATTTGAGTTCCATAGAGGCAGGATCGGGGTATATGATAATCCATTTCTTGCTAAGAGGGATTGTTGAAAATGGCACCAAGAAATATTCTAATTTAATTTTTTTCTGAATTAAAATAGAAGAAAAATTCAATTCCACATCTCATGACAACTTGTATGAGTTAACTAAGTTATTTTGACTTAGTTTGTTCAGTTAATTCAAGTTGAAGGTCTAGCTTGAGTCATGTAGAGTGGCTCCTACCTTTTAGGAGCCTTGGTTGAGTTTATTTTGAGTTGTAGTTAATTAATTCAGTTTATTTGATTTAAATTCAGTTTAACTAGTTCTAACTATTGGAGGAACTAGTGGGAGGTCTAGTAGTGGGGTGTGTACTTCATGATCAACCAATTAACTGATAAATAAGCCATAAATAACTCATGCATGTGTGATCTAAAAGTTACCTAGTTGAGATTTTATTTCAATGTCAGTGTACTATCAATTGTATAATCATCCAAATTATACAAGTGGTGCATGTAGTTAGAGGAAGGCCTATGATGTATTGCACAATTCCAATTGAGGATTTACATAATTAATAGGGGGATAATTCCCAAGGAAACAACGCAAGGAAAAAGGGACTTGGGAAAGCCAAAATTTGGTTAAGAATTGGCCTAAGCTTGTCTAGGAAGCAGTGAGACAGATAAAGATAGTGCATAGGTTGCTCGGGCATGAGCAAAGCATTGCAATCTTCTTGTATTTTATAACTAATGCAATATACAAATAGTGGATTTTTTAGCTATGTATTTCCCCATGAAATCATTATCTAATGCATTGATTTAATTCTTTCTCTTCTATGCTTCATGATTTCACGATCATTTATTTTTTCTGCAATTGGTAGAGTAGATTCAAGTCTATTTTTTTAGAAAATTACAATTAGTAGTTTGAATCTACAAGGAATGTATGCAAATTTGTTTAAAGAACCATCACAAAAATTAAATACTAGGTTAGGCAAGCTCATAGATTTATCCTTGATTCTCTTGTGGGGAGGGAGACCAGAGACAGGATCCCCAATGTTGGCAACTCAACTAGGGCTAAGACATCAGCCTACATGAAGACTATAAACTTGTATTGGCATGTTAAAACTGTCATGGGAAGGGATCTCACTTATAGAGAATATTCTCAATAGGAGCTCATTATATGTATGGGATAAATTATGGAGGAAATGGATAATGCCAATGGCAATATAAATCTACTATTTAAGTACATCATTGGTCCTGAAACCCCCATGTCAAACACTAGGGAAAACCCACAGTGACTGGATCAATCACACATTCCAAGAGCTTGATAGCACTCAAAGTGAAAACTTTTCTTACATTTTGTTTTTTGATATGTTTTTTTATATCACCACATACATTATGGTCTATACAATATGCTCTTTTTTCTCATGATTTATAGCCTCAGATCAATAGATTAGAAACGACAAAGGCAACTTGAAACTTCTTAGTTTATGTTACTGGTTTCGTTTCTCCAATGGTAGATCAGTAACAAATATATATGACATAATTTTTTATTTTCATGAGCTAATATAACTACTCTGAACTTACAAAAAAAACATGAAGTTGGTGAAGAATAATATTATAATTTGGCACAACCATTGAAGAATGTCAGGATCCAACATAGTCCTTGAAGAGCATTGCAATGTGATAAAAATCTTAATGAAAATCATAATGCGACATCACATTTGGTGAATGCTGCAAAGAAAAAAAACCCTTAATAAATGATACAATGTGACATCAAATTTCATGAAATTTGAAATGTAACATAACCATTAATGCCACAACATTTTTTTTTCTTCTGAATAAGACGAAATCTATTAAGGAAATATAGTACAATCAATGCCTGCATAAAAGAAAAGCAAGAGAGCAAGGGAGCCAGAAATGATAGGCTATCAACCTCGGTCCCAAAGAACATCCACGGCATGAACAAAAAGATAACCAGTAGAACATAAAGTAAAGAACTAGACTAGGGAGTTAAACCAGAATGGGTAGAATCTCCCAATCGACATTTTTTCTTTTTCTTTTTACTGACTGTGACCCAGCCCTTGTGATCTGGTTGGATGGGAATCATCTGCAAACTATTCTGCGCAGAAGGAGGAGACTCCTTATCCGAGCCAGAGGACGAAGACCTGTGAGAGCGTTTCCGAGAAATCAACGGGCCAGAGGGCTCCGCAAGAACAGCAGAGGGGGCGTCCGGCGGAGCTCCATCATTCAACTCATCTGCTACTAATTCCTCCTCATCCGAGCTGGAGGAGTCTGAATCCTCCATGGGGGGAGGAACATAGGGATTCCATTTCTTGACTTTGGGTTTGCGAGCCAAATTCTTCTTTTTGTCGAGGATATGGGTGCAGTCCTTTTGGAGGTGCCCCGTTTGATGACAATGGCGGCAGCGGAAGGCTGTATTTTCGTAGTCCAAAGTTTGAGTCCAGTGAAAATCCCCAATCTTGAGGTTGATCTGATCCGGCAATCCTTTTCTGATGTCAATTTCCGCACAGATTCTGCCGTAGGTGAAGAGTCCATTGTCCCTTCTCAAGTTATCTGTAGTGAGGAAGCGTCCTAATGCATCTCTAATGGCTATGAAGACAGAAGTATGCCATAGATGCACCGGAAGGTTCGGGAGTCTGACTCAAATGGGAAGTTTGGTGATGACCGCTGTCGAAGGGTCGAAGTCTGGAAACCATGGGGAAAGGAAAAGCCCAGCCGTGCCCCAGAACCAAGGGCCTCCCGTAATGGCTTTCTGGTAGTCTTCATTTAGATCAAAAGCTACAATGAAGAAGCCTTTCGAGCATAAGTAGATCTGGCATTTTTTAGTCCAGTTGTTCTGGATCCATTGGTGTAAATCTGCAGTGCGTGGCCATAAGCCATTAAATCTGCATATGATTGCAGATTCTGCAAAATTTTGTTGGAATTCTTCAAACCCAGGCAAAGAGAATGCTATTGAAGGAATTTCCTCCAATTTTTCCACCAAAAATGGCTTGGGAGCCATAGTTGGTTGAGTTGCCTGGGTCATAGCAGGTTGCGCTGCCTTTGAGGAGGGCTGTGGATGGGCTGCATCTTTACGGACAGCATCTTTATAAGAGAACTGAGGGGCAGAGGATGTCTGCCCAAAGGACCCTCCTCTTAGACGAAAAGTAAGAAAAATAGTGGCGTCCCTCTGAATACTGTAAAAGGAAAGAGGGAGAGATTCCTCTAGTTGCTTACCATTAAACAACAACCTATGGCAGGAGGTGGGAATCCCCGTCTAGAGTTCGAGTTTATGCAAAAGATCTTGTACAAGGTCCGTATCACGCACCCACTGAAGCAGAGTTTTTCCAGAGTGGAGAGAGATCTGGATCTGAAATATAGAATCTCTTTCTGGCAGTACTGACTGGTCTAAGAAGCCGATCTGCTTCCAAAAAGCAGTAGAAGATGGGTCTAAAGACTCCTTTGCTTGGATCTTAGGATCTGAAGCGCTCCTGGGTCGGAAGCTATCCCCTGTTTTGCAATGGAGGATGGAAAGCAGGGGCGCGGCTGTAGTCGACGCCACAAAGAAGCCAGATTCGAAACTTTTGTGCCGTCCGGCTTTGGAGACTGCTTCTGTTCCAAACCGATTGCGGAGAGAAACTTTGGTAGGAGCGATAGTCTCGGCAACAAAACCTGCAGCGTTTCAAGAGAGGTTAAACCTTCGGCCTGCAACCTGTGTGAATCTTTTTGCCGGTTGTGAGAACCATGTCTGCGCTCTGTGTAGTTTCTGAGGGGAACAGTCACGTGGGTCTGCGGCAACGAATCCTTGAGGGGAGGCACGCCTTGCAATGGTGACGGCGGCGGCATCGTCCCATAGGGCCGAGGGAGCAAAGGCAGCAGCGGATGCAACTAGGATTTCCATTAATGCCACAACATTATTATAAAAGAATACACTAATATAAGAATTCACTATACAATTAGTGAATCATTAATTTTAGAATTTGATATAACCACTGAGGAATGTCACAATCCAAAATAATCTTTGATGAGTATCGTAATGGAACAAAACCCATAATAAATGTCATGATGTGGCATTACATTTAATGAATACGATCCCTACAAGATTTAAATTATAGTATGATATAACTATTAATTTATAATGGTTAAAAAAATAGTAAGTTGTTTAGAATGATTATATACATATGGATGGATGGATGGACGTATGTATATGTATATGTATATTTTTGTATTTCTAACAAATTATGTTGATTTCCTATGTTCAAGATTGGTTATGCCATGTAATGACATTCATGAACTCTATGTTACATTGAAATGTTGAACATATATTAAAAAATTATGTTTGATTGCAGCACTCTTTAATGATTATATTTTATTGTGACATTCCTCATTGTTTACTATATTAGAATGCAACATATACCTTGATGAATTCCACAACGAAAAATAACCATTGAGAAGTGTATAAATTTGAGATAAGTCTTTGGCAAACTTATTTATGTATGTGTGTGTGAGAGACATAAACATACTATATAATTAACTATAAAAAGTAATAATGAAAATATATTATAATCAATCAATTCAAATATTTTTAATAATATTGTATAACCATAAGTCAACCAAGATGAATATAGCAATCTAATATAATCATCGATAGTCAAAGGAAACCATAATTATTCAATTGTGTAAATTATAGTGAAACATAGCCAACCATAGCCATCCATACAAAAACATAGTCAAATTTAATCCACCTTAATTAATTTTTAGTCAATATTAATCATGTGTCATTAATCATAGTCATGATCATAGTTAAACATAATAAATTATGATTAATATAGTCAAGCAACCTAACAATTTGAGATCAATTTAGTCAAGAAGAATGTCATAATGTGACATAACCATTGAGGAATATTGTAATCCAACATAATTCATGAGAAATATTGTAATTGGACAAAACCATTAATGATTTTCAAAATACGATGTCTTTTTTGATGAACTTCATATTGTAACATAACTATTAAGGAATGATTAAATTTCTACTAATATAAACCATAGTTAACCATAAAGAACCACAGTTAACAAAAGTAAATTATTGGAAAACATGGTCAACCATAAACATCCATGCTAAAATATAGTCAAACTTAATCAACGATGTTGAACCATATTCAATCTTAATAATGCACTATTAATCATAATCATGATCATAGTTAAACATAGTAAATTATGATCAATTATAGTCAACAAACCTAATAAATTGACATATATTTACATAAGAAAAATGTCACGATGTGACATAACCATTGAGGAATGTTGTAATTAAACATAATCCCTAAGAAATGTCACAATTGGACAAAATTGTTAATGAATGTCGCAATGCAATATTAATTTTCAGGAGCTTCACATTACAACATAACTATTAAGGAATGAACTTCTACTCATAGGAACAAAGTCAACCATAATGAAACATCATCAACCATAATGAAACATAGACACCATGCATAAACATGGCCAAATATAATCATCATTCTTCAACTATAGTCAACCATGCATAAACATGGCCAACCATATTCAACCATAGTCAAACTTGGTGAACTTGATTAATGATGCTCAAGCATAATCAACAATGTCCAAGTTATTCTTAACCATACTTAAGCATGGTGAACTATAGTCAACCATTGTCAAACATGCCAAACCATGCTCAAAGATCTTCAACAATTATCAACTATGGTTAAACATGGCGAAACATAGCCAACCATTGTTAACCTTAGTTAAACATGTTCAACCATGGTATTTACCATTGTCAAACATGATCAACAATAGTCAACCATGGTTAACCATTATCAAAGAGGATCAACAATGTCTAACCATAATAAACTATGGTAAAACTTGGTTAGCCACATAAACATTGTCGACCATAGTCAACCATGTTTAATCATAGTCAATCATGGTTTACCATGTTCATGCATTTCCAATTAGAGTCAATCATAGTCAATTATAGTCAACCATGATTTAACATGGTCAACTATAATCAACCATAGATAAACAATATCAAATATAATAAACCAAATTCAGCTACAATGAAACATAAAAATAAATGTTTATATAATAAATCTACATCATAATTACTTTATTATTTAAAAATTGTCTTTAATTTATTATTATTATTACTATTATACACTTGGAAAATCCATCATAACTCAATTTCCAAACCATCACTGGATACTATCTGTGAATGCAAGTTGACTCAGCATTGTTATTCAAGGAAAACCATGCCAACTAGAATTACTCATTGGTAATCTGTAAGGGGACAGGCTTTCACTCCTGCTAGATGTCTCTGGCTCTTTGGAAATTAACTTGTTTCCTTAATATGTATTCAGTCATTAATATATTATAAATAGTTATATACAAAAAAAAATATATTTATTTATATTATCATTAAATATAATAAAATTATATATCAAGTTTTGTAATAAACTATATCACTGCTATTTACAATTTATTTTTTTCATTTATATTCACTATGAAAATCAAAATACTATATTTAACAATATTTCTTATATCAAAATGTTATATAATATATACTCCTTCAATTATTAACAATTTTGGTTGGCTATGTGTTATATTCTTTGCACAACTAGTCACAAGAGTTGTTATGTTGTGTCGAGCACAATGGGGGGTTACAGGGGAGGCGAAATCCCCCCCCTGTCAAGGGGTTTAGAGGGTGGTTGTATCCCTCTTGCATGGGGTTTGAGGCGGCACCCTGGAAAAATAAAAAATAATATATATATGTGTGTGTGTGTGTGGACCCAAAAGATGGTGGGCGAACCTACCCATGAATTTTCGCATTAGTTTTTATACATGGGTTTGGGCATGATAGTTTTGTCCATGATATTTTGTAGATACAGTCATGGGAACTACAATTATGTTCTAATCTAGGGTTAATGGATTAAGATTTATGAATGCTTCAACATATATATAATGTACTGTAACATTGAAATAAAAATAATGAAAAGTTAAACTAATTTTCCCAATTTTAGGTTGTATGAGAAAATATGTATATATTTTATATTCTAACCATTATATATTTTATGTTTTTAAAAATTCGCTTACAAATAATTTCTTTACAAAATTTAAACTTTCAAATTTAATATATATTAACAGATTATTAATATACTATACTTTCATTTAATATTAATATTTAATAATTATTTCACGCCTCCCTATATATAAATATTTACATTTTATATTAATTTTTAATAACATAGAGTGATACATATTAACATCATTAATATATAATATGTTTATTTATTATTAATATTAATAATATAGTAATATTTAAATTAAAAAGCTAAATCTTTAACATCTATGTTAATACATTAATAGGTTCTTAAAAGGTATATGTAATAATATTCTCAAATTCATATATTTAACATCTTAATAATAGGGTGTGGTGTTTTACGTTGTTAGATTTAGTTTGTCTGAAGAATTAGTGTCCAAAATTGTGGGTTAACAATAAACACTATGTCGTTAGAACAAAAGAAGAGAAAAATAAGATTATTAAATTATAATAGGGAAATATTTAAAATTCTTTAACATTTTTCTTTTCATGGTCTTATACTCTAATCTTTCTTTTTTTCTATTTTATACTCTAATATTTCTCTTCTTCTATCATAATGATGGTTCATGTATCATTGGTCAAAAATATTAACACTAATTTTCTTTGTATTATTGCTCCAAAATATTGACACTAGTTCTTCATACACAATGTAGCCGAAAGCTTGAAACTTCAAACTATCACATCGTGAAAGTTATAAACATCAAAGTTAATAATAATAATAATAATCAAATTTTAATGTCAAACATCAAACTAAACATCAAATTGTTGTATAAAGCCCCTTGTTTGTGAGGCAATGGACCATTTTCGCATAGAAATTTAAATATTAACAATACGAGGAAAAGACCCTCTAGTAGATGTTTTTGAGGAACCACAAAGAAAAATACCCCATCCATCTGTTTCTAGTGAAGGTTACTAGAGGAGGTTGGTTGGCGGAGGTTTTTTCTGATGTTTTCCTATCGGTGCTCTTATCATTAAGACTCGCCCCGGTGCTCTCAAAAAAAGAAAGCACCGGTGCAGACAAAATCATTGGCACACTGGACACCGTGCACTTTGTACACATCCACCCAGTGTATTATAATATAATAGAGCACTGGTGCCTCACAACTCGTCTGCGTCGGTGCATTATAAAACACAACGCCAACACTAAAACCACCCGGTGCGGTAGACAGAAATCGCACTGGTGCATCATAACAAATGCGCCAAAACACAAACTGACCGGTGCGTTTGTAGCAAATAGTACCGGTGCACCTATAAACAATGTGCACCGGTAAAGGGTTAAATTAAAAAAATATTTATGAAAAAAAACCTGGATTTTTCAGTTTTCCAGTGCTCCTGAGCTATCAATTACCGGTGTGTACGATACCATAGAACGCACCGATGCACACCGGATAGCATGCGCGAAGTACACACACCACCAGGGCGTCCAATTACCGTAACGCACCGGGGCGTCAATACTCTTCCGTGCCGGTGCATCATAAAACATCGCGCCAAAACATAAACGAGCCAGTGCATTCTTCTCTAAGAGCACCGATGCGCCAGAAACCACATGCACTAGAATAGCGTTATACAAAAAAAAAATTAAGTCCAAAAAACTGGTGCTTTGCGACTATTACGCACTGGTGCTTTACCATTACGCTGTCCCAGTGCATCATCAAATTTTCACACTAAAATTGAAACATCCTTGTGCGTGGTTAGGAAACGCCCCAGCGCGTTATAAACAATGCGCCAAAATTGATACCGCCCACTGCAGTTTTATTTAACCGCATCGGTGCACTTATAAAACCCCGTGCACCGAAACAGGGTTAATTAAAAAAAAAATTATGGCCAAAAAACTTCATTATTCACCTTCGTCAGTGCTCCAGAGCTCTCAAGCCCTAGTGCTATTTCCTTATTTATGAGTCGCCCTGACATCGGTGCTCTCATTGCACCCATTGCATGCACTGCTGCTCTGCATTGGCCACCAATCTCCAGCTTGCATTTTGAAAAACAGTGGGAAATTTTTATTTTCTAAATTTTACAGCCAATATGCCTCCTCGACGATGAAATGTATAGGTATTTTTCTATTTTTTCTATAATTAATCCTTTTAGTGAATTATAAATTGAAATACACTTAAAAATAACCATTAAAAAAGAAAAAAAAATTGTCACGCGGTGCGCTCGAGCTATTCGGCTCCCACCGGATAGTGGTGCTAACTGTAAAATTTACAGGCAGCACCGCTACCAGTGCTAATAGTAACCGCACCATTTCTGGGGTGGTGCTGGAAGGCGCCCCGAATAATTTTAAACTAAAAAGAAAAAAGAAAAATTGGTGCGCTCATTTATCCAGGCGCATTGTTGACCCTAGTAATCAAAGTGTGGTGCATTGAATTCATTTGTCACCCTAGTTTATGTCAATGCACTGCATTTTTCATTCCGATAGGGTCAACGATACGGTCAGGTAAAAGACCACACCGTCAACTATGTCATTGTCATGAAGTTGGCGCGCTGACACGACTATATGCGTCGGGGCGTATATTTCAGTCATCGCACCACTATTCTGAATTATATACAGTCCACGGTGCTTGAAAAATGGACATATGCACCGAATCTGGTGTGGTCTGTTTCATTAGGGGCCCCAGGGACGGTGCGCTAAAATATTAGGACGCACCGGCACCTGTGCGTGACTGTTTTTATGGAGCACCGACTTGTATGTTTGTTTTTTTTCAAAAAAATTATATATGTATATTTATAAATACATTTCTGTTTTAATAAAAAAAAATTATTTAATATGGCAATGATTCAAAGAGAACAGGAGCAACAACAGCAACAACAAAAAGAACAATATGACATGATTCACCAATGGGAGGCAAGAGAGAGGGAGAGAGATGGATGCCCTTGCCCTATTACTGCAGATACCGAGGAGATCCTTATGCAGGTAGGCCTCCTCAAGTTCTATGAGGAGGCTATTTCCGGCCTAAAGGCCCATAGTGTGCTTTTGAGACATCTTATCGACAGGTGGAATGCCCACCGACAGGATTTTCAGGTTGGTCCTCACCAGTGGTACACACCCACTGAGGAGGAAATTTATTTTATTACAGAAGTATCGAGGAGAGGGGTGGATTTTCCCTCATTCCTAGACGTTCCAGCTGGTTGTGTAGCAGGGAGTCAGTTAGTTTACTCTCAGAAATACATTGGAGCACATGTACTGTCTCCTTCAGAGTTTTGGGTACCTAGAGGTCAGTTATGTATTGGTTCTTTTGGTAGACAGGAAGTGCAGTGTCTCTCTATTATCGCTTCGATCATTTAGCACAACACTAGTGACGGGCAACGCATTAGTTGCTCTCTTTTATATTATGTTGATTCTTTAGTACAGCAGCCACGACTTGTCAGGTGGTCTGCCATTTTTTTGCGATAGTTTTGTACGACCTTAGATAGATGTCGTGCTTATGCACAAGGCAGGGTCAACTTCCCTTTTTCTTTAGAGCTGTTTTGTTTATTTTTTGAGAGGTTTCCAGAGATGAGACCTAGTTTTATTCGACAGCCTTGTAGGTCGATGTTCGAGGTCCGGATGTGCATGTGGGGGTAGATGATTCCCGAGAGGGGAGACACTATGTTTCCAGCGAGGATATCACATGATTCGCTGGACTTACTAGCTAGTGTTGGCAGGCTGCATCCCTTCCTTATGGTCTCATGTCCTTATGTTGGACTAGAATTGCGAGGGTGTCCCAATATCCTCTTCACTCCTTATGAGCTGCCAGATGATAGAGGTAATATTATTGTTTTATTTATATTTATTCTAACATGTTCTTTAACTTGTTTTTATTAAATTGTGTAATGAAATTTTCTAATTATTGTTGTGTACTTGTATATATTTTGCAGAAATTGGCTCTTTTGATGGTGATGAGATGTCGGATCCACCACATGATCGAGGTGTCGATCCTGATGATTACGATCAGGAGATGGTTGATGCACTGGAGGATGAGGCCGGTGGCGTAGCAGAGAGACGTGATGATCCTGCGCCTCATGGTGCACCGGTAACGCCTTTTTCTAGTCATGGTCGACCTGAGACCAGATACCGGATGGAGTTCATGGGCAGCCAACTATGTGGATTGATTTCAGATGCGGGCATCACGCTCTCTCATTAAAGAGAGATACAGGGCGATTATAGACTATTACGGATGTGGAGAGGCATGTCGTGTGACATGTACGGCCTGATGTGGCATGTCGTAAGAGCTACGACAGTTGTTACGCGATTGAGGAGGATTGTCCGTAGCTATAGGTGTAGTCGAGCTGCGACACGTGATGGACAGTCCGCCAATAATGATTCAGATGCATCTCGTGATCGTTCACCTCACAGCTCACCTGATGATCAGTATGAGGCTCCACTGGTAGCATCTGACACTAGTCATCATGGAGATGAGGCTAGACCATCGGCCACGTCCAGTCAGCAGCCTGCAGCATCCATCATGAGTACTAGTCACGATCATCATAAGTTGGTTGGACCATCGACCGCTGAGGCTGCAGTACTATTGACTGAGCAGGCCTCCACTACTAATGTGCCTCATATTGATCATGTTGTACTACCACCAGCAGATGCATCCTTCAGTACTAGTGATCATCATGATCATGAGCAGGCTAGTCGATCATCGATTGTCGAGGCTGCACCCGGCTTTACTGAGTAAGCCGCATCCACTTGTACTAGTGTTATTGATGTTGTTATACTACCACCAGCACCTGATCCATGACATTTATATTACATTTGTATGTTTTTAACATTATATATATATATATATATATATATATATATATATATATATATATATATATATATATATATATATGGTCCATGTATTTTATGTTCATGTTGCAGTTGTACTTAATTTTCATGTTGATGATCATCATGATGTGGCACATATTGTTAGTCATGTTAGATATGTTCATTTAATGCTTAGCTTGCAGATAGATGTCTATATGTGATAGGCGCATGAGTTATTTGACATTATATTGAGATGTATATTTGATGTTTGTGTTGTGATGACGTTAATATATAATGTTAATTTGATGTTAATTGAATGTGTTTATTAGTCGAATATGATGTTTGTATGATGGTTATCAGGATCGTGATGATTTTTATTAATTAATTTAATATTATTAAATGACCATGATATTTATTAAATATTATGTCGTGAATGTAATTGTAATTTAAATTTTAATTCTATGTAAAATTGTAAAATTATATTTGTATTTGTACTAATTGTAATTTTAAGTGTAATTGTATATAAAATATTTATTAATGTAAAATTTTAATTGTAATTGTAATATTTAATTTATTCTGAAATGATTGTAATTGTATATATGAAAAATTGTAAAATTCTAATTCTAATTCTAATTGTATGTAAATTTCACAAATTGTAATTGTAATTTTAATTGAATTGTATGTAAAATATTTGTAAAATTGTAATTATAATTGTAAATGTAATTCTATGTAAAATTGTAAATGTAATTGTCTTTGTAACTGTAATTTTAATTGAATTTTCTGTAAAATATTTGTAAAATTGTATTTGTAATTGTAAATGTAATTATATGTAAAATTGTAAATGTAATTGTATGTAAAATTAAAATTCTAGTAATTCATGTATGTGAAATTAATGTAAAATTGTAATCGTAATTTTAATTCTAATTCTAATTGTAATTTTAATTAATGTAATTGTATGTAAAATTTTAATTTGTAAAATTTTAATTCTATTAATGTGAAAATTTTAATTGTATTAATGTGAAAATATTTTATTAAAATATTTAAATTTGTAAATTTGCAAATAATTGTAAAATAACAAATCTAGAATAATACAAATTTTTGTAACATGAAGTTTAGAAAATAATGAAAATAAAATCATGTACTTTATAATTATCATTATTTTATTATGATCTTACATACAAAAAAAAAAAAAAAAAACTTTAAAAAGTCTGGTGCGCTTATCATCCTAATAGGCCCCGGTGCCCCCGGTGCGTCGTATTAATACAACGCACCAGTGCGTCACATTTCCACGCACCGGAAACGAATAAACGCAAATTAAAAAAATGCAACTCTATTTTGTTTAAGTTAAAAAAAACAGCAATTTGAAAAATGGATGGCAAAATATTTTCGAAAATCTAATTTGATAAAATAATTATTTAAATACTAAACACTTTTCATTATTTCACTATTTTTGCTAAAAAATTTCAGTCAGATTTTTGCAGGAGATAGACCTGGAGCAAGAGAGCACGAGGGCACTGTAGATGGCGAAATACGTTCAAACAGAAGTATTCAAACAATCAGAAACCAAAACTCTGGTAATTCAAGCCCTTTATCATAGAATTTCAAACCATTTCGTGATTAAATTCAATTCTTTTTTTTTACTTTTTTCTGCAGTTTTTTATTTTTTCCTGCAGTTTTTTTTTTTTTTTTCCTGCAGTTTTATCCATTTTTACCCTAAACCCTTCATTTTTTTTTTCCCTTTCTTCTCCCTATTTCTATGATTTCAGAATTAAGGTTTTTATTTTTAGATTGACGTCCAACCCACGGGACGACTTGCATAGTTGGATCTCAATCCATTCGGCCATTGTGTGAATTTTTGAAAAAATGGATTTTTCTTTATCGATGTGCCCTGCGTACGCCACCGCACCGGTGCTCTGTATTATTACAGCGCACCGCGCAAGTTCTGTGTCGTAAAAAATTGAAAACATTTTTTTAAATCCGTGCACCAAATCTGAAATAGGGCACCGGTGCTCTCTTTAACTAGGAAAGCACCGCACGATGTATTACACCGTTTTTGCAGTGCATTTATAATACCCCACGCACCGCTAGGTCTATTACACCGGCGGCGGTGTGGATTTCATGAAAGGCGCACCAGTGTCTCGAGATTTATTTTCTACCTGAAAAGTTGAGAATTTATTTATAAAGATATTAATGAATGATATGCTACAGGTTTAATATTGATAAAGAAATGACTGACAAGATATCAAGTAACAAAAATATTGTTAACACATCAAGAAAAGCAAAAAAGGCAAGTTCTTTGTAAATTCTTTATAAAAAATATTATTTTTGAACTATATGTAACTTTAACTAATATGTATTGTTTACTGTGTATCATGCAGAGCCACAAAATGACGAAGCTCGATATGATTATTTCTGATCTACGACCAGAAGAGCGTAAAATTTTAATGGAAAAATTGCAAAAAGATGAATCAAGTAAATGAAACAATACTATCGATCCAATATGAGTTTATTTTTTTAATTATCATTAATAATATAATTAAAATTTTTAGATAACATATGTCAAACAGTGTACTAATTCACATCTGTCTAATGTTCTACAGGGACCAAAAACTCAGAAAAGGAATGTTGTTCTAAGAAAAGAAAAAAATAGAACATGCAAATGAAAGCAGGTTGCGACTCTTGATATCAGGAGTGGTCTTTGGAGATTAACGAAAAGGGAAAAACTTTTACAAAAGTTTGAGGGATCTAGTGAATAGAATACAACAACGTGCTTCAAATGTAATATATAATCATTGAATTTTTCGATCATTAGGTACAATAAATAAACAATTTAGCATTAAATATTAATTTTCAAGAATTTTCTTGCAGAAAAGAAAAGAAAATGGAACCCATTCAGCACATAAAACGGGACGACAAGGAAGAAAATGGTTGATCTCTAAGTTTGTGAGTAATTGATACTTCCTTATAACAACTTAACTAGATTTCTTTTTTGTATTTTTTAAGTTGTTTTACAAAAATCATCGTTGAATGTCTTCAAACAGGTGCTAACATACAAATAAGAACCATCAGACGAATTGATTGAAATTGGGTTAAATATGGGTTGTGAGTATATGTTGGCATATCAGAATTTAATTGTGGAATTTGTAAGCACCTATCAATCTTGTTTTAATTAGCTCCGTCTATAATTAATAGAACAAAAACATCTTTTATATTAAATATATGATTTGTTATGGGGTATAAAACTTGCAAGAAACAAAATATGGAACTGTGCCAACAGATGAAATTTTGAAAGATGGTTTGGTACATGGTTTTGAAAGAATGTGTATAGTTTATGAGTTAATTGTTGCTATGGTACGTCATTTTTCTTTTTCGATTTACATTGATGTATATTATTTAATATTGGAATTTTCATTATTCTCACCAATGTATATACACTCATTTCAGTTTATTTTTATGTTTGTAGATGGAAATTGAAGAAGAATAAAACAATCAACGTCATGAACACAACATTCTTGAAAATAAACCAAGTCATGGAAGTAGATCTAGCAATGACAACAGTTCAAGCGAAGAATGATGATCACTATGTAATTTGGATATCAAAGCAAGGTATTTTATTTTTTGAAATATGTCTGTGAAATCAGACATTTTGTTTAATGTAATGGACATAGTGTCCTAGTTGAAAGACAAAGGGATACGAATAATTGTACCATTTTGTATGATATGTATATGTGTGTGTGTGTGTGTGTGTTTCAATTTATTCTATTGTGTTCTCCACTGTCGTTCTCAAATGAACTTATAAAAATTTAATTCATATGAATATTGTTATAAGATTATATATATGTGTCGACTTTTGATGAATAATGAGTTTAAAAAAACCATAATAATTCTGATATGATATAACAAATTAATCCAAACAACACATTCAAATGCATTAATAAAAATGTAATTAATATGAATATTGTTATAAGATGTGTCGAATTTTGATGAATAATGAATTTAAAACGTCGAATTTTGATGAATAATGAATTTAAAACAATCACAATAATTGGACTATCAGAGGTGGATGTTTATAAAAAAAACAAATGAAAACCAGTGTGTTTATGTGTCTATACGCACCGGTGTGTTTATGATTCTATGGGCACCGCACTAATACCGATTCCAATTATAAATATATGTGCGTTTGTGTGATACTGCGCACCGGGGTGTTTATGTATCTATAAGCACCGGTGAATTTTTAGATGCCATGTGCACCGCACGAATACCGATACCAATTATAAATCTCGGTTCCTTTCTGTGATACAGAGCACCAATGCCTCATAAAGATACACGCACCGGTGTGCTTATACGACCTATGGGCACCGCTCAAATCCCAAGACCAATTAGAACGGCCCCGTGCATTGTATCACCAACACCAAGACCGGTGCTGTTGTTTTCCTTAATGACCCGGTGCATTCCCCTTCGACCACCCCGGTGCGCTGTCTATCGATACGCACCAGTGTGTTAAAACCTGATAAGAGCACCAATGAAAAAACATCTGTAATAACCTCCGGCCGCTCATTTTTTTAGTTGTGTTTAATTTCCATTAAAAGCTCTGCCAAAACCTCCGTTACCAGAAATGGATGTGGTAGCATATGTTTTTTTGACAATTTTGGCCAATTTTATAACACTAAAAACCTCCTTTATAACCTCCTCTAGAGGGTCTTTTCCTTGTAGTGTGTGGAATGCTAACGAACAAAAGGAGTCCAAGACACCACTTGGAAGATGAATCCAAGGGTCACCTAATGTAATATAAATGCACCATATGTGAATAATAAATGCAATCTCATGTTTATCTTCATTTGCTGGTTGTCTTCTCCATGAATGTTTAACAAAAAGTATGATGCATAGGAGTCGTACCTCAATCCAAGTAGTTACTACAACAACAAGACTTACAAGGAGATCAACATACATTATGAGAAAAATTAAGAAACCCTAGTATGATATTACTAGACTCGAAGATATTTGCATGAATTAGTCCAAAAAAAATCCTTGAATTTGTCAGAAATTTGTTCCAGTAAACTGCAGGAGATTTCGTTGATATTCATTGATTAAGGCACCAAACAATCTTTAGAAGATGACAAAAATATTGAGGACAAAAACAGTGAAATCTTATTAACTTTTTCAAGGATACCAAGATATTACTGTGTAACTTCTATCCACAAAGTATGCAACTACTGGTTAAGGCATCACATTTTAAAGGCATATTAACTTTAATTTATTTTCGAAGAAATATTTCCTTGTTTTTATTTTTACTAGAGTATGACATTTACTTATAACACCTCTTCAAAAAATTCATTCTTATTTTTATGGGATGTGTCATAATAATAGTATGCCACATCATGTATTTTTTGGGGCTTTTAACCCTAAGGTGGGGGCATTGACCTTCCAATAGACATATCTTGCAAATCATGAGGAACCACAAAGCATACCATATATTTTTGGAATCGTCATGACGAGGAGCATCAACTGGCAATTTTCATAGAGGAAAATCCATTGATCTTCACCTTCAAAATCTTCAAGAAGTGCAGATATTTCTATAATTTTCTAGGGCTCCTCGACCATTGGAAATTTAATTAATGCAATACAGACAAATATTAAGGTCATTCATGAATCAATATTGGAATCAATGAAAACACCATTCATTACAAAGTTGTCCGTAGATGCCTTTTTCAATCATTTTCTGAATAGTTTTTTTTTCTGTAATTTAGGGATTTCATTCTTAGTTCTTTATTTCCAAAAAGTGTGATTTTTCATTCATTGCAGGTAGCATAGATGTGTGTGCCATTTCCTTTTCTACAAATATATTTTTCCTATATCATAGAATAGTTGGTAACTTAACTTGTACTTTGTGCATCTAACCTTCATTCCAATATTTCCCAACTACATAAAAGTTGACAAGAGAAGAAGATAGTGCATGTTGCACATACAATGTTGACTTCTATTAAGTTTATACGAACCTTGGGTTGATAATTAAAGTTGATACCCTTAGGAGTTGCCACATTTTTTTTGCAATACTAAAGTTCCATCAAGATTTTTAGCAGCGGGCCTCAATGAGAGTTGCAACAATAGCCATGGTGAGATTTGTAGCAACTATACTAATATTAGAACCACATAATATTGAATACTGGGGGGGTCATGACACAATATTCTTGTTTCCTAAAATGAACTTTCATTTCAATTCATATTTCTAATACATTTATGTAATAAATAGAAAAATCATTACATAGTTAAATGAACACATAGAACACTAGATATTTAACTTGGAAACACATAAAGGGAGAAAACCAAAACTAGTTCTCATTTTCTTTAAATGATTGTTGTAGGTAGCAACCAAAAATTACAAAATTTGCAAGATCCCACATATATATATCCTTTATTATATTTTTAGGCTCCAACCCACTGGACACTTATCCCCAAAGTTTAGTAGACACCCACCTATCAGGAACGTCGATCCCCAATTATTGTTATTCAATTATTCGGTTCTTTCCTTTCATCACTATGTACTCATACTAGTCATTTCTCTTCCTAACAAATAAATTGGTTTATTACCCACCCTACTCCTCTCACATACCTATTGATATATTTGTGTCTTTATACCCTTTGCTCACTCTTCCTTTTATCATTAGATCTTTCTATTTAACTTTTATTTCTTCTCAATTTCATTAACAAAATCCTATATTTATTTCTCTTTCGTATTTATGGTTTTAGGTCATTTATTTGCCATGGTTATATATCCATGGTTTTACCCATGGGATTTTTTTCTTGACTATATCAACAAACATTTAGTTATTTTCTCCATATCACCAACCATTGAAACAAAGGGCTAGTCCTGCCAAACAAATCTAGTACCTAGTCATTTAGTTAGCAAGCACACCTCAGACACTACTGGATCCTAGATGTCTAGATGCCACATTAAATTTTCTTTTAGCACCCCATGCAAAGCCCTAGTCTCTTCATGACATATAATTGGGATCATGTCCTTAATCGTTTGTAGCATATCCAGAATATGTAGATCTAGGCTAAATGTTAACCACTTGTCTACATTCTCCACTAAATGAGAAAATAGTAGGATAAAACCTCTATGCTAAGTCTTGGATCCAATTTATCTGACATCTAACCCATTCCAACAACAAGTGCATGCTTCAACCCCTAGTGGATCGAATTCCCAGAAAAGAAAAATGACACTAGATGTAAAATCCCATTTTGAAATACAAAAGAAAACTCTACTTCACCAAACCCCTGGTGCGAATCCCGAGACGTGCCATATAATTTACCATGTCATTTTCATATCATTATCCATGTATTTTCTTTTCCAGCTACAACGCCACATCATCTCTTTGCCACTGATCATGCCATGTCACTACCATGTGTCACTAAAAAAAAGGCCACTAACCCACTCGAAAATGTTGAATCCACCCTCAATGTGTCATGACCATAGAATGCCATGTCATCATTTATGACACGCCATTTCCACCTAGTGCAACATATATGCAACTTGTATTTCCATCTAGATGCCACTTCTAAGCCACGTCATTCTTTTCCACCTATTAAGGGGTCAACTATAGATCTAAGAAATTTGACATTTGGTTGTTTTCCTAAGTGTTTATCTTGGGAACCCTTTCAATATTGATGCTCGAATAGCCTTGAAGCCAAAATAAATCAAATAATATAGTATATGGCTTGTTTCAACCGCTCCACAATCCAATGTGTACCATATGATTGGATGCCCGAACAAGTAGTGAAGCCCGAATTTTCATCAAAGCCTAGATAAATCTCGCATTTTCAGCAAAGCCTAGATAAATCCAACATTTATCCCTTCGTTCTATTATTCTGATAAGGGAACCTGTCATGTCATAGACCCCAGGTGATTGGATTCCCTGAAGCCACCTCTACTTGATAACACTTTCATTATTTCAAAATTATTTTTCTCCTCATTCTTTATGAATTTAACCAAGTCTCATATATCAATGGAAATATCTTGGAGAGCTTTATCTAACAAAAAAAAATTATTTTCCTTTTTTTTTATCGCAATTAATATAGGGAAAATATCTTCCAAGATAGGTTATCCAATTTCCTTCATGAATTTCAATCAAACAATATGAACCATATAATCAACAATCAATGACATTACCCACCTTAAGTAGAAATGATATCACTAGCATCAGGAATATTCAACAATCTCCCCTTGACCTTAACATCACTTGAAATAAATGACTAAACTTGAAATCAATTACAACAACAAACTTCCAATAATCTCCCCCTTTGTCGTTGATTGGAACTACACTAGAAATTGTTGGTCATTGTTGGTAATATACTGACTCCCTATATCAAAGTTGTTGAAACTCCCACTAACCCCGATAACTATGAAAAATCCATTATTTTCTTACTCTCCCTTTCTTTAAGTTGTCAATTTACAATCATTCTCCCCTTTGAAATCAATCGAAAAGGACTTTACCTCGCCTACTTACCCAAGTGAGGTGATGCAGTATAACCAAAATACATATACCACATACACTATCAATGCTTTTTCAAAGATCCTATTGCTCCACCTACTTCAAATATCAAGTTTTTTTATGCTACTAAATGATAAAATAAATAATATTAATCATATAAGGATGTAAAATTTTCATCATCGCAATGAGTGCAAATCTTCCTCAAACACGTCACATTTGTTGATTATGTAGGTCTCCCGTGATCATTGGACGTCCTTCTCTTTGAAATTTTGCACAAATCATCCCTACCATATTTGGACAGCGTCACCGTTTCATGTGTAAGAAAACTGAAGGAAGATGTGAGAAACATATCATTCTGCAATATCCCTTAAAAATACTCAAAGTCATTCTTTGAAGGGGCTTTGTATGTTTGTTTACAATGTCCTAGTAGGTACATACTCTAAATTTAATGTCAACTAACAATTTTTCATAAAATAATGATATTTAATACGAATGTGCTTTATTTTTTAGTTCAGCATAGGATCCTTTGATATATTAATTTCACTATTGTTATCATGGAAAATAGAAATAGGTTGAATGAAATTTACCTGAATATCTTTAATGGTTTGCATCATCCACAACATCTTTGTACAACATAATGCATCTAATTTCTTTTTTCTTTAGCGGTAAACAAAGAGATATAATTTTGTTTCTTTCTAAGCGAGGATATTAGACAATTTCCTAGAAATAAATCTCCACAAATGTGACTTCTCCTATCATCAATGCTACCTTCCTAATATGTGTTAGTATAGGCTTGTACAATAAAGTATGTATCCTTAGAATACCATAAACAAAAGTCTAATTTTCCTTGCAGATATTTAAATATCCTCTTAAATTACTTGAGATGATTTTCCTTGGGATTTGATTAAAATCATCCCACCAGTCCAACTACATGCATAATATTGGGTCTTGTAGTTGCGTGATAGAGTAGACTCCCAATCACTGATCTATAGGAAACTTGATTAAATTATAGATACTTTCACCCTTGTTGAGGCTACATCCAATTACCATGGGTGTACTTATATTTTTATAGTTCTACATCCAAACATTCTTAAAACTTCTTTGAGGCACTTAGTTTGAGAAAGAAAATTTCCTGATTTGTTTAGTTAAAATTGGAGTCCAAGGAAAAATGATGATTCTCCGAGCATAGAAATTTCAAACTCTTGATGCATAGTAACTAAAAACCTTTGACTTCTTGATTCAATATTATTACTAAAAATTATGTCATCAACATACATTACAACTAATAGCAGTTTATTACCTTCACCCTTGATGTAGATATTGTTGTTAGTTGTCCCTTTATTAAAACTTGATTGCTACAAATATTTGTATAACCTGTAATACCATGGCCTTGGTTCTTTCTTTAATCCATATATATCGTTCTTGAGTTTATAGAAATAATATTTATTGTTGCGTAGTATAAAAATTTATGGTTTCTTCACATAGACTTCCTCCTCTAAGTCACCATTCAAAAATTTTAACTTAACATCCATTTTATACACTTTAAATCTTCAAGAACAACAAATATCTAAAAAATTCTAATTGCTTCAATTCTTGCAACAGGAGAAATTTTTTCTTCACAATCTACTCCTCCCTTTTTCTTCACAATCTACTCTTCCCTTGTTTCGAAAAACCTTCCCATCTTCATTTAAATTATTTTTGAAAACCCATTTAGGTCCTATCACATTTTAATCCTTGGTTCCTAGCAAAATATCCCATGTGTCATTTTTCTCTAGTTGATCCAATTATCCATTCACTTCTTTGATCTAATGCTCATTTCTATTTTCTTGTGCAAAAATTTTAGGTTTTATCATATATAATAATGTTGTCGTTGCATGACTGGATGAGCCTAGGAATTTTCATCTAGTTTGCACCCCTGTTTCTTTGTCACCAGGAATCTGATTCTCAATATGGTGTTTTTGTACATACCTTGATAAAGTCTTTTGTTGTAGAGATTCTACTCTTTCTTCTTCTTATGATTCTTCATGTTCCTCATGTTTTAGATGATCTTTGTGCTCATCCTCTAGTGACTCATAATTGATTGGTTAATCATGTTGTCGTTGTATTATAGTTTGAACATGTCCTTCATATATTCTTACATCTATGCTTTCAACTATCTTGTGGTGTCTCTTGTTGTAGCACTTGTAACCTTTGATCGAAGAATGATAGTCGAGCATTATTATTTCATTTTATTTTGACTCAATTTTTTTGAGATTGTCCTCCTCCCTTTTGATGAAACACTCGTTGCCAAATAACTTAAAGTTGTTTACAAAGGCAAGTTTTCCATACCATATTTCATAAGTAGTTTTATCATTGTTTACTATAACATGTGCCTTGTTAATAATGTTAAGAGCAGTTTGAACAACTTCTCCCCCTAAATTATGTGGTATTTTTTATTCATCGAGCATAGCTCTAACAATTTCATAGACTATCATGTTCATCCTTTCAACTACTCCATTACGTTGAGGGGTTTTAGCTATGGATAATTTGTTCTTAATCCCATCTTATTCACATAAATCAAAAAAAATTATTAAATGTGTACTCTCCTCCTCTATTTTATCTAAGGAATATAATTTTATGTGTTGGGTGTGGAGCCTAATTATCTTCCTGATTGTTCAGAGGTTTTTGTTTCAATTGCATGGATCCTTGTTCCGAATGAGGTGGAAATGCCGTCATATGATTGCTACAAAGGGGGTCCAGGTGGTGGGGGGGATGTCAATTTTATGAGCCTCCTAGTGGGGGTTCGAGGGCATTGCCCCCAAAGCTAAAAACATATGAAAGACTTCCCTGTAAAATATTTTAATTTCATATTCAATCGAGGTCGTTCATTAGGCGGATGATCTAATGGTAGAATTTATGTTAATTTATGGTTTTTTTCCCTAGAAGGAAACCCTTAGTTTATATTAGGGAATTTTATTCCAACAGTGTATTATTATTCTGAGCAAGAAAGAGAGAGTAGACTGTGTGAGAGCGACGAGAAAAATACAACATATCTATTGTAGATTTTATCTCTTCATTTTGTTGGATAATATAAAAGGAAGGATTGATTGTTTCTATGTGGACTTATCCGAAATTGGGTGAACCACATATATCTATGTCTCTCTTGTTTTATGTGTTTATGTATTTTTGTTTCCATAATATTTTATGTGTTTCATTGCTTCATTAATTAATTTCTAACAACTACTATCAGGGTCGAAGTTCTATTTGGTTGATAAACTCGCAGGAGAGAAGGGTTCCTGGTTCGAGTGCGAGCAATGGCAGAAGATGGTAGGTTTAGGGTTTAAAAAATAAATGAACAAAACTACCAGTTATGGAAGATGCATATGGAATATTATATGTATCTGAAAGATATTTACCTACCATTAAGCGAAAAATCAATGAATCCTACAAGTAAGATGGACGAAGAATGGTATCTTCTTGACAAAAAGGCACTAGGAATAATGCGGTTGTGTCTGGAAACGTTAGTTGCATTCAACATTTCAAAGGAAACAAAAACGAAAGGTTTAATGATTGTATTGGCCAAACTATATGAAAAAAATTGGACTCAAATAAGGTATTTATTTTGAAGCGTCTATTTAATATGAAGATGTCAGAAGGTGGATTTTTTTTTAATCATTTAATGAATTTAACATGGTTACCAAACAATTAAGTTCTACAGGGTTAAATTTGATGATGAAGTTTGGGCTCTATTATTTTTATGCTCATTGATAGAAATTTGGAATGGATTAGCTATGGATATTAGTAATTATGTCTTTGGATCTAGTACTTTAAATTTTGATGATGGTGTTGGTGCCATCCTTAGCGAGAAAATGTGACGGAAAAGATCCGGTGAGACATCAGGTAATACTTTGACTACAGAGAATAGGGGAAGAAAAATGGAAAGAGAAAGGATCCTAAGAAATCTCAGTAAGTCAAGAAAAGGAAGATTCAAACCCAGATTAGGGATAATGATTTGGAAATGTGGGAAGAAGGGACACCTAAAGAAATATTGTAAGTCTCAGAAGGGAAAAGGAGACTCACAACATGAAAACAATCAGGAAGTGAATGTAACAAGTGATGTGTTACAATATGCACTAATTATTTCATTAGAAAATATTATTGATTCCTAGGTAGTAGATTCAGGGGCTTCATTCAATACCACACACAATAGAAAGCATTTTCATTACTGTCTTCAAGGATAATTTGGACAAGCTTGTTTGGGTGACGATAAACCCTATAAAATCATTGGAATGGGTAAGGTTTTAATAAAGCAATAGAATGGAAACCAATGGTTATTGAAGGAGATAAGGCATGTTTCAGATCTGAATAAAAATATAATTTCAATAGGGCAATTAGTGTGAAGGATGTGTAACTACATTCACTGACAAAACCTGGAAGGTCACTGAAGGAGCCCTGGTAATAGAAAAGGGAGAAAAATTTGGTACATTGTATTTATGAAATTATATTTCTAATTATGTTAATGCTTTAACCTCCACATGAGCAGATACGACATTGTGGCATCATAGGCTCGGGCACATGAGTGAGAAAGGGGTGCATATTCTTCACTCAAGAAATTTGTTGCCAAGTTTGATGCATGTTAATTTGGATTTATATGAAAAATGTGTTTATGGAAAACAGAAGAGAGCCATATTTCTCAGAGTTGGGAAAGAAAAGAAGAGAAAAAAAATTAGTTCTTGTGCACATAGATGTATGGTGACCTGCTCAGGTATCATCTCTTGGTGGCTCTCACTATTATGTTACTTTCATTAATGATTCAACTAGGAAAAACAAGATTTATTGTATTCAGAATAAATTAGATGTATTTTATACTTTCAAGAATTAGAAAGCTTTGGTTGAGAATGAGATAGGAAAGAAGGTGAAGTGTCTCGGATCATACAATTGAGGTGAATATTGCAGCAAAAAGTTTGATAATTATTGTTCAGAGCATGGAATTCATAGATAGAAGACAATTCTAGGAACACCACATGAAAATGGTGTGTTAGAAAGGATGAACGGGACAATCATGGAGTGTGCAAGGTGCATGAGATTGCATGTAGGAGTGCCATTACAATTTTGGGAATATTTTGTAGATATTTTTATTTATCTAATAAACAGAGGACCTTCAAGTTCCTTGGGTGGTGGTATCCCTAAGGAGGCATGGGTAGGGAAAAAGGTAAATTAATCATTTTTAAAGACTTTCAATTGTGAAGCATTTGTCCACATTAATAAAGAAAATAGAAAAAATCTTGACACAAAATCAAAGAAATGTACCTTTATTGTATATTGTGTTAATGATTTTGGTCATCACTTATACGATTATGAAAATCACAAAATATTTGGAGTAGAGATGTCGTATTCAATGAAAATTTCTTGCATAAGGATCAAATGTAGGGAAAGACACAAGAAAAGGAAAAAAAATAATGCACAATGTTTTATGAGATCACAGAGAAAGTAAAGGTGCTTGAAAATCATAATGATCAGAAGCCACAACAACAATAGCAACCACAACTGCAATAGGAACCCCAAACACCTGAAAGTGGTGTTAAAATATCTACAAGGATTAGTAGATCCCTTGAACAATATTCTCCTTCATTATATTATGTATTTTTGATTGATTCTAGTGAACCAAAAATATATGATGAATAAATGCAGGTAGAAACCAAGAATAAGTGGGATCAAGCCATGGAATAAGAGATGGACTCCTTGATGCAAAACCAAACTAGCACTTAGTCGAGTTGCCTGCAGGGAAAACAACATTACAGAATAAATGGGTTTACAAGTTGAAGGAAGAAGGTGGAGGTAAAAAGAGGTACAAGGACAGATTTGTTGTGAAATGGTTTGCACAGAAGAAGGTATAGACTTTGATGAAATATTTTATCCTATCGTTAAATGTCTTCAATCAGAACTATTTTAAGTCTAGTGGCGGCATAATAATTTCATCTTGAACAGTTAGATGTAAAGGCAACCTTTCTCCATGGGGATTTAGATGAATAAATTTATATCCAGCAACCACAAGAGTCAAAGAGCAGGAAAAATTAGTGTGCAAGTTGAAGAAGAACTTGTATGGCTTGAAACATGCTCCAAGGCAGTGGTATCTAAACTTTGATAGGTTTATGTATGAACAAGGTGATACTAGATGCCACTCTGACCATTGCATTTATCTTAAAAGGAAAAATGATGGCAGATATATTATATTTCTATTGTATGTAGATGAGATACTTGTTGCAGGGTCTAACATGTGGGAAATAAATGTGCTCAAAGGAAAATTAGCTAATTCATTTGCAATGAAGGATTTGGGTTCTGCAAAACAAATCCTTGGTGTGAGAATAACTAGAGAGAGAAAAAATCGCTATTTAACATTGTCTAAGGGTGAGTACATAGAAAAGGTGTTGGAAAGATTTAATATGCAGACTATATGCCATTTCAAACTAAGTAAGGAGATGTGTCCCAAGACCCAAGAAGAGGGATTATATGTGTAAAGTTCCATATGCATAAGTTCTTGGAAGCTTAATGTATGCAATGGTCTCCACAAGGCCTGATATTGCACATGTAATGGGAGTGTGAGAAATTATATGAATAATACAAGAAAATAGCATTGGATGAAAGTGAAGTGGATTCTTAGGTATTTTAGAGGTACCACAAATCAAGCATTATGTTTTGGAGGTTCAAACATTCTTCTACGGGGATATGTTGATGCATATATGGGAGGTGATAGAGATAGCAAGAGGGGAACCACATGGTATGTGTCTACAATAGGTGGAACAACTACCAGTTGGGTTTCAAAAATGAAAAGTGTTGTTACACTTTCAATAACAGAAGCGGAGTATGTTGTTGCTATAGAGGTAAGTAAACAAATTATTTAGTTTCAAATGTTTATGGAGGAATTGGGTAATAAATGGGAGATGGGAAGGTTATAAATTGACAACCAGAGTGCCATACATCTTGCAAATAACTCATCATTTCATTCCAAGACTAAACATATATAGCTCAATTACCATTTCATATAGTCAGTTTTGGAAGATGGACAATTGAAGCTGGAAAAGATACATACTAGCCAGAATCCTGCAGATATGTTAACAAAGGTTGTAGCCAGGGATAAATTGATATTCTGCTCAGTTTCAATTGGTCTTTAGGCATGATGGTGAAGATGAGAAAAATTCAGGTCCAAGTGGGAGCATTATCCAGCAAGTGAAGCAACGATGGAGTTGATATATAATCAATATCCAAGTGGGAGATTGTTGGGTGTGGAGCCTGATTAGCTTCCTAATTGTTCAAATGTTTTGGTTCAGTCGTGTTGGATCCTTGTTCCTAATGGGGTAGAAACGACACCTGTATGATTGACGTTAGGTGGCGGAGGTTCGAGGGCAGCGCCTTTTAACCTAAAAATAGATGAAAAATTTCCTTGTAAAATATTGTAATTTCGTAGTCAATCTGGGTCGTTCATTAGGTGAATGATCTTACGGTAGAAGTTATGTTAATTTAGGTTTTTTTCCTTAGAAGGAAACCCTTAGTTTATATGAGGGGATTTTATTGTGGTTGTGCATTATTATGATCAACGAGAAAGAGAGACGAGACTATGTGAGAGCGGGGAGGAAATTATAGTGGATCTATTGTAGATTGTATCTCTTCATTTTGTTGGATAATATAAAAGGAAGGACTGATTGTTTCTCCGTGGACGCAACCCAAATTGGTTGAACCACATATATATGTGTCTCTCTTGTTTTATGTGTTTCTGTATTTGTGTTTCCGCAATATTTTATGTGTTTCATTGCTCCATTAATTAATTTCTTACATTTAAGATCCATTTCATTTTCCACTAATGCTTTGAATATTTTGAAATTTTCAAAAGCTCCATTATCGGTTTTCAATAGACTGACCCAACCCATCCTTTTGTGATCGTCAAATAACAACATAAACTATTGTTCACCTTGTGGAGATTTCATTCTTGTGGGTACACATATGTCTGTATGAATTAACTCCAAATGCCTTTTTGTATAATATTCCTTTGTTTTGAACTGTACTCTTAATAGTTTTCTAAATTGGCAACTTGCAAAAATTATTTTTAGGTTTGGTGATCTTGGGAATGTCTTGGACATCGCACCTTTTACCTAATTTAAATAGTTTATGAAAATTTATGTGGCCTAATCTCTTGTGCCACAACTAAATCTCATCATTTTTACCCAAATAATAGTCCTTTCATCTCCTTTCATCACATATACATCACATGGTGTCCTAAATTCCCTAGTTATAGTTTCCCATGTGTCCAAATCTTTGACCACACACTCATCTGACATGAATGTTACTTCATGTCCTTGGAAACACATCTGAATAACTATTAAAATATTATGCATAAGACCATCTACATATAACACACTTTGAGCCATGGCCTTTCCTTTTTTCAATACTATTGTCCCTTTACCGACTATTTTTTTCGATGAGTTATTACCAAAGGTAACACTTCCACCTTTAACTTCATTGAAGGATATAGGTCTAAATCTGTCACTTGTCATGTGTTTTAAACATCTGCAATTAATATTCCATTTCTTTCCTTGATTTTTTAGCATATAGGACTAACCCACACTCTTCTAGGTGTATACTCTTCTTATTTTCCAAATTTTGGTGAATTATTCTTTTGGTCTTGCTGATAGGAAAACATACATTTTTTGCATCATTCATTAGCCTTATTCCCAAAGTTGTTGTATATGTAACACTCAATTTTATCCATGAGAGGAGAGAATGCATTGCTGAATGATTTTCTAGTTATTGTTATTTCATGCAAATTTTGTAGAGATAACTCAAAATTTGTAGCTACTAAAGAAATAACATTGAAATAAATAGACACAAATTTATTCTACTAAATTTTGTGGAAGTAAAACTGACAATAGAAACACATGCAATCATTCAATCGCAATGCACAAAGTTTTTATTGGGGAACCCAACTATGGAAAACCCCTCCTAAGTTTGTATTATATCAAATGAGAAAAAAAATCAATTACAATGACTACTTCAGTGCTTGAAGCTCAATCTACACTATAATTATGATCTCATCCTGACTCTGATCTCTCCAATACTTAGCCAAAATAAGCCTCATGCTTCCTCCTATTTCCTTGCGCAATTCCTGCTCCTAAAGAATAGGGAAATATCATATTTTCATGCGCATCCCTAAGAGAATAAGCTCACTTGCATGCAAAAACTATGTACACTCAAAATAATATACAATACAATTACAATTGTGCCTTTTCCTCCAAATTCACTAGGAAATTTGAATTTCATGCATGATTAGGGCTATTTTTAGTAAATGAACTAGTTAACTGAGAGTTAGTTGAGTTAACAAAAGTTACAACTACTTAATTGAACTCATACTGACTGTACTCTAGACTAGATCTCAGATAACTAACTTTCACTAAATATAACACCTCTAGATAGCTAGATATTAGCTACCAAATTACACACAAATCTACTACTATCCCATAAACCTGAATTTATTGACTTAACTGAGTGATTTGGCCATGTCACTCATGCTAATTTCCTTCCAACTCATCTGGTTGAAGTGGAAATTCGAATTTGTTCATTTGAACAAGGCACAAGTCAAATGAATCCTTTTCTTGCTACAATATAACAATCCCTCTTAGCAATAAAATGGTTCTGAGCAAACCCAATCATGCTCCCATGGAATTCGAACTTTCCTCTTGAAAAAGTATTTTTCAAGATGTATGTATCTTGATCCTCTATAGGAGTGTACTGTAACATAACAATACTCCTTTGCACACAATCTCTCAGGTGATGGTACTTGATGTCTATATGATTGGACCTACCATGAAACACTGGATTTAAAAAGATTTTTATACAACTCTGATTGTCACAGTGGATCAATGTAGGCTCCATCCCCTTACTGAAGAGACCAACCAGTATCTTCCTCATCCAAATAGCCTCGCATGTTGCTTGATTAACAACCATATACTCGGCCTTTGTTGAGTTGAGTGCTACACATCTTTGTATATTTTTGTGCCAAGAAAATATCGTTGACCAAACAATTAAGATTGCTCTCGATGTTCTCTTCATATCAGAGGGACTCCCTGCCCAGCCTGCATCTGTGAAGTCTTAGAAGATTCACTCCATCATTCTTCTTGTACCATAAAACAAAGTTTGATGTTCCTATGAGGTATCTTAGAACATTTTTTTTTGCTTTCCAATGAAGCTTGGTGGGATCCACCATAAACTGACTAAGTTGGTTCATTGCAAAAAAAATATTAGGCCTTATGTTCACCAAGTACATCACGGACCCCACCATTTTTTTGTAGATAGTTCCATCAACTACCCGCCCTGTTGATGCATCCACTTTCCTCCAATTAGTACCTAGAGGAGTATTCATGGATTTGCAATCCTGCATATGGAATATTTGAAGGATTTCAAAGGTGTACTTCCCTTGTTCAAAAAATATCTCTCCATCTCCCTACCACACCTCCAATCCAATTAAGTAGTGCATCAAACCCATATATTTCATCTTGAACTATCTTGCAAGGTCTTCCTTGTAAGACTGGATCAACCTATCATCTATTTTCAGTATCAAATCATCCACATAGAGAACTAAGATGAGAAGACTTCCATTTTTCATAATGTAGTAGAGATTGGCACCTTCTTCACTCTTAGTGAAGCCCAATCCACTGATATAGGAATCTATGTGAGTGTACCAAGCACAAGGTGCCTTCTTGAGACCATAGATATATCTCTTGATCCTACACACATGTGTCTCCCTGCTAAAGGTCTCAAACACCTCAGGTTTCTCAAAGTATATCTCTTCTTCAACTGCCCTTCAACCACTCCATTGAGGAAGGAAAGCTTTACATCCATTTTATTGATCCTCCACCCCAAATATGTTGCTAATGCAAGTATGGTCTTGATAGATGAATATCTTTCCATAGGGTAAAATTTATCCTCATAATCAATCCCCTCCATCTATGAGAAGAATTTGGCCACAAATCTGGCTTTGTACTTCTCAACACTACCATAAATTGTATGTTTCACCTTATACAACCTCCTGGAACCAACAACTGACTTTTTCTCAAGTTTGGGAAGCACCTCCCAAACATTTTTCTTCATGATGAAGTTATACTACTCCACCATGGCATCCAACCAAACTTATTGTAAAGCTACCTCTCGAAATAATATAGCTCATAATTAGTCAACTCTAACATGAGTGTCATAGATCCTTTATATATGTATAGTGATCACCTCTATCTGTGCAAGGAGATAGGAGATCCAACCTTATCTTGAGCTCTTTGCACCAACCTTTCAACCATCCTAGTACTATTCCTCCCTTATCTGGAAGGCTCTATGTGAGTGGGTTCCTCTACTTGGCCTGCTCTTTTCTCCTACACATGTGGCTGCTCCACATCATCCTCCTGGAATTTCCTCTTTCATTTGAGCAAGATCTGACTTTGTGCATTTGACTGAGGCTCCTCCTTTGGAGCTAGATGCTCCTCCTCTGGTGGTATGCTCATCTCTCACTAGAGTGATCCTAATGGCTTTCTCCTCATCAAATCTCACATCCTCCTCATCAAATTCATCCTGAGTGAGGGTGTGTACACTCGGTAAATATGAGGTGTCTCAGGATATCCCACAAAGATCCCCCCATTTGTAGTGGGCTCCAAATTTTTTGTGTTATCTTTGAAGACATGATAATAGACTATGGATCCGCAAATGAGAAAGTGGGAGACATCTGACTTCCTCCCAGAGAAATCCTCTTTAGGTGTAATCATTGCAAGAATTTTGTGAGGGCTCATATTCTACAAGTAAACAATTGTATTGCAAGCTTCTTCCCTTAAGGATAATGGAAATCTCCAGTCATGCAACATTGCTCTAGCAGCTCGTAAAATACTTCTATATTTCCTCTCTGCAACCCCATTTTTTGTGGGTTGTGGGGTGAAATCAACTCCCTTATAATACCCTCCTTGGCACATAATTCTTTGAAGTCATTAGACACATACTCTCCTCCATTATCACTTCTCAGGGATTTAATTTTCTTTCTAGTCTCATTTTCAACTAATGCTTTAAATTCAACAAACTTTGAAAAAACCTCATATTTCTTCTTCATGAACTAGATCCAACATTTGCTGGAAAAATAATCTATGAAGATCACATAATACTTGTGGCTTGGAGTTGAGACTATGGAAAATGGTACACACACATTTGAGTTAACTCACTCCAAGATGGCTCCAGCTATGCTATCTCGACCTTGGAAGGAGGATTTAACATATTTTCCAAGTGTGCATCCCTTGCAAACATCATGTTGATCAAGGGTGCATTTTGGAAGTCTAGTGGTGATATGTTGTATTATTTTCAAAGATCCATGGTGTAGTTGTCTCATGCACCTATGCCAGAGCTCTCCAACACCTCAGCCCTGAACAATTTATTCCTTGCTACTCAATGCAGCACATGTATCAGCTTCTAGCTTGAAGATATTTTTAATCCTAACACCAATACGTTTAACTTAAGCCTTCCCTTTACTAAACACATCATATCATCTGTCTTCAAGTACAACTAGAGAAAATAGATTTTTCTCTAAACCAGGCACATACATAACATTTTTTAGGTGAATATGGGAGCCTGACTCTCTATTAAAGGTGACAATGTCAATCCCTTCGGTACTATACCTTCCATCATATCCAAGCCCAATGTGTAATTGTAGGTCTTTCTCCTCTAATATTTTGAAGAACTCCTTATTTCTTGTCATATGAAATGAAACATCAAAGTCTAAGTACCATTCACTACCTTGTACAGTTCTTTCCATACAAGAAACGAGGGTGAAATCTAACTGAAATTTTGATGTGAGAGCATATCCTCCTGTTTTTGTTGCAAGCTTCTTACTGGATTTCTTATGTGGACACTTGGTCACATAGTGTCCATACTTATGGCAGTGAAAGAATTTAATTTTACTAAGGTGTCTCTTCTTTCCATGGTTCTGGTTGGATTATTCCTTGCCTTGGGCCTTATTTCCTTTGGATTTCCTTCCTTTTCCATATAAATCAAAGTTTTGTTTCTCATAAATTCTATATGAGACCCCATCTCTAGTGTTTGAGTCTAGTCTCCTCATGCACCAAGTTAGACCAAAGTATCTCTCAATCTGGAAGCTTGTCTCTTCCATTAACTGCACTCTAATAGTTGTGTCGGGACTTTGGAATACGAAGGAGTGATAAGCTCACAAGTTCATATGGTGGCATAGACTCTCCAACTACTCAAATTTCATATCTCACTTGAGTGAATCTGGAGAGGTATTGAATAATAGTTCTATTTTAATTCATTCGAATGTTCTTGACCTTATCTTTCAATTCCAGCTTACTGGCATCATTGTTGGTTTCAAATGGCTATGTGAGAGTTTTCCACATTGCATAAGTAGACACCTTTCCATGAAAATTTGAAACCATATGGTCTTTGACTCCCTCTAGGATAATCCTCTTGGATTTTGTTGTATCTTTCTTCCAATGAACCAGTTGTTGTGAATTTGATATTGTTGGTTTTGGAATATTAATTTCTGTGTACTACAATACTCCATTTTCATCAAACACAGTTTCCATTCTGTCTTTCCAAGGACATAAATTCGGCGGCCAATGCATAATCAAGCCTTAATCTATTGAAAGACATTGTCTTTGCACTGAAGAAATACAAGCACAAATTCTGTTATTCAAAATTTCTTTGAGATATGATCAAGAACCTGGTTTCTATGTGATTTTCAATTTCTCATATACCTTGTAGAAATAACTCAAAATTTACAGCTACTAAATAAATCACACTGAAATCAATAAACATAAATTTCTTCTACTAAATTTTGCAGAAGGAAGACTGAAAATAGAAACGCATGCAATCATTCAATCACAATGCACAAAGTTTTCACTGGGGAACCAAAATGGGAAAAACCCCTCCTCCGTTTGTATTATATCATATGAGAAAAATAATGAAATACAATGATTGCTTCAATTTTTGAAGTTCAATTTGCATTGCAATTATGATCTCCTCCTGACTTTGCTATTGCCAATACTTAACCAAAATATGCCTACTGGTTCCTCCTATTTCCTTGCAAAATTTTCTCCTAAAGAATAGGGGAAAATCCTATTTTCATGTGCATTCCAAAGAGAATAAGATCACCTGCATGCACAAACTCTATACACTCAAATAGTATATAATACAACTACATTTTTCCTTTCCCCTCTTCACTAGGCAATTCGAACTGCATGCATGACTAGTGCTATTTTTAGTAAATGGACTAGTTAACTGAGAGTTAGTCTAGTTAACAATAGTTACAACTACTCAATTGAACTCATACTGACTCTATTCCAGACTAGAGCTCAGATAATTGACTTTCACTATAGATAACACCTATATATAGCTAGATCTTAGCCACCAACTTTCACACAAATCTACTACTAGCCCACCAACTAGAATTGACTACATTCACTGATTGATTTGGCCATGTCACTCCTTCTAACTTCCTGCCAACTCATCCGGCTAAAGTGGAAATTAAAATTTCTTCATTTGACTAAGGCACAAAAAAATGAATCCTTTTCTTGCTACAATTTAACAAATTTGGCTTAATCCTTGCATTCCTAATCCTGATAACTTTGTATGTTGTGCAATGTACTACCTTATGACTAGATCATATGATTGATAAATTAATAACTATAGAAAATTTTTGGCTACCTGGGAGTGAAGAATCCCCTTGATAGGATTGGTTCTTGATTGTTGATCTAATCAAAATTTTAGCCTATGTTACTTCCTTACTCCTATGTTATTTGTGTGGCTTGGTTGATTCCATTTCTATTAACCATCACTTCCTACTTATTCCCTTAAGTGAATTAACATAGGTTTTTAATCCTCAAATTTCGATTCTTTGGAGCTTGAATCTCCTTTGACTTGTTCAATTGTTTCCTTGTACTTTGGTCTTGTTTGATTGATGGAGATCAATGAGTGTTGATAATATTGTCGAATTTTTTTGATCCCTTCACACATTTTAGGTCCATATTTAGTTGTGTTTTAGTCTTCTCAATGTCTTTTCTCAAATACACAATTTTTAATTTCAATTTATCATGTTATCTCTCATATTTCTTGTTTTCACTTCATTAAATATTCCTCCAGTCATTTGGATTCTTCTAATTGGACTCTTAAAAGAACCATTTCTTCACTTGCATTATTCTCTTCTTCTTTGTAATCTTGGATCTCTTCTTTATGTTTTTTTTTAATTCTTCTGAGCCTATCCATTTCCTCCAATGCACTTAGAAGTTCACTTTCCGTGTCAACAGTTGCTTCACATTCTTTTAAATTATTTTTCTCCAAACTACACATTTGAATTTCAAGTGCCTTATGGAGATTCTTATTAAGGTTTGTGATAGATTCATAATCAACTTCATTTTCTGATGAACTATAACTTTCTTCTTGTGAATAAAAACTTTTATTTCAACAAAAAAAGTATTAATATTTTTCTTAAATGTTTTCTTTCCTTTTTCTTCCTTTTCAACGTTAATATTTTCTCTGTAAGGACATTTGGAAGCAAAGTACCCTATTCTACCACAATTAAAGCATTTGAATAGTAAAATACCTTTATGTTTTCCAATGCCCTTGTAGGTTTTAACCTTGAACAGAAATTATCTACACACGAATCTTATAACATAAAATAAACAATAGCGAGAGCATAAAACATAAAACAGATAAACACAGAGATTTTCCCCTGGATCCCAAATCGGGACGACCAGCTTGATTTTTCGTTATATTCCTTTTAGTGTTACAACACATATATATACATGCCGAAGCATACATAAACCCCAATCCATAAACCCTGGATTAGAACATAACCGTAGTTCCCTTGACCGGATCTACAAAAATACCAAGGGCCAAAAACCATCGTACCCAAAAACCATGTGCAAAACCATGCACAAAACCATGGGCGCGGACTACCCACCGGAAATTAAGGACCAAAAAATAAATAGCGCTACTCCCCGACTCGACAGTGGGGCTATCGCCCCGCGTGCGACTTACCGTGGAAAGAATATAACACATACCCAACATTCTCCCACTTGTTGTTTTCTTTCCACAGGGGGCCACAGGAGAGCTTAGTCATTGGCCCAATTCTTCAACATCCATTGTTTCTCTACACCAAGAGAACTTCTGAGTGCTCACAGACTTCGTCAATGCATCTGCAACATTCTTCAAAGTGTCCACCTTTACCAACAACACCATTTTAGCCTCAACCATATCTCTAACAAAGTGATATTGAACATCAATGTGCTTTGTCTTTGAATGATGTTGGCAATATGATGCAGAGTGTTGTCCTTGATGGCAACATACTTGATGAAGTTGTCCTTGATGCTTGATATACTTGTTAATGTTTTCTAATCTAATGCATCTACACCTCCAAGACAGAAAGTCATAAGAAAGAATTCCAAATATGAGCAAGAAGAATGTTAAACAAGGTATGTCACAAAAAGCATACGCGGGTTTGTTTAGTGGAAGTCGCGTATGCACGCGTAAAAGATCGTTCCAAGTCGCATATGCTCAATTGCGCTTCTAAATGTGTAAAACCAGGGGTTACTACCATGGTATTGACCCATTGGTAGACCCCGTCGGATTGTCTAATTGATCCCGCCAGAATACCATCTAAGTGATGCTTGGCTCATGGTATTGACAAAGGCTAAATCTATATAAGGAGAAGAAATTCAGTGTGCAATGGGTGTGCAAGTGTCTGGGCTTTAATGA
>CM076572.1:423840611-424090700 GCA_034641835.2 Pinus albicaulis
CAATGTTTAAAGATGTTTACAAAAATATTTTTGCCTACCATGAATACCAATTTTTTTATGGTAAGAAGAAGCTTGTACCTTTACCTTTGATGCCTATATATGTTGAGGTGCCATTTCAGCAGTCGGGGCTGGATTTTATTGGTGATATTCTTCCATCATCATGAGGTCAGCATCACTGGATTCTGACAACAACTAACTATTTCACCAAATGGATTGAAGCAATCCCAACTATGCAAGCAAATGATTCTGTTATCATTTCATTTTTGGAAAATAATATATTGTATATATTTGGCTGCCCTATGAATATCATCACTAATAATGCACAGGAATTTAAATCTAAGAAGCTAATTAGTTTTTTTCATCAATATCACATTTCACTTGGGCATTCTACAACATATTATCCACAATGAAATGGTCTTTCTAAATCTTCTAACAAGAGAATTGTGAGGATTATTAAGAAGGTGTTGTAGGAAAATAAGAATTCATGGAATTTGAAATTGAAGTATGATTTGTGGGCTAATAGAGTGTGCACAAAGAGGTCAATTGAAATTTCACCTCATGAGCTAGTATATGGAGCTGAAGCCATCTTTCCTACATCCTTAGGAGTGCCTGTCATGAACCTGTTGCAAGGATTGGAGGAAGAACCAAATGCAATTCAGAGAAGGATCAATCAGCTGATAGATTTTCAAGAGAAGAAGGAGGAAGTATATAATAGTAATCAGCAATCTCAAAACAGAATCAAGAAGACATTTGACAAGAAGGTCAAGGAAGAAAAATTTCAAATCCAAGATGTGGTTTTGAAATGGGAGGCCAAGATTGAAGAGAAGGGGAAACATCGTAAGTTTGAGAATATTTGGAAGGGTCCATTTAAAGTAGTTGCATTCCATGGGAACAACACCTACATTTTGCAGGAGATGGATAGGAAAACATGTGTTGGAGGGCCCGTCAATGGCAGGTTTTTGAAGCACTACTCTTCTTAAAATCGGCTAATCATTCATTCCATTGTATATATTCCATTTTATGTCCTTTTCCGCTAATAATGACAAGTTGAATCATCAATATTGAGTCCAAGGTGAAGGCCATTAGATTTTGAAGAAAAATCTTGGCAAGTTTCAAAGTTTTTTGTGTTTTCAAGAAGATGGATAACAACACTAGAACTAATGGTTCTTTGGTGTACCACTGGGGCACACCATCCCAATTGGAGTCACTGTTATCACCCAATAAAATGAAGCATCATTTGACAAGGTTAAATAGGTTCATCTGTAAAAAATTAGGGTTTGAGGATTCATTTTTTATATTCTTGGTCAAGGGAAATATTAAGTTTTTCTTGTTTAAGTTTACCCTAAGGTCTAAACCCACTCATTTTCAAATCCCCTCATGTCACATCACTCATTATTTTCTCCCAAGTTTTTTGTACCGAAAATGTCATTTTAGCCAAGAAAACACAGTTTTGTAGTGAAATACACTGAGAAAATGCACTATTCGCTACGAAACTGCTAATAGTTTCGTAGCGAAAACAACCAAATTTACACTAGATATGCTACGAAAGCGCGACTTCCTATTTTTTATGTCAGATTAGCTGTTAGGTGTCAGAATGTCATTGGGAAAGTGTAATTTAGATGCCATTCAAGTCATGGAGGGATAAAATCAAGGTACATGGTCAGTTCTAAAGTTATCATCATCATTTTAGGCATGTATAAGTCAAAATTGTGTCATGAGAAGACATCAAAACTTCAAAATATTTCCTAATTTAGTCATTTCATATTTCTCATTCCTTATTTGCATGATATCGAGCTCTGGAGAGCTATTGCATTAAGCCAAAGCTATGGCTGGTGTTTTCAAAGGTTTACATTGAGCACTATCAAGCGAGGATGCAAACCATCAAGCGAGGCTGCAAATCATCAAGCGAGGCTGTGAGGACATTAAAGAAACCATGGCAGAAAAAAGAAGGACAAACAAGGGTGTCCAATGTCTGAGATATGAACCAGCAGATATGGATTTGATCAATGAAAACCCAACAATAGTGGAAGTCTTCAAAAGGACAGGTTGCTTACAGTTTTGTGAGAAATTACAAGGCTTCCATGTACAGGTTTCTAAAGAGTTTTCTTTAAGTTTCAATGGAACAGCCACCAAAGTGGGAATGCTCAATCTATCCATCACACCAGAGGTTATTGCATCTACTATAGGGATTCAAAGAGGATAGGAGAAGTGGTTCAAAGGCTTAAAGTTTAACATGGAGTAGTGCAAAGAATTTATGAAGCCTAAAAACAGTGAAATGGATCTCACCAACTCCATTCAAGGGAGCTGCATAAAGGAAAAATACTCAAAATTGTTGCTCATCATCCAAAAGTACTTTACTTGTGAAGGGAGATACCACAAAGTGTACTCATATCATTTCAAGCTACTTCTACACTTTACTGGTAAGATTTCCCTTGATCTGCCTTTCTATTTACATATAAGTTTGTAAAAAATGGCAGATAAGGTCCAAGAAAAATATGAAGGGAGTGAGACTTCATTATTTCATCATGGTTTAATGAAACTTTTTGTTCTATATGAACTTCAAAGGTTAGGCAGAGATTGGTAGTCATTTTTGTTTTTTAGTGGTTTTGAGTGGACGCTCTTACTTCTTCAAGAACTCTTAAACCTAGGATAATCCCATCACCATTAGCAGCAGAACAGAGTGAACCAATGGTAGCATAACCAAGTGAGCCAATTATGATGGAGACAGAACAATTGTAGAGCTTTGATACACCAAATGTCCCACCTAAAAAACAAAATTCAAAAGTGGTCAAACCTGCAAAACAAAAACAAGCTATGCGTAAACCAGGAACAAAAAGGATGACAAGGAGCCAAACAGTGGCCTTAGAAGAGAAAACAATGGCTGTAGAAGATAGATCAGTAGTTAAAGGAAATTTAGAAGATATTTTACATGCCATTGACATAGAAGAAACTACTATAGTCCAGGATTAGGACATAGAGGAAGGTGGACAGAAGTTTCAAAAGGCTAAATCTGCAAAGAAATTAGAATTTGAGGGAGAAGATGCAGGTTTTATGTTCCAAGCAAGAAAGCCTATGACAAGGAATGCTATGAAACTATTAGAGAGCAGTAAAGAGGTTCAACCACCTACTGACATAGATCAATCACCACAAGAGATCATTGATCTTTCATCACCTGCAAAGAAAGATAAAATTAGAAAATCAAAGAAAGGAAAAGAGAAGGTGATGGAAAAAACAGAGTTACAACTCCTTGAAGAAAAATTAAAATTGGCCAATCATGAAATTGTTGTTATGAAAAGAGAAGAAAGGAAACACAATTTAGAGAAGATTAATTTTGAAAATATGAAGGCAATTTGGGAAGAGTAGGTTGACATTGTTTCCAAGACTTTGGATAATACACAACAGCTTATCAAATGGACCATCCAGTGAGGAAAGAGGCCAAACATGTCAGGAGGATGACCACACATTTGAAAGCCACCAATAGAAGGTTGAAAGATCAGGTTAAGGACCTCGAGGAGTAGCTTGAACTAATTCATGAGGAGTTAGAGAAAAAATACCTTAAAATGACAGTGCTTGAAGAGCCAATAGCTCAACCCATCATAAATGAGGAAGAAATGCCTCAAGAATCAAAATGTGAGCTGTTTTATGGTTTTTAAAGCTAATTTCATGTTGGAAACAAGGTTTTAGCACTTAAAAGGTTTATTTCTCAAGTTAGACAAAAATCTCAAATTTTAGCACTTTTCAGCAGTTTCGTAGCGTGCTTGGGCTTGAAGAACAACAAAATGCTATGAAACTACTGTAGCTTTCTTTTTTTCTTTTTGAACCAGTTTTGGGAGCTTTCAGGAGGTGAAATTGGTATGGGAGATGTTTCTAAGGATGATGAAGATCATACCAAAGGAAAAAAATAAAAAACATTGATGGTAAATGGCATTTTTGCAGTGCTACAAAACTGTCTTACTTTCGTAGCGTACTGTGTTGGAGCTTTTTTAGCAGGTTTTGGAGCATCTTTGGATAGCTGGATATTATCTAAGTGTTAAAGGACCATGAAAACAATTATTCAGCACTTAAATACGATGCAATGAATGCAAATTAGCAACCAAAGAATTCATGGAAGAAGAAGACCAGTTTGCCTAAAAAACAGGGTTTTGTTTCCGGTTTTAGAGGAGGTCAATTAAGAGGTCATGTAGTGATAACTCCCATCACCCCAATTTGAACATGTGAAAGAATATTTGTCAAATATGTAATTAATTTATAATATAAGGTTGTTAAATGTAATAATGAACAGTTTGAGTCCTATTAGGAAAAGGATTGTCAAGTAGGATAGCTGTCATTTTGTCATTAAATAGATGTTTTATGGTTATGCAAGGTGTCATTACGAAAAATTTCAATGAATCTAGCCAAGAGGAAAATCATATCATCATGTAACAAGTCTATTAAAGGGCATAGAGTCAAATTGGTCAAGGGTTGGATATTTTTCAGCAAAACTACAGCTTTATGTAATTTGACTGTTTCAGTAATACATAGACTTGTTTCTTGACCAACCTGAGATTCTGACTAATATTTTAGTGCTTATCTTATCTATATCTTTTATGTGTCCCATTTGCAGTGGTTTTCATCTTTAATACTCATAATTCATTCAATTAATGCTCTGATTTCCTTTATAGATGAATTGACTACGTGATTTCCTGTTTCATGTGTGTGTGTACTACTGCTAAAAACTCTTACCTACCTCAGCTTCCATGTCAAGTCAACTCACTACTGAATCATTGAAAGTGTTGACTCCATAAGCCCAATGTTTTCATAATGGTACGATTTTCAACCTATATTCATCATAAGAAAGTTTTTTTGCAAGTAGAGTTAGCCATCTAAATACATCTTTATTCAATATCATTAACCCTTTGAGAGAGCCCTCTTAGACTGAAGAGGCTAAGCTTCAGTCACAAGATTAGTTTGAAATAGTTACATGATATTGTCTGATCAGCAACCTATCAGGTGAAATTTTGTGATAATAGGTGCAATTTTGGATACCGAGTTTCATTGGTTCTAAAAAACACAAAAATATTTATCGGTGCATTTCAGACTACATTGTGGTAGAAGATGAACATGAAGTTGAAGAGGTATACAACGTTCCATCTATAAATTGATGGAAAAACTAAAGTAGCAAATAAGCCTTTGGTGAAAATTTTAATTGGTTGTGATCAAAAGAATCCAAAGAATATGGATGAAAATTTGGTATATATGCAACATTTTTATAATAGAGAATTCCACACTTCTACTAGTAAATCCCAATTTGAAACGTGTTTTGGTTATTTTCCACCTTCACCTTTATATATTTCATATGTACAACAAGGAGGAGTTGGGGTGGGGGGCAGGGGGGTATTAAAAGGGATGCATTAAGGGAATAAAAATTTGTTGAGAAGATTACAAAAATCCATCTACATGTACTAAATACATTGTAAAATCCATAGGAAAAATACAAGGCTAGGAATGATCAACACTAAATAAACAATTCATTCAAGGTGGGAGACAAAGTATTGTTATAGTTGGAAAAGGAGAGGCTACATGGTCCTAATAAGAAAATAAAATCTCTATGATATGGTTTCTTTAAAATAATAAAAAAGATTGTATATAACACCTATAGACTCAGTATACCCCCACACATATGCATTTACTCAATAGTGAAAGTAAAGAATTTGAAACTCTATGAGGCTTGCATGTTAGATTAGGGAAAGGAACAAGTTCCACCTTTTGTATAGGATTTAGCTCTAGATTCTCAAGTAGATTTGACAGAGGATGTGATTTTGTAGAATATGTCCAAGACTACAAGCTAGAGTAACTATGACCTTTGGCAAGTTGGGTTGAAAGGACAACTTCCAAGCATGGTTAAATGGTTCTCCAAGGAGAAGGTAGAGGAAAAAATTCTCGCCTCATTCAGTAAAATATTTCAAGGACAAAAATAATCCCAAAATGGGGTGGTATGATCTGTATTAGATCAATATATTATTTTTCATCCATTTTTATGCTTTTAGAGTGGAAATTTGGAGGAGTCAACTTGTAGGGTCTTTTCTATTATCACTCCCAGTTTGGAAATTTTCGAGTGAAAAACTTCAAGATCTAGTTTGAGGCCTCAAATCACTACTTTATGTGGTCCTAATGTTACTATGGACATATAATCCACAATATACAAATTGAATCCTTTGCAAATGTGTAGGAATTACCTTAATTGGAGGTCATAATAGAGAGTTATGCCTCCCAAAAGTTGACCTATCAAAATTGGCTACCATAATTTGAGAGGATTACACATCAACCCTAGTTAGTCATGGAAAAGGTACTATACATGTGAGAACCATGAAAAATAATCTAAAAGGGCCATGTTGTAACTCATATTGAATGTTGTATGGGTCAAATCTAGCCCCTACTTGCCTATCAATTGTGTTATAATTGTGCTAGTATGATGAAAAAGGGGTTTTATTATATTTGAGTGCATTTTATTCAATAGATGAGCAGCCTATCTCCAAATGGATAGAGAGAGAGAAAATAGAGAGTATTTTCTGGTGGGCCCTGGTATTGCACCAAGAATGCTGCAACTCCTAGAGGCTCCCATACTTTACTTTATCAACCCGGGGTTCGTACAAACTTGGAGGTGACAGTGATATATACACAATAGATGCATTCTACTCATGTCATCCTCTTCTGAGCTTTACGAAAGGGTGCTACTTCTAGGGTTTCTAGGTGAAGTCTATCACACTTATGAAATTAGGCCTAGGGCTACATATGATTCAAATCCATGGCACTATCAACAAGTATATAACTATGCTACAGAAAACAAGTACATCTAACTATTCTGGAATGAAATAAATCTACTTATTAGACTATGACAAGAATTGAAAAGAAACCTAGGTATCTTGCATGAAGTAAATTGCTGAATTGAAATGGCATAAAGGAAACTAATCTAATCACACTTTGTTGGGCCAAATGTGTTACACCATTTTTTGGTCATCTAACCTACTATCATTAGATGGACCCAAGTACACCATGCAAGACCAATTTTACCCTAAGTAAAATTGCTCTCACTATGTAAAATAACTTAATAAACCACATTTATTAGGTTGTTTATGGTCTAAATAGGAAAACCCAAAAGGAAATATTAAACAAACCTATATTTGTTTGATTTTCCTCATGGAATAATTAATTAAACCATAATTTAATTATTATTCCTAGTCAAGTTTAACCCAAAACAAAGAAATTAATTAGATAAACCTTTATTTATCTTATTATTTTCTAAGAATAATTATTTAAATCTTATTTAGATATTATTCCTTGTTAAATATGACCAAATCATCCACAAATAATTAAATAAATCATTATTTATTTGATTATCCTTCAACCACTTCCTTAAAATGATAAATAAATCATTTATTTATTTATTATTCACAAATAAAGGGATTTGACCCAAGTCAAATACTTTTTTCCTCCAACAAATATAATAAAATATTCCATAAAAGGTGGATCTAGATTTGGTTAATGTTATTTTAATCATGCACCAAGATCTAGAATGACTCAATATTTTGTTATAAATAGGAGGGTTTTTCCTACCATTCTTCACCTTTTGTTGCCTATTAGATCACTCTGGATCTATACACTTGGTCACATTCTACATTATTTGCTGTGTGAGCTCCCTTTGAGTTCTATCTTTGTCTGGGTTTTCTACACCAACAAGAGAGAGAGATTCTAGATCTGAAGTGCCGAGGACTTCCAAGAACCCATCCCATTGAGGAGAATTGGAAACATCTTCTTGTTTTCCTCCCAGGTGCCCTTAATACAAAAAATTCTTTCAAAAAATTGTTCTTGTCTTGTCTATTGGATATATGGAGAAAACCCTTCTTTTTACTGCTTAATGTCTTTCTATGCATAGATCTGGTTTTTTGCAGCTCTTGTCTTGATCAACTAACTGCAGATCTGAAGATATTGGCAGCCACATTTGATGTTAGGGCTATTAGTTATGCGTAGCTAAAGTGGTCTTTTTTCGTACACTTCGACAAAGGATTCATACTAACAAAATGGCTAAACACACTCTACTTATCCTATGCTCTACCTATCATGCTTTTATTCATGCAACTATTCATGACCTAACTATGTTGAAAATGTGTTGTTTTGCAGCTAGTATAAGAAAGTGCTAAGGCGGCTCATGGAAGGCTTGAACACATGGGGGAAAGGCTAGAGGTCTATGAGTGGTTTTTGCAGGCTTAGAATATGGTGATGGTGGTTTATGGGCTTAATAAGGGGCCCATAGGTTGTATTTCAACTTTTGATACAGGTTTCGTGTAGTGCTATAGGAAACTCTTGAATTGCTACAGGAAACAGTCTGAGGGAAATCTGAAGCCAAAAAGAGGTGGAAAAGGAGTAGGGAAGGCGGTGTGAAGGTGGAATAGAATGAGTGGAAGGTGGCCCACCCCTTGGCCAAGCTCAGAACCTCTTGGGAGGCATGCATTGCACCCCTACGGTTTTCTCACGGTGTAGGGATAAAAAATCGAAAACTAGTTGATGATGATTTTGGTGAACAGGGTGTTGATGGAAGATGAGAAATGAAGTTATAGGTGTTGGTGAAGCTATCCTTGGATGTGATTATGGTACCTGCAATCAAAATACCTATTCATGCAATAAAAATGGACAAATTCATGATAAAGACAATGGAAAAGATAACTTGAATTTGTAAAGAAAATCTATTCTATTCTACAAACAGAGATCTACCACAACATACTAAACATATTCATGAAATGACAACAACTAATCTCATCTATTCCAAGAAATCATAAAATATGAAGAATTTCTGATATGTGGGTAAGGTCTACCCTCCTCAAGCTCTATTGACAGAGAGGAGAGGGGTAGGCTTGAATCACATCTTTATGAAGTTATCACCTATTCTACCACTCATGTAAGAAAACTAAATCTACAACAAAAGACAAATGGAAGAAAACTAAAAACAGTAAATGAAAATACCAACAAACTAACTAGATATTCATAAGAAAAACTAGCTAGATGACATGAAAGTAAAGAATGATTACACAAGAGAGGTTGAGGCACATGGATTGGGCTCTAACCCACAAGCCTAGCTCTCTGAACTATATCAGTAAGGCAAAGTCTGAATACTCATTTCATTTCAAAAGATAGTCTAATTACATCAATAAAAAAGTCTTGAAAAACAGATTACAAGAGAAAAGATTCTAGTGGCTTTCTCCAAAGTTAGAATCCTAATGAGCTCTGGATCAGCTCGATTTAACCTAAACGGTAGCTACCAACATCTCCTAAGAAAATAGGTGATGAGTACACTTAACCCAAGTGAAGTATGGCTTGAGTGCACTTGATCTTGAGTTTTCTTGGTTGCCTTTGATTTCGATCTGTTGAGGGAATCTGTAATATTCCTAATTAGCTTTTAGCTAGTTAGAATATAAAATTTTGTTTTTGTCAATAAGATAGATGAATACGAGGGTAGAGGGACCCATAAATCTCTTTAGTTGGAATAAAACCACTTCTAATGTGAATGTGGATCAATACATCTAGATAGGATCAATATGAATAAACCACTCATTAGTGTGAATGTGGGTCTATGCATGTGGATGGGGTTAATTTGACCAAATAAACAACGTTGTCATGGAGGTAGTTGAGATAGTGGAGGACAGCGAAGTCATAATGCATAAGAGTAGCCATGAGAGTAGCATCATTGTTGTGTGGGGCCAAGGGGGTGAGGGCTCACAAATCCTATAAGGAAGAGGATGGAAGCCATGGAGAGCATTCTTAATATTGTTTATGTATTGTCGTTTATGACTTTTTTCACGCTTTAGTTGTTTAGCGAAGTCTGTTGTGTTGTTTAGCACAAGGGTGTTTCCAAGAGGAAATCCCACCCTCATCGTCGGGGGACTTCAAGTGCAAACTCAGGAGAGGTTCTTTGAGCTGCATTTCCTCATCTGGCATCAAGCCAATATTACGCCCCTATCAACAGTGCAGTATCCTTTAGGAATTGCGTAATCCAGGAGGGTAGATCTAGTGGAGGGGTAATAACCCAAGTTTTTGAGCTTATCATCCAGTGAGGGGAGCAACTCTTCACCCGGAAATTTAGTGGGGAGGAGTAGCAACAATTTTCTCATCAGATCATCCACCTCCCAACAATCTCCCAGTTGCAGTGCGTAATTTAACCCTAGGGCTGCATTTTTCATCATTGTCATTTCCAGAAACCCTTTGCGGGTTATCTTGGAATTGTGCTAGAAAGCCCAGATCTCTGATTCCAACATTTTATGAGCACCCAATCAACAAATCTATGCATTCCTAGTTTCCAACAAGATTGTGCAGTCACAACCTATCAGCAGTTGGTGCAGAAGAAACATATTATGTCTTGATGTTTAGGGTCATTTCAGGCTTGTTTTGCCTAGCTTGAGTATCTCTTTCTCAAGCACTTGTACTTCATTTCTGCTATTTCATATAATAAAATGGGTCAGCTAATATGCTCATGTATTTGATGTGTTGATGCTTATTGCATTTTCCAGTTTTATGTTCTATATTCCTTTTTTTGCTATTTTGGAATATTACAGTGGCATGATCTTGGGTCATCATGTGGGGCACTGCATCTATGACATCTAAATAAGAAGAACCTCTTATAGACCGAATAAGTGGTATATTAATAGAGGTCACAAGTTTTATTATACAAAAAATGAATAAGACAAAGGCAAATCTCCAATATCAGGAGAAATGGATGAGAAAGAGTTTCCAAAGCTTCTTCTCCAAACTATGCAGGATATTACCAAAGAAATCAAGGAGATGAGGGTGGAAAGACAAACAAAAACCCCAAGAGGGTTAAAACATGGGGAAATTTCCAACACTTCACATCATTGGAGTGAGAAACTGGTTGTGCATCAAGTCTCACAATGCTCCACCATGCCTACCTTCCTAGCAGTGGGAAATGGGGCTGGAGGACCCCAAGTGCAGGAGGCTCTTGGTAATTAATTTATGGAATATGAATCTCAATCTCAAAGGTTTAAAGAACATCTAAAGTTCCAAGATTTCTTCCAGATCAAAGATAACAGGAGACCTCGTAATACCAACAGAGGAGAAGGGTACATGAAAAACAATTATATGCACGGTACTATGGGTAGATTCTTTCTGCCTGCTTTTGATGAGTCATCCAAGTGCGTATCCAAGTGCACAGCCTGGAGGTTGCTAGAAATATTTGACCAAATAGATCCAAATACACACTTTTTTGAGCTAGCTAAGCTCAATCAGTCAGGAAATCTGGAGACCTATATCTGAATTCCTGAAACTTTCCCTCATGGTGCTAGATCTATCTAAAGCTAGGAGAGTAGACATATTCATTGATGGGAAAGAAGAGCCTTTACATGGGTTAGTAAATTCCACTAGACCAGCTACACTTCAAGATGCCATTAAGAGGGCTAGGGACTTACAAGTTGCTTTGCCAAGGGCAAGAGGTCCATTCCAACAAAAACCCACCTTTCAATCAAAGGGGAACGATATAAAGGTTCTTCCACAAAGGGGGAACCAAGGCAAAGGACCTCTTAGTGATGATGACCAAATATATTTGAGCGGGAGGAATCTTTGCTTCACTTGCTAATAATCATGGGCACCAGGGCATCAGTGTGCTGCCGGAAAGGTACATTATATTGAAGTATTATCCGATGGATAAGAGGAGGAAGAAGAAGAGTTTGGAGGAGATACCAGTGTTGTGGCACCAGGAGGAGATCCATGACCACCAGGAGGTGGAAATGGAATATTTTCTCCAACAAGAGGAGCCCTTGCAACTTTGCGGGTAGTTCCCAAGTATTCGACATTGAGAGTCTAAGGCACAGTTCAGGGGCAGTGGGTGTTGGTATTGATAAATTATGGAGCTACCCACAATTTTATTGATACCAAAATAGTGTAGAGGAGAGTAATACCCACAGATGATTTTGAAGGATTCTTAGTTTGATTCCAGGAGCTAGAACCATGCAGTGTGTGAATTATGTTCCACCATTGACTGTAACTTTGGGGACTTACAAATTGACATATCACTTCTTTGTGGTCGATATTCCTGACACCAATGTGATATTGGGTGTATAGTGGTTGATCACACTATGAAAGGTCACTACGGATTGGGAGACCTTGGAGATGGAATGGACAGATAAGAAGAGCAGTGAGCACCAAATGATTAGAGGCATAAACACCTATCCACCTCAGGTAGTCTCAACACATAGGATAGAGGATGATTTGCACATAGGAGACATATAATAGGTATTAGAACTGCGTATGTCAGAGGCTGGAGGCAAGGGTACACCATTCCACCCATATGTGAAGTCTATTCTAGACTACTATTCTACAGTATTTGGGGACATTCCATCGGGAAGAAAACCAGACCGAGGGTTTGAACATACTATTGAGTTGGAGCATGGGATCCAAGCAGTGATCACCACAGCCTATAGGCACCCCAAAGCCTACAGGGATGAGATTGAAAGATCTATTCACGAGCTCTTGGCTTTAGGACATATCCGACCCAACACCAGTCATTTTTCTTCTTTTGTGGTCTTGGTGAAGAAGAAGGATGGTGCATTGAGGATGTGCATTGAATACATAGCCTTGAATAAAAATACAGTGAAGAATAGGTACCCGATTCCTAGGATCGATGAGCTGATGGATGATATGAAGGGATCAAAGTTCTTTTCAAAGATAGATTTGAGGTCTGGGTACCATCAGATCAAGGTAAGGGATCAGGCTATCCCCAAGACTGCATTTAGATGTCATTATGGCCACTTTGAGTTCTTGGCGATGACCTTTGGGCTGACCAATGCTCTGGCTACTTTTCAACCTTATATGAACCACATCTTCCATGGTAAGTTGAGGAAATTTGTTCTGGTTTTCTTTGATGACATTATCATCCACAGTCGCACATGGGAAGAGCATATGCAACATATTGAGACAGTATTATGAATTTTAGAGGAGAATCAATTCTATGCTAACCTCTCCAAATGTGAGTTTGGGCTCACAGAGATGATTTATCTGGGCCACATCATTAGAGTGGATGGAGTAAGGTTCCGTGAGTGTTGGGCATAATTGTGAATTATGGATAAAACACGCTTCCCTAGATAGATGACAGTCTAGAACAACAAATTAAAGACTATATGACTACCTTTCCTAACTTAGAATAGACACACAGAAAGGATTATAGGCTTACCTATAATCCAAGCGCTTCTAAATGGATCCTTCTGTCGCTTCTGTTGTAGCTTCAAATTCAAGAGGTTTATGAAAAATACTTTCTGCAAGAAAGAAAACTAAAACAAGAGAAGATAGAAATAATACAGATGTCTATTCAAGTTAGTTAGCTAAATCAGTAAAGCATAAACCATATACATCAACTAAGATCTTACAATATGGAAAATCAAAGCCAATACAAATGCATATAGGGAAAAGTAAGTTGTATTCTTTATTCATGATAGAAGGAGAGGTTACAACCCAATGATTGATTTGAAGTGACCCTTCTAGCAACAATCCTCAGTTTCATCACAGTATAAATCTCTCCAGCAATTGTTACACAAATATAACTCTCAATTGAAAATACACCAACATTTCTCTACTCAAAATATTCCTTATCAAAAACTCAGATCTGTGCTCAATTTATAGAGGAGATGAAAGTTTTTTTGTAATCAATGAATTTCAAATAATAGGCAAGACATGTTCCCAATATTTTAGATGTCAAATGGACACTTGGATTTGAAGATTGACACATGTGAACTCTTCTAGAAGGTACTGGCTAAGTGGAGATTCTGGAACAATGAGAATTTCACTCCCAATGTGACCAATGCACTCATAGATGTCGAGAAGTGCTTTGTAGATTAGCCTTGCATGGGGCTACTTGCATATGCAACGCACTTAGTCCCCTTAGAGGCAGCATTGGTGAGCTCTCATATGCTATATAATAAACTTCAAACCTTGGAAACCTTTGCTTGATGAAAGTCATGCTTGATTTGTCGTTTTCTTGCCTTAGGGCATGTAGCAACTTGAAATGATAGGGAATGATAGACCCTTAGTCATTGGTCCTAGAGATGATGCCCAGTTAACCAGGTCATTGGCAATGATGCCCAAATTGACCTATAAAAATTTCCCCCTAAAGCATGAGGTCAAAATAATAAAAACATTTGATTGAGATGCTTTACACTGTGATGGGTTGGAGATGAAGCGGAGAGGTCACCTGCATCAATCATACACTACATTACATAATGATATATCCTCTTTGATCATAATTGCTAAGGGTAGAGATTCCCATGTTTAGCACATAAGTAATCTAATAACATGTACATAATTCAGAAAGTCATCGATGCTGGAATGTTGCCCAATGCAGACATGCCTACAGATATAGGCCCATGTTTGGATGACAATCTGTATGTAAGGTCACCGTACAGATGATGTGTACAAAAATCCTGAAATTGCAGCCCGGATGGCTAAAACTAGATCTCGGGTATTCTTATCTCATTCACTCCATCATTCGGGTACAAGCCTAGCCATGCGAATATATGATTTGTCGTCAAACATTCATTTGATTACTAGCCAATGATGTGAGCTATTAACAAACGCAAGAGAACCACCATTAATGTCAATTTCCATTAAGGTACTGTAGTACATTTCGTAAGGCGTGAATATATGATTTGATGTCGAATTCCAAACAAAATATTTCAGTCAAAGGTCCGGAAGCGAGGATCTTGTCGATGCTGTAACAAGCCTCATGGTACTAGAATATGATGTTTCTAAGTGAACTTCCTGGATATTTATTTGTCGTCGACAGGAAGTCACCTTATTTTGAAACAGGAGTTACATATTTCGGAGACAAGGGTATGACTTGATATAGCAATTTTCAGGGATGACGGTCATGAAAATGAAGTTTTACGAGTATTTCAGAAGGATGATTTTATTCACTGGATGACTTCTCTTGAACATATCGGTGACACTGTGATGGGTTGGCAACATTGACCCAAAACCGAAGTGAAGGTATGATGAACCATATGTATGAATGAACCATTAGTATGATTACCCAACCCAAACAGTCATGGACATGGAGTGAAGGAAGTGTCATCTTCAAGAGTGACTTGCTATCATAAAGAAATTTTTCTCACTTTTCCCAAATTTTCCCTGGTCATTTGTCGACCAGTACCTCTTTATTTTTTAACAAGCTTGAGGAGGGTAACATTTTATTGATCTATAATTCAACCCTTTGGGTGAATAAATTATCGTTATTTAATAATTTAATAAGTCTAGCGATGAATGAAACTCGATTCTTGCCATGATTAACAAGCTTGTCGCTATTTTATGTTTTAACGAGCTTAATGACAGTGATAGCCCGATCCTTTTTCATATTTAGAGAGTTTGAAAAAGAGGATGAAAGAAAAACTCCATCAGTACTTTTTCATAAATTTTTCACTCAGATCCGAAAAAGTGTAAAATAATATCTGAGAGAACCTCTTTGGTCATGTTTAACCAAGGTATTCCTTTTTCGTAAAAAATATATCTCAGTTCGGAAAAGGGTTAAACTTATACTGAGTAGATATCAATTCATTTACTTTTACGAGCTCGAAAAGAAAAGTGCTCGACAATATTTTCACATTATCGGAGTCTAAAAAGAGCTGAAAGAAGACTCTACAGGTTCCTTTTTCACTGTTATCAAAGCTCGAAAAAGAGATAAAAGTGCGCTTCAAATCCTTTTTCGTTTTTAACAAAGCTCGAAAAATAAGGAGAAAAAGTATGCTTTGTGGTCAAGTCATTCTTTGAAATAAATCTGCACGACTAACCTATTCATCAATTGTATTTCCTGTTTAGAACAACATCAAATGGATTAAAAATACCTATTTTATGATAAAAACATAATAAAACTATAGTCGTAGCAATAAATTTAACTTGCAAATAATTAAGTGACTATTTAAAAGTAGTTTCACTATTCATTTTTACCATTCGATAGTTACCATTAGTATTTTGGAGCTCTGAACCTGATTTTGCCCCCGAACTTCAACTATTGATTGCGATCATTTATGTGGATAGATTTCATCATTTTTTTATCTAGGTTAGTGCCATGAACCTCCTCTTTCCTTTAGTATTCATTTCATTTCCAATTTCTGCAAAATTTTAGGGTTTTAAGGCCCCTAGGGTAAATTTTGCCCAAAATGAGGGCAACACACCCTTGAATGTCAAAACCCACGTTGCATAATAGGTACAGTGAAGTGTACTTCTGTGTGCAATGCACTGTCTCTTGTTAGGGAGTGTGTTGGGCGCATTTTAAGTTTTTGATTTTCTCATTATGCCCAAAATTGACCTAGTTTTTTGCAATGAATGGAATCTAATGAATATTATGGTTATGTTTCAGGTTTCCATCGGATTATAATGACAATTACATGAAGGGAAAGAGAACATGAAGAAAAAAATATGATTTCCTTGAATGACCCTGGTACTGTAAGAGCCCTAAGAGATTGTGGATTGCTTAAGTACTTCAAATTGTCCGGGATGAGGCAACAAATAGAACTCTTGGAGATCTTAGTTCGAGCATGGGGTTTGGTGATAGAGGCATTTCATATTAAGAACCAAGTAGTTCCCATAACAGTTGAGGATGTGTATTTTATCACAGGTTTATCGAGGAGAGGTTTGACCATTTCACTCTCAAGGTCTACCGTTGGAGGAGAGATAGTGAGGGATTATATTCTGCAATATTTCTATCCAGGGGAAAAACCTAGAAAATATGGAAAAATAAACATCCGAGATGTAAAATATTTTCCTTTAAGAACTATCCTTTTCACAATCGCTAAAATTTCCGCCACCGTTACACTTCATGTAGTGAACAGATCATATATGCAGTATGTGCTACAGTGTATGGAGCCAACAATATTCAACTAGTCTGAAGCTGTTCTATCTTAGATAAAGGAACAACTGAATAAAGCAAAGGGAGGAAGGAAGAATAATTTCAACTATGGTTCTATCCTTATATCCTTCGCCTTGGAACGGATTCCACTGATGCAACCACAACATGTGACACTGAATATAGCTAGTCCTAGAGATCCTCGGATGCAGAGATGGGTAGAACTCATGGGTCGGCATGCAGGCCAATCGACTGTTGTGTTCTCTACTACATTATTTTTCTGGTTCCGATGACATATGCTCGCCATCGATGAGTATGCATACGCGGGCGTCAATTTTCGAGGAGATCCAGATTTAGCATTACCAGAAGGCGCTCAGTGGGGTGCAATAGGTAAGAATGTTTTGACCATGTTTTTTTATTTTCCTAAGGTTTCTACAATGATTTTGTGTTTTGATTTCTTTCCAAGACTAAACTAAATGTTTTATGTAATGTAGATGTTGGTCATGTTAAACCAGTAATGGAACCAGAGCGTGAAGAAGATGTGCCAACAGAGAGGGTTGTCAGGAGAGCAGCCCTTCAGGATCTTGATCTAGCTGAGACTCTGACTGAGCTTCAGCAGCACATAGAAGGCTTGACCTTCAAGATTCTAAATTTCCAGATCGAAAAGCTTCCTATGTGACTGCAGCAACACACTATTGGGGTTCCTAACCGTTGGATGCGGTTACTTTGTAGGATAGCTAGATCTATAGCGTGTTATCATGAGCACCACTAGTTTACTTATGAAATTTTGCATACATTTTGAGGTCAGATGACCAATGTTTCTTGGGCACAAATTTTCTAAAAACTTATACCTATCTATCTATATGATTTCAGAGTTTTTCCTATGTTTATTGTGCAATCCTATTCAATGATGTGAATGTTTTCTTTACATATGTTGCAAATGTATGCCTAGAACTTAATTAGCTAATGAGTCAGTTAATGTGTTCAAATTTCTGGAAATGTGTTGATATTGAATAAAATCAAAATGTCTTTCCAAAAGTCGAACTCTTAGGAACAATCTAAGAAGTGTTGGAGTTCTAACAGTATAAACACTAGTAAGTTGCAATACCACAAGTCGTGAGTCTAACCTTATGATTATGTGGTTAATACCAAATGAAATGGCATCAAAGAGAAGTTCGATCAACGTGTTATACTCAGTGATATTGTTCGTCGATCTACCAATACAAATCCCTTGAAAACTCACTAACTCGTTGTTCAGAGCGAAAATGGCCCACACTGCAGAGGACAGATTCTGCGTACTATGAATAGCACCATCAACATATCTAACAAATGGTTCCGAAGATTCATACATCTGCGATGAAATGTAAAGCAGATTACTAACGTCAAGAAAACTCTAAAAACAAATTAAGAAAGTGAATGCAAATCAACAACATATATTTATAATATAATACAAAAAATTACTACGCTCATGATTAAGCATAGTAACGTTTCAAATACAACCCATTTCTAGGTTGTGCCAACAGAATTCCATCGTAATAAACTAACTCATAGGCACCCTTAGCAAGAAATATTTTGACAATATAGAGGTCATGCCATAATGGCTCAAACTTTCCTATACCTATTACATTAGCTTCTTGATCATAGAGAAGGACCAAGTCACCCTCTGAGAAAATGCGAGGCTGGACATTTTTTTTGTATTGCACCTTTATAAGTCTCTTATCTGCTTCATTGTCCAATTGGGCTTCACGAAGAATTTCATAAATATGGATGAGGTTAAGGAGACGCACTTCTTCTTTTGAGGTGTCAAGTAACAAGTCTATTGTGAGTTTTAACAATGATAATTCGCATTGGATTGGTAAGATGGCTTCCAGACCATACACCAATTGAAAAGGAGTAAATCCGGTCGTGTTTCTCACCAAGGTTCGATATTCCCACAAGGCGGAGTATAGGATAAAATGTCATTTTCTTTTATGAACTCCTATCATTCGTTGAAGCATTCATTTAAGAATTTTTTTAATAGCCTCAACTTGTCCATTTGATTGTGAATAATAAGGAGTAGAATTATCATGTGACAATCCTAACTTAGCAGTCAATTCAGACATGATGTGGTTGCGAAAATGCTTCCCATGATCTGTAACGATAGCCTGTTGGACCCCAAACCATGCAATAATGTGGTTGAAGAAAAACAATGCAGTGGTTTGTCATGTGTTGTTGAATGTAGGCATCGCTTCAGCCCATTTGGTAAAATAGTCGAATGTGACAATAATATAACCATGCCCCCCAGATGAAGGAGGGTTACAGGTCATGAATTCAATACCCCATTTCTTAAATGGTCTAGAAAAGACAACAAGATGCATTAGTGTTGGCAGTTTGCAGATTTTACGATAAAAAATCTGGCATGCATGACAACTTCTGACTGCGAGGCTGCAGTCTCGAAAAATAGTAGGCCAAAATTAACCAACGCGGAGTATCTTCTGCGCGGTAGCATATATGGATAAATTTCCACCACAAGCCCTAGCATGACAATAATTTAATACCTTTTCGGCCTCCTCATGAGTGTGGCACCTCAAAATGGTATCGACACCACGACGATAAAGTGTATCGCCGATGATCAGTAATCTTAGGCTTGGTATCGAATACATCGTTGTTCAGAGCGAGAGGTATTAGGTCGAAAAGTTTTGGTTTGGAGATAAATGATTAAATCCCCATAGCAAGGATCATATGATCCGATCAGAAACAGAGACTCGTCTGGAATTGATGGTTTCAACGTAGTTTCTGTACTATTAGAGGGAAGGTCACAGAAAAGCTCAACCAAAAATAAAGACTTCTTTGACTTAGATTTGATAAATTCCAAATCAAATTCCTGCAAAATGAAAATCCATTTTGAATATTTTCCCTCCGGAAATTGACGTGATAAGATGTAAGTCATGGGGTTGCAATCCAAAACTATTGTTGTTTTTCGGAGCAGGATATAATGGCGAAATATTTGCAGAGCTTGAAACACTACCAAGGCAAGATTTTCTATGTATGAGTACTTAACTTTCATATCATTGATATTACGACTCAAATAATAGATCAGATGTTCAATTCTGTCTTCTACTTGGACCAATACCATGTGTTAGCCACCTATGAATTTTTTGGCAAGCAAACAGGTGGCTAAATTGTTCTTGAGCCTTCAAGGAATGTGTCTCCTCCGAAAACACATCATCCTTGAAGCCCCTGTCTATTCATTGTCTTTAAAAAGATCCTCATTGCTATTCTCACTTGCGAAGGCTCACTGCCTATGGAAAATTGTGCTCAGAAAGTCCCCCATTTGCCCTTATACCTCTGCAAATTCCCCCTTTATTAATCTTCTTACCACTCTTTAAATTTCCCCTTTTGTTTCCAAAAATCCCTCCAAAATCCCCTAAACCATCCATTTCATCTTTAGAACCAAGTGAAAATGCTTCATTTGATTTTAAATCCCTCTTTTACCTCTACCAAACACCTCCTTTTAGCCTTAAAACGCTGTCCCTAAGGCTAAAAAACCCATTTTCCTCTATAAACAGGCTAGCCCCCTTCGGCCCAACCCCAAAAAACACACTTCCCCACATGACCCCAGCGCTAAGACCAAGCGCTAGCCCGAAATGCGCTTATCGCAATCGGAGAGACAGACGAAAGCGCATTCCTATGTTAAACAAAGAAAAAATCCGATGCGATGACATTGTTCTACGAGTCTTGGGAATGATCTCCACCATAAATATTATTAAGATCTGACAGCCCATGCAAAATCTCTCACGCACCCCACAACATCCCTTTGTGAACCGTCGATGATAATCTCCACCGCTGATTCTCATTCTGATTTGACGGTCACCGCACCGTCACCTGATCGCTAATCGCAAATCATAAACGGTGCCACCCTTCGCCCTTTGCGATTGCGATCCTTCGATTTTAATCCCCACCGTTGGTTTCCCTTTTAATCCAACGGCCCTTATTTCTCTCGCTCCGCCCCTTTACCCCGACTGTCCTCCCACCGATTGAATCCCCACCATCGAACTCGTTCCAGATTGAACGGCTGGTGCTCGATCGCAACGTCGCTCCAATCACAATTGCAAGTTCTCAAATGCATCCTCCCTCCCTCCGATCGCTCCCCTCCGATTAGATCATTTCCGTCGATCTCCTCCTGAGATCTGACGGTCCTGATTGAATCACCATCCGCCCATGACCGGGTCCCACCATTCAAAGTCATTTCGTTGCATTTGCATACATTCCCACATATTTCGTTCAAAGGTCAAATTTTAATGTTTTTACATTAAATTTTATGTTATAACGCCCCACCTTCTGAAGTAATTTTGTGATTCAAATCTCCACCGTCGATCATCGCCCCCAAATATGATCGAACGGTCCACATGCATTCTTCCGCCAAACTTTCACCAGACCATTTTTCTCATTGTTTCGCTGCATTTTTCACCATTATCCTACATTGTTCCACCTTTTTCCATTCGCATCCACTGTTTTACCATGTCACATTGCCATTCTCATAGTCCTCCACAGAATCCGACTCCCATGCATGGATTTCTTAACAGAGTTGCGTGTTTTGCAGGGTACAGGTGGTGAAACGCCGCCATTGTTCATAGTCACTGTTACAGTGGCACAAAATGCATGGAAGACCGTTTTCAGGGACTGAAATTATGGAGAAGAGCTTGGGAAGGTACTAGAGCATAATTTTCATTAAAATTACAGAGCACTACTGTGCAAAACCTTTCCAGCGCCACCAAAGCTCAGATTTCACTGACAGAGACAGTCATGGAACGACAAAGAGTATCAGTAAAATATTAGAGAATTCAATGCTCAGTATTGAATATTTTAAGCTTTAAACCAGTGTTTAAAATGAAACTGTGCCAGATTGAATACCTTGTGAATTAAGTAGAAGCCCTAACAAGGCCTAAAGCAAAAAAAAAATATGTCAGTGTCACCATCAGCAAAATGTTTTTTCCCGTGAAAGGACAAAGTACCCATACTGCTTTCATTCTATATCGTGTTCCTGAGAAGATCTCTGCCTTGACAACAATCTTGATACTAGCCAGAAGAATTTGTTACATACTATGGCAGACCCAAAGTCATTATCTACCTTCTTTTTATTCACCAGAGTACTGCAGAGTACTACAACCAAGAGTACATCAAAGACATACCTGGAGTAAAATTCAGCCTGTCGAAGACCACTCTTTCACCCAAAGAGTACTGAAGATTAATGCTTAGACATTAAAATAGAATGGGCCTCAAGCCCCTCTTCCTACTCTGTTTAATGTTTCATTTAGTGTTTCATCTACCTCCTCTACCTCTCTTTCAGATATAAAAACTCATGAGAAACTCATTGAAAGGTTGTTGATTGGATATCTGTGAATTGTAAGTTGTTTCTCTTGGGACATAGTCTCTGTGTAAAGTTGTAAGATAGGCTGAGGAAGATGTTTTCAGAATAAATGTTAAGCTATTGGCAATGTTGTACATGACTGGTGTTTCTCTTTAATATGACAAGCACATTTCTTTAGATCTTGATTTAAAGCAGCGGTAATGTTTTTGTATCTCTGTCTTTGTTTTCCTTTGTAGTTCATCACATTTCATTTCTTCTTGCACGCATCAGAAATCTAGCGTTGCATTTACCCTTTGCTTGGTACCCTATGTTTCAATGTTTTCTGCTGTATGTGTTATCTGAGTACTGATCTGAGTTAATTTAACTAGTGTAGTGGCTAATATTTACTGCTAGCTAATGTATGAATTAATGAATCTATTCTTAGATGTTCTTGTTAGGGTTTAATTGAATGACTTGAGATACTAGGAGTTTAGAACCCTGTCTCTGTCTCACTAGGGTTATTTTCAATCAATTGAACCTTTCTAAGTTCCCTTAAGCTAGATGCCAAAGCATTGAGAGTTCAAAGTCTCTCTTTGATCTCAGGTTTTTCACCTTTGTGTTTAAATCTTTAATGTTTCTTTGTTTAAAGAGTTCACCTTTTAGGAGTTGGATCACAGGTGTCTAATGGAATGTCATGTCCCTGGACCTGATTCCTAAGTGGTATTTTTGGAGGTTTCCTTTCCCTTCACCTTCTTTCTTACCATTTCAAGCCACACTATCATCTCTAAGATCCAATGCTTAGATGACTAGCCCAACTGAAAGCCTGCATATTGAATAGCAAGTAAACCCTTTCCTGACTCCATTGCCCAATGGTCTCGAGTGTTCTCTGAGCTATCTCTCCTTCACCTCAAATCCTCTTTATTCAGCCTTGTCTCATGGAGAACCCTTCTTTCTTGTTTCCCAACAACCAAACAAACAACTAAACAAACAAACCTGTGCCTATAACTAGCCTAATATCTTAACACAGAGCTTCAAAGACATAAAACCTTTTCCTTTATAGAGAGATCCCTCTCTAGACCTAGGAGGGCTAGATCCTGAGGTTTGAAAGTGGTTCTGATGTTTTCTCATATTTTGGTATTACCAGACTTTCCAAAACATGGGAACTCCAACATAATATCGACTCCATTAGGGAATATCTGAGTGTTTTCATCTTATACATCCTTAAGACCTCAGAAAACAAAAATCTCTGGTTATTCTAGCAGTAATCACTGTGGTGGATAGTAAACTTCGTGAAACATCCTAAACCTTCCACATGGCGACTCCATAGTTCCCTAATGACTAAAGATTCCACTAGTGATCAGTAGGCCTGTTGATTATCTTGGTTCACATAAGACTCCACTGGGAGGCTAGCCTCCATAACAACATTAGCCGTAATAGAAGTAACAAGTAGGATTAAGATGCTTTGTTTGCAGACAACATTATAGCTTCAAGAACCATTCATACAAGAGCTTATCCTAACCCAAGCCCACTGGAAATATTTGACAACCCCGAGAGCATACTTAGGAAATCTCCTACACCTAAAAGACCAACTATTTCCAGACACATCCATAGAGAAAACTCTGCACCAGAAGACTTCAGAGCTCTATCATACATTCATTTTGACCTAGAACTACTAAGAAGTTTACCAAGAAATAGGTCATTCAGTAATCTAGATCGATCAGGCCTTGAGCTTCCTGGTTCAACTTCTCAGAGTGGTTAGCACATTAAGGACAGAGAGACCCCTCCATCTACACCTCTGGATATTCATTTCATTCAAAACTTGGGGCTCTACCATCCTAAATCAGCTCAACAAACTACTGCTGGTCCTAGTATCCCTGTCATCCACATACCTGATGCTCAAGTCAACCCTTTACCTCCTCAAAATATCATTATGGCAGCCTAGTATGCACCTCTGTTGTTACCACAACCCTTAGTGCCTCTACCGAATGATTATCAATCAAAGATCCCACATTTCACTGCAAAAGAGTCCACTACAGCTTAGCACCATGTAGACAGGATGGAAGATTCCTTTGACTACATGGAGATAGATGACGAGACAGTCAAGATGAGAATCTTTGCCCAGAATTTAGGAGGTGATGTGAAGAAATGGTTTAAAGGCCTACCTCCTAATACCATCCATGATCTTCCCTCCTTATATCAGACCTTCATAAACAAATGGGAAATCAAGACCAACCCTCTCCAAATCTTAGCAGAATACAAGAATTTGAAAAGAAATGTAGGAGAGAGCATCCATGACTATTATACAAGGTTTAACAGTGTTTACAACGCTCTTCCTCCACATATGAAACCTCCCCAAGGTACGGATTTAGTAAAATACCCTGAAGGCTTTGATGTTGATATGGCCTACCAGCTTAGGAAGAGAGATTACAACACACTGGAAGATATGAAAAAAGGAGTAGTGAGTGTAGAGGCTAACCTGATTGAGAAGAAAGCCAGAATGAGGGCTGAGAAAAGGGTAACATATAGAGATGATACCGTAGCTTCCACATCTGACCCCAATTATGACCGTCTATCTAAAAATGTGGAAAAACTACAACAAATGATGGATCAGCCCTCGCCCTCATGTTGGGATGAGGAAAGATCAAAATCTGAGGATTACAGGCTAGGATTTGAAAATGTCATCATGCAGGTCAGAGAACAGTATGAGCTTAGAAGCAAAAAGAGCTTGGACAATTCCAAACCAAAAGCTTCTGAGATTTTCATTAAGAAAAGGCCTTAGAAAACTCCTAAAGTGACTGCTGAAAGTAGCAAATCAACAGTTGAGAGTTATGGGAAGGAAAAAGGAAAAGACAACCAAATCGCTGATAAACAAGGTCAACCAACCAGCAGCACTAGCACTACAGCTAGTGTTCCTAATAAAACTGCCAGAAGCACTATACATAGTGAGAATCAGCCCATTGATTCTACCACCAAAGTAGTGGCTAACAAAACAGAGTTGAGTGTCACAAAGAGTCAATCCACTTTCAATTTGGAGAGTGAGATTGCTAAAATCAAAATCTCTTGTCCACTCTCTGAGCTGGCCACTCAGGATGTATATAAAGGCCAAATTTTGAAAGCTTTAAACCTAGGTGAAAACAGTGACACTCTCAATCTGAGTGATGATCAATCGGCCCTTCTATTTGGTTCAAAGATAGAAGGGAAGTTTCAGGAAGGGGTAGTACCTCCTTTTTATATCAGTCTCAATATCCATGACAAGATCCTTCACAACGCGATGCATGACTTTGGGGCATCACACAACCTAATGCCTAAAATAGTTATGGAGAAGTTAGGCCTAGAGATAACCCGTCCCTACAAATACCTATATTCATTTAATTCCAGCAGGGTAAAGTGTCTTGGCCTGATCAAAGACCTGTGTGTGAGCTTGACTCAGATTCCAGAAAAATGTATGGTTATGGATGTTGTAGTAGCATATGTGCCACCTAAGTATGGCATGTTACTGTCGAGGTCATGGGGAGCCAAGCTGCAAGGTACAATGCAGATGGATGGGGAATATGCCACAATCCCTATCTTTAGCTAGCTTAGGAGACTGTATAGAGAGGCACAAATGAAATTTTTGGTCAGCAGCCCTGAAAAGCCTGAGAATTCCCCTTTGTAATATGTACACACAGATATAGACTCCTTCATCCTTTGCAATGATGAACCCTTAGAAGAACCAGAGCTAGAAAACAGAGATACGAACAATGAGATAGCTCCCGTAGATTTCAACATAATGGCCACTCTAGACTTAGAAGAAAATAAGGATGAAACCTGTGGACAGTGCACTGAAAATGAAACACCGAGTGAACAAGAAACAAAATGCAAACAGCTGGCTAGTCACCCCTCACAAACTCGCACAACACACGAAGAATGAAACCATCCACAATCCAACGCAGACCCCGTAACACAAAAGACCAGTGAGACCCACATTAGGAAGGGGAATGATGATAAGCCTGAGAACAGACCTGTATGGGAAATGAATTTCGATGGGTCGTGCACCAGGAGAACTACAGGAGTAGGAGTATGGGTACATAACACGGAGAGTGACTATGCAGAGAGTCATGCCTTCAATATGAACTTCAAATGTACTAACAATATTGCAGAGTATGAGGCTCTCATCCTAGGCTTGAATTTGTTGAGGAAACTAGGAGCCTGTATGATAGCTGTGCATGGAGACTCTGAGCTAATCATAAAACAAGTGAACAGTGAGTATACAGCTAAACACCCTAGATTGAGAGCGTACAGGAATGACGCTATGGATTTATTGAAAACCTTTGTAGAATATGAATTGGTGTTTGTTCCTAGGAGTCAGAACGTAATTGCGAATGGATTAGCCTGCATAGCTAGTTCGTATCATGAGCCCCCCAGTGACAAAAAAATCATCATTCAAACAAAGTATAGACCTGCTGTGCCTGACAATGAGAAATACTGGCAGGTTTTTGAGGGCGATAAGCAGATTGAGGATTTCCTAATAGGCAGAAACGAGTTTGAATTCTCTGATTCAGACTCCAAATCCGAAGATAGCTGCCTAACTGAGGAACTGTCCGACGAAGAAAAATCACCCCGTAACATAGGAATAAACACTTTGACTGAACAACTTGGAAATCCAACCGAAGAATATGAGAACACAGATAAAGAGGAAATAGAGGTGCTGCAGGAAAGAGACAAGAACATACCCTGAGGTCTGACACCTTTAGAGGACCTATTTGATTTCGATGATGTAGCGAAAAAGCCCACTATAGAGCACGCAGACTCTGAGGTTGAGGAATGCAACATAGGCACGAAAGATAAGCCTAAAATGATTAAAATGGACAAGTCCTTACCCACAGACATGAAGAAGAAATACATTGACTTATTTAAAGAGTTCATCGATGTGTTTGCATGGAGATACGAGGATCTAAAGGCCTATGACACAAACATTATACAGCACAAAATACCTTTGAAAGAGAGCCAGAAACCCTTCAGACAGAAACTTCGCTGGATAAACCCAAAACAATTTCCTGCAGTAGAAAAGGAAATAAAAAGGTGTACAAGGTAGGAATAATAGTTCCTATGAGGTTCTCTGATTAGGTCTCAAACTTAGTAGCTGTAAGGAAGAAAACAGGTGAGATCAGACTGTGCATAGATTTCAGGACCCTTAACAGAGCCCCACTTAAAGATAATTACCCTTTGCCAAGGATGGAACACATTCTTCAAAGGGTAGTAGGCTCAAACAGGATCTCCCTGTTAGATGGTTTTTCAGGTTACAACCAAGTGCTAGTACTCTCAGAAGACCAACTCAAGACCGCTTTCACCACTCCATGGGGCACTTTTATGTATGTAAAAATGCCCTTCGGATTGATGAACACTGGTGCGACCTTCCAACGAGCAATGGACATAGCCTTTTTAGATGAAATAGGGAAATTCATTGTCATCTATCTGGATGACATAACCGTCTATTCCAAGATTGATGGGGAGCACCTAAGACATCTGAGAAAGGTTTTTGAAAAATGTAGAAGGTTCGGTCTGTCGTTAAATCCCAAAAATACTATGTTCGGGTTGCAAGAAGGTAAGCTTCTTGGCCATATTATATCTAAGAAATGGATTAGAATAGACCCACAGAGAGTTGAGGGAATACTACATATCACACACCCGAGAAACATTAAAGAGTTACAGTCCTTTATTGGGAAAATTAACTTCTTAAGGAGGTTTATCCCCAACTTAGCTAAACACCTCAGGAATATGACTAACATGCTGAAGAAAGGTGTAGGGGTTAAGTGGACTGTTTAGGCTAAAAAATATTTTGAGTCAGTTAAACTTGCACTCACCCGGGCCCCAGTCCTAATCAACCCAGATTTCTCAAAATATTTCCTGATCTTTTCATTTGCCTCCGAGCATACAATGGCTGCAGTTCTGCTGCAAAAAAAATCCGAGGGAATGGAACAGCCTATTTCTTTATTTAGCAAGGCTCTGAGGGATGCACCCTTGAAATATAACATAATGGAAAAACAGGCCTATGCCTTGGTAAAGGCCTTGAAATAATTTAGGGTGTACATACTGCATTCTCACACCATAGCATACGTGCCAAACATAGTGGTTAAAGAAATTTTGTCCCAAGACCCCGATGGGAAGAGGGGAAAATGGATTGTTGTGATATTAGAATATGACCTGGAGATAAAACCCACAAAACTGATCAAAGGTCAGGGCCTAGCTCAACTAATGGCTAAATCAAATTTACAAGCCCTTGACATAAACATGATGGATGCCTTGGGTGAACATGAAGGACCGCCCGATCCTACAGTTGAGGAGCAATTTCAAAACTCTCCTTGGTATTCTGATATCCTGTATGTACTCACAAACCTCAATGCCCCTTCTGAAATATCAAAAACTAAGGCCAGATTCCTAAAGCTAAAAGCCAGAAACTATTGCATATTGAATGAAAGTCTATACTGGAAAAATGCAAATGGTCTATTTCTTAAATGTTTGCCTGAAACTGAAGCAGAGAGGGTTAAACAGGAGTTCCATGCAGGAGAGTGTGGAGGCCATTTAAACTGGAAATCCACTGCTAAAAAAATACTCAGAGTCGACTATTATTGGCCTACACTTTTCAACAAAATCCACAAAATGATAATGGCCTGCCATAAATGCCAGATTTTTGACAGCAAAAGAAAGCTCTTCCCATTACCATTACAACCCATTTCTGTTGAGGGTCTCTTTTTGTAATGGGGCCTAGATTTCATTGGAGAAATACAAACTGCTTCCTCTGCACAACATAAGTGGATCCTTACAGCCATAGACTACTTCAAAAAATGGATAGAGGCCATACCTTCTAGGAATGCCACAGATTCTGTCATCATTAGGTTCCTAGAAGACCACATCCTCTCTCGGTTTGGCTGCCCAAGAAAAATAATCACTGATAACGCTGCTGCTTTTGGATCCAAGAAAATGATTGATTTTTGTCACAGGTACCAGATAGCACTCGGTCATTCCACTGCTTATTACCCACAAGGAAATGGGTTAGCTGAATCATCAAACAAGAGCTTGGTGACCATCATCAAAAAGCTGTTGGAAGAGAACAAAAATTCATGGCATAACAAGCTAGTGCATGCTTTGTGGGCTGACAGGCTTACAATGATGAAATCCATTTTCATGTCACCATATCAGCTTGTCTATGGAACAGAGGCAGTGTTTCCTACCAGCCTCGGGGTACCAGTGATTAAAATTGTCCAAGAGATTCAGACAGAAGAAGACAACATGGTGAGGAGGATAAACCAAACAATTCATCTCCAACAAACCAGGGAAGAGGTCTATAATAGAGCTATGAAAGTTCAAAAAAATATAAAGAAGTTATTTGAATAAAGAACAAAGGTTTGTGACTTCAAAATTGGAGATAAAGTTCTGAAGTGGGACTCTAGGAGAGAAGACAAAGGGAAGCATGGCAAATTTTATAGTTTGTGGCAGGATCGTTACATCATACAGGCCACTGTGGGTTCGAATGCCTTTTTTCTGCAAGAGCTAGATGGTACGGATCTGTTTGGGGGTCCTGTCAACATCAGGATGCTCAAACACTACTAATATTGATTTCTGATTTCCATTTTTTATTTCCATTGTAAATACCGTTGCTGTGTTATATTTTCAAGAAAAAGAGAAATTTTTCAAAAAATAGAGAAGAAAGGTTCATACATGCTTAAAACATGAACCTCTGAAGTGAAAATATTGGCTCTAACACGATCAAAACCTGAGCCAAAAATAAGTGAAGACAACTGGTTCTAACATGCCCAAATTATGAACCAGCAAAGAAGAAAGAAGAATCAACTCTAACAAGCCCAAAACCAGAGCTAAAATAAAGAAGAAAGTGACTCTAACAAGCTCAAAACTTGAGTCACAAAGAAAATAAGGATGCTTCAAAGTTTCAGAATTTCGAGCCTTCAAATTTTTGTTTTCCAATTTTCTACAATTTTAGTCCATGTGCAATTGTATTTATGCCTTGGATCCATAGCAAACTAGACTGTCTAATCCTAGTTTGATTGTTTTTAAATTTCTGTTGTAGAATGTAGAGGAGAAATCTGTTGGACAGTTTAATCCCAGCAGATATTAGATGAGGTAGAGAAACATGTGAGGCCAATATTTTAATCTGATCTCATGGAGTGATAAGGGTAGAATTAGACTAGTTTGTTTTTCTATATTCAATAAAAATGGTGAAGAAGGTTTGCAAATTCAAATGCACCTTGAAGAAAAAATGTTAGGACTGTAGGATGGGTAGGTAGATTGTTTGGGGAATGTTTTCTACTGATTAATATCCATCATGTTGGAAATAGCTAAAATCAAAGAAGAGAATATGTTTCAAGGATCAGGCATCTGGCCTACTTCAAAGATTATTTTCTGAATTCTTGACACCTTCAAGAAAATTCCATCCCCATGTGGAGCCACTGTTAGCCACCTATGAATTTTTTGGCAAGAAAACAGGTGGCTAAATTGTTCTTGAGTTTTAAAGGAATGCATCTCCTCCAAAAACAAATCATCTTTGAAGCCCCAGTGTGTTCATTGTCTTTAAAAAGATCCTCACTGTTGTTCTCACTCGCTAAGCCTCACTGCCTGTGGAAAATTGTGCTCAGAAAGTCCCCCATTTGCCCTTATGCCTCTGCAAATTCCCCCTTTATTAATCTTCTTACCACTCTTTAAATTTCCCCTTTTGTTTCCCAAAATCCCTCCAAAATCCCCTAAACCATCCATTTCATCCTTAAAACCAAGTGAAAATCCTTCATTTGATTTTAAATCCCTCATTTACCTCTATCGAAAACCTCCTTTTAGCCTTAAAACACTTTCCCTAAGGCTAAAAAACCCATTTTCCTCTATAAACAGGCTATCCCCCTTCGGCCCAGCCCCAAAAAACCACTTCCCCACATGACCCCAGCGCTAAGACCAAGCGCTAGCCCGGAATGCGCTTATCGCAATCGGAGAGACAGACGGAAGCGCATTCCTATGTTAAACAAAGAAAAAATCTGATGCGATGACATTGTTCTACGAGTCTCGGGAATGATCTCCACCGTCAATCTTATTAAGATCCGACGGCTCATGCAAAATTTCTCGTGCGCCCTGCAGTAGCCCTTTGTAAACCACCGTTGATTCTCATTCCGATCCGACGGTCACTGCACCGTCGCCCGATTGCTAATCGCAAATCATAAACGGTGCCACACTCCACCCTTTGCAATTGCGATCCTCCAATTGTAATCCCCGCCGTCGATTTCCCTTTTAATCTGACGGCCCTTATTTCTCCCGCTCCGCCCCTTTACCCCATCCTTCCTCCCGCCGATTGAATCCCCGTCGTCGATCTCGTTCCAGATCGGACAGCTGGCGCTCGATCGCAACGTCTCTCCAATCACAATAGAAATTTCTCAAATGCATCCTCCATCCCTCCCATCGCTCCCCTCCGATTAGATTGCTGCCATCGTTCTCCTCCTGAGATCCGATGGTCCTGATTGAATTTCCCTCTGCCCATGACCGAGTCCCACCATTCAAAGTCATTTCATTGCATTTGCATACATTCTCGCGTATTTCGTTCAAAGGTCAAATTTTAATGTTTTTACATTAAAATTTATGTTATAACGCCCCACCTTCCGAAGTCATTCTGTGATTCAAATCTCCACCATCGATCATCGCCCCCAGATATGATCGAACGGTCCACATGCATTATTCCGCCAAACTTTCACCAGATCATTTTTCCCACTATTTTGCTGCATTTTTCACCATTATCCCACATTGTTCCACCTTTTTCCATTCACATCCACCGTTTTACCATGCCGCGCTGCCATTCTCATAGTCTTCCACAACATCCGACTCCCATGCATGGATTTCTTAACAGAATTGCGTGTTTTGTAGGGTACAGGTGGTGAAACGTCGCCATTGTTCATAGTCACTATTACAGTGGCACATAACGTAGGGAAGACCGTTTTCTGGGACTAAAGTTATGGAGAAGAGCCTGGGAAGGTACTAGAGCGTAATTTTCATTAAAATTACAAAGCACTACTGTGGAAAACCTTTCTAGTACCACCAAAGCTCACTTTTCACTGACAGAGACAGTCATGGAATGACAAAGAGTATCAGTAAAAGATCAAAGAATTCAATGCTCAGTATTGAAGATTTTAAGCTTTAAACTAGTGTTTAAAAGGAAACTGTACTACATTGAATACCTTGTGAATTACACAGAAGCCCTAATAAGGCCTAAAGCACAAAAAACAATATATCGGTGTCACCATGAGAAAAATGTTTTTTCCCGTGAAAGGACGAAGTACCCATACTGCTTTCATTCTATACCGTTTTCCTGAGAAGATCTCCGCCCTGACAACAGTCCTAATACTAGCTAGGAGAATTTTTTACACAGTATGGCAGACCCGAAGTCATTATCTGCCTTTTGTTTATTCACCAGAGTACTGTAGAGTACTACAGTCGAGAGTACATCAAAGACATACCTGGAGTAAAATTCAACCTGTCAAAGACCACTCTTTCACCCAAAGAGTACTGAAGATTAATGCATAGACATTAAAGAAGAATGGGCCTCGATCTGCTCTTCCTACTCTGTTTTAATGTTTCATTTAGTGTTTTATCTACCTCCTCTACCTCTCTTTCAAACATAAAAACTCATGAGAAACTCATTGAAAGGTTGTTGATTGGATATCTGTGAATTGTAAGCTATTTCTCTTGAGACATAGTCTTTTTGTAAAGTTGTAAGATAGGCTGAAGAAGATGATTTCAGACTGAATATCAAGTTGTTGGCAACGTTGTACATGACTGGTGTTGCTCTTTAATATGACAAGCACATTTCTTTGGATCCTGATTTAAAGCAGCAGTGATGTTTTCCTATCTCTGTATTTGTTTTCCTTTGTAATTCATCACATTTCATTTCTCTGGTAGGCATCAGAAATCTGGTTTAGGATATATCCTCGCATGGTACCCTAAGCTTATGTTCTCATTACCTTTAATTTTTTCTGATATATGTGTTATCTGAGCACCGATTCAAGTTAATTTAACTAATGTAGTGGCTAATATTTACTGCTAGCTGATGTATGAATTAATGAATCTGTTCTTAGATGTTCTTGTTAGGCTTTAATTGAATGAATTGGGATACTGGGAGTTTAGAACTATGTTTCTGTCTCACTAGGATCTTTTTCGATTAATTGAAACCTTTCTAAGTTCCCTTAAGCTGGATTCCAAAGCATTGAGAGTTCAAAGTCTCTCTCTGATCTAGGATCCAATGCTTTAGATTACTAGCCCAACTGAAAGCCTGCATATTGAAAAGAAAGTAAACCCTTTCCTGACTCCATTTCCCAATGGTCTCGAGTATTCCCTGAAATCATTCCTCCTTTGTCTAGAATCCTCTTTATTCAGCCTTGTCTCATAGAGAACCCTTCTTTCCTGTTTCCCAACAACCAAACAAACAATTAAACAAACAAACCCACGCCGATAACTAGCCTAAAACCTAAAAACAGAGCTTCAAAGACATATACCTTTTCCTATCATAGAGAGATCCCTCTCTAGACCCCGGAGGGCTAGATCTTGAGGTTTGAAAGTGGTTCTGATGTTGTCTCATCTTTTGGTATTACCAGACTTGCCAAAACATGGGAAACCCAACATGTGGAATTTTATATTTGTGATACATATTGAATATCTAATATTTATATGACATTTGAATTAATACAATTTGAATTTTATATGAGTTTTTTTTTTTTTATAATTTCAATTTTATTGTGTATTGAGAGATATCAAATTTTTTAAGGTGTAAACTTAATTTAAAGTGTAAAATTTGATTAAAGTATTCAATAATCTTTATGGATTTGATCTTTTTTTGTGTTTGATAGATCCAGAGTTAAGGTCGGTTTACATTGGCTTTAGTTTTGTACGATAGTATGACAATTTTAGATGACCATTATTTTATATTTGTAAATGTTTGAGATAAACTTCATCCTTTAAAATTTACATCATTATGAATCTAAATAATTAAAAAATAAAAATAATTAGTGATTAACAAAATGAAATGATTAAGATATTGAACAACAAATCTACTACACCATATAACTAAGGTGTGATATGAGGAAGACATTGAAAAACACATAAATTACATAGTAATTAATCTCAATCTATCTTCTTTTGATTTTCTCTTAGACACACCCACACACTCTTTTCATATTGATAATATGGAAATGGAGGTTGAAATTGAAGACCATCCAGAGCTTCAACTTGAACTATTGTAGTGAAAGTGAGACCATGCCCCTCTTTCTTTCCAATATTAATAGTTGACTTCTCTAATGTCAATCCCTAGGACTTACGGATTTTTAATCCCCAAGCAAGTCTCAATGGAATTTGTATATTATGACCTCTTTCAATAGGTACAACAACAACAGTAGGAGGAATAATTCATTCCATGGATCTCAGACATAGTTGTCAAATGTTTTTTTTAACAAAAACAAGAATTTGTATTATATTTATAAATCTACAAGAAGTCATAACTATTACATAAAAAAATATGCTTTAACTATTGAATTTTCTACCGTGAGTCTAGTTTGGGAGTGCCCTTTAAATTCAAAAGACCTTTTATTCTTTTTCTTCATTATTGGAATTCGTATTTTTACAAGTGTATATGTCCCAAAATACTGACAAAATTTTGCAAATTTTACAAAAAATAATGAATTATCTAAGTATGGGCATCATCTTCTAACCCTGCATCTTTGGATTTTTGAGATGGAGGGAGATTCAGATACGGTAAAAATTTTCCAACTTGGTTTAAAACACTACTTGAGATAGATGTAACTTCTAAATTCTTGTTCATAGAGTGTTTCAATTATTCAATTTGTAGCATGAGGCTTGTTATTTCCTCCTGTGTCCTCTACATTGTAGTTTTTTATTCTATAAGAATTTCCATTGTTGAGATGAGAATTTGAGACTAGTTGATTTCATTTCAACTACAGGGTGTTAATTTCATATTACAAATGGTTATTTCTTTTTAGAATTTCCCTATGTTTATCTTCAAATTGTCCTGGAAGTTTTGGAGAACCTCTGCTCTAAGTTCTTTTGTTTTGGTGTTTCAAATTATTGCTAGTGAGATAGCAAGGGGTACTGGCTTTTACAAGAATTGACTTAGTTTTCCCTTTGATGACCTCAATTTCTTATGAGATCCTAAGGGTAGAATTATGAGATACGTTCTCTTTGATTCTACTTCTTATAGCTAGGTTGTTACAAACAAGATTCAGATAACTAAATATTGGATAATAGGCTTGGAAAGATAATAACTACCAACTAAAATGCAAGGCCCAAAGACATAGGAGGAGGATACAATCAACTATGTTACTTCTCTCCTTGCCAAGATCAACTGTCTTGACAACATAGTCTCCACAACAACCAGCGAAAAAATAAAAAACATGTGACACTGATGAAATCAGGATAGTCCCAGAGTAGAGTACCTTGTTGTGTGGATTTCCTTCTCCCTTACATCAATACCTTCTAGCTTTGTCGCTTCTACAAATTACTCTACTACCTTTGAAATTGGTTCTTTTTCTTAGAGATCTAAACTCATTGATCAACTAGGAAATAAGGTTGAAAAGATTTAATGATTTTATTTTGGGAAAATTCATTCCCGACCCATAGTTCTTATCCCATCTAAAATTTAGTGAGGTCATCCTACATTTCCTCCCCCACAACCTCCACTACCTTTTCCATATTTCACTTCCAATGACTCATTTTTTTCACTCTCCATTTCCTCTAATCATGTCCATTATCTTCTTCGGTATTTTGAATGTCCATATGTACTACTAAAGAGGCCTCCACTGCCATAAAAAATAGATCCATGTTCAAACAGTCCCCTTAATGATTATTGCATGATGGGCATCATACTTCTCCCACATAGCCAAATTGATCGATGATTTAGGATTACTTACTTTATGTGATTTTCCTTACATTTGTTTCTTTTTCATTCCTTAGTCACATGCTAGTTGCCACATGGTGTTCTACTATTTTAGAAAAAAAATTGTTCATATTTTGTTTTATATTCATATTTATTATGGAAATGGGATAAGTCCATCAAATTCATTCACAACTATCTTTCCTATACCCATATCACAACCATTGTTTTCTTGAGTGGTGGCCTCCTTGCTGTATAGCCTCAAAATGTAGTAGGCTTCAAAGAATGAAAATTGATCTAGCATCCCCCATAATTTTAACATAATAGATTTTAATTTTATATCCATTGGTAATTTCTTGTTGTTCACGCTTCGTATTATAATTTTAGAGCCTCCCAAGATTCAAAATTTTGAAATGTTTATTTCCTTGGCAAGATTTAAGCCTTTGAGGAGGGGAATAGGCTTTTGCTTGATTATTTGATCTCATTCCTAGAAAACGTTATTTCAATAATTTCATCAGGACAAAGAATGACCCTCCCTGCTCTTAGCGCCCCTGGTTTATTTTTTGAAGCACCATCAAATAAAAGGAAATGACAATTTCTAGAATGGATCCATTTTCCCACATCATCCATAAAACCTCGAATGTGTCATTTTTCATAGCTTAGAGGTTTTCCTTTAGAATTTTGTGAATTTTCACAAGGGTATTGGAGTATAAATTTTAGACACTTTACTTGATTTCTATCTAGATCTTCCCCAAGGGAAACAAGAGCATCTCTTTATTTCCAATATGCCACCAACATTGATAAAGACCGTAGAGCTACTTCTTGAGTTTTAAGTTTAGTGTTTTCAAAGATACTTCTATTCCTATCTAACCATATCTTCAAAAAATGAACTTGGGGAGGGACACCCAAATTTTTTTAAGAGGGACCTTTCTATGGAATGATCCAGTATAATTTTTATGCCATACCTCAAAGAAGTTTTGGATTCTATTTGGAAATTTCACTCTTTTAGCTAAATATTGTAGCATCATACTCCAAACTTTCTTAGTAAAACCACATTACAGAAAGAGATTCAAGAAATATTTTATTTGGACAATAAGCACAAAGGCAATTTGGAGTGGCCTTGATTTTTTCCTTTAATAAGAGTCTTTGTGGTCAGAAGTTTCTAATGAGCCGGGAGCTAGAAAAAAAAAAATTAGGAATGTTGTTTGGAAGCAAATATCCTGCCATAATATTGATTTTCTAAGTTCACCTTGCGGAAATAACAAGGCATGATATCTTGCTTTGACTATGTAGGTCATCTCTTTTCATTCCCTGGATTCTTCTTCCTTCAAAAGATTTGGGGTGCATCCTAAAGGCTTCTTTAGGAGAAGGAATTTCACTTTGTTGAGGTAATATGAGGCTTCGTGAAAACCCCAAACCAACCACCTCATGTCTTCATCCTAGAGTAATATCAACTAAATACATCTTGTTACATTACACTAGCCATTCTCTAAGGGGAAGAGGAGGCATCGATTTTCTCAAGGACGACTGACCCATTATGTTACAATTCCAAATATTTATAAATCACCCATCCTTAGGAACCCAATTTAAATAATTTGATATCAGAGAAGCTATTGAAGAGATTACATTCCAAATTGAGGAACCTCCTCAATGTGAAGGAGAATCAAGACACGTTGACATGTTTCCATTTAAATATTTATGAATGATCACATATTTCACCATCCTTCTTTTGAGGAGATGATACGCTAGGCTAATTTCATACCAATGGAAAGATTCATTCAAGATGGATATATTATTCGTAGACCACTGTTGTGGTGGATTTGACGCACGGGTGTATGAAATCACACCGGTTTAAGGGATGTGGTCTACCCCTATAAACTATTGGTAACAGGAAGAAAGTGGTGGAGCTCAAAAGCATACAATCTAGAGGAAAAAGTATGCAAATGTATGCTCAAATTAAACTAAAAACTAAAACACAAATATACATAAGCTATTGAAGAGAGTTAAAATGATAATAATGCAAATGATGGCTCTAGGCCATTTTTTGTTAAACGTTTGATATGGAGAAGAAATTTTACCCACTTGCCAAAGGGCCCCTAGACAATGGTTCCAAGTCCTGATGCAAGGATGTTTTTTTTCCAAGCTCTGCCTCTGATGCAGTCTCCCTCTCTCTCTGCTGTGATGGACTAGGATTGTTGGGTGGCCAAAAATCGAGTCTCCTCTATCTCTAGCTCTGGGTCACACACTGCTGGTATTGCTTGGGAAATTCTGGCCAGCATAACAATTTGATCACCCATTCTTCATCTCTTGGTGGCTTTATATAGGGGATTTCAAATCCTCCTTCCCTCCCTTGGTACATGGTGGATGGTGACCCAAGGGAGAGGTATGATTCCATTGTGTGCTCCAAATATTCCTTTGTGTGCTGACATAGTGTCTAAGGAGGCGCTAGTGGCTATCCTGAGGTGGCTTCATGTAAGGAGTAATTGTCCTTTGCTTTGTGTGGTCCCGGAAAGCGACATTTTTCCACTTTCAGGAATGTGTACTTATCGAGAAAAAAGGCATGCAAAAGGCGCTCCTCTTGAACGATAAAGTGCGCAATTAGAATTTTAAGACTAGTTCAAATCTGATTTTCTCAAAGCCTTAGAGATTTTAAATACTTTCTTGATTCCATAATGTCTTCCTGCCCTGTAAATTCTTTGGCTTGACATTAATTAATTTCACCTTCTGCTGTACAATTTTCCAGTGTTAACAGTTTCCCCCTAATGTGTGAGGTCTAGGAAGGACTGTATAACCAAAATACATTATAGTTTCTTTTATGTATCGTGCGCAGAGAGAGAGAGAGAGAGAGAGAGAGAGAGAGAGAGAGAGAGACCTGCGTGAATCTTGGAATTGACAACATCCTGCACCATTTAAGGGAACCTTGCAAGCATAAAAAATATACAACATATATAAAAAATTTCAACGAGGTGAGAATGTCCCATGCTCATGATGCTATGGCTAGTTAAACAAAATTGACAGATACATGTGATGTATGTGTTACTACTGTGGTAGTGATGCTGGCGATTGTTGACGACGACTGCTGACGCCCTCAGGGACATTTTTTATTTGACGATTGGTGGAATGTGGTACCCATATGCATGAACTCAGTATGGCATATAGTTGTGCAATGTATTCATAGGTACTGGTTGGGACCTTCCCGTGTAAGCATTGTTTGACAAAGACGCTTATGGGGGCACGGGTCTTCGACGGATCTTATCAAAGTGCAATGGTTGTAAGCTACGATACCATCTTGACATGAAAATATTTTTTCATAGTCGAATGTTAGGAAGATCGATGACATATGTGGAAAATGATGTCTCCCACAGTGCCACCCAAGGATACCCCTTTGCATGGGGAGGGGTGATCCAAGGTACCGCTTCCTTTTTGGAAAAGAGGTGTCGAGTCGACAAAAAGGAAGCCTTAACTGAACCATGGGTTGCTGACCTGAGGAGTCGGGGACCTAGATGTGATGGGTTTAACATAGGCATGTTGGTGAGCGATGACTGAAAACTGATGATGGGGATTCAGTGGCTAGAGGTTGGAGTATACTTTAGCAACTTGGTGGCAATTATAGTTATTTCTGAAGGGAAAATCCCTGGAGTCAATAGGACGTCCAGGGCGAGTGTAAACCTGGCTATGAGTGTCATGATGGTGCGTGCGTGTGGGTGAAATACTCTGACCAAGGGGAATGAGGGACTACTTCCATGGGAGAAAATATGAAATATGAGGGTGAAGGGGTGAAGTGCACCATTTTCAGTCTTTGTACACTTACCAAAAGAATAAAATAATGAGGTTTTGTTTGTACAAAACACAGAGATAGCTACCCCAAAACATGAAAGTGTTCGCTCACTGGAGGCATGAGGACGGTGTTTTGTTAGGGTTTGGGGTCCCATTGGTTGGTCTCATGTGTGGGGTTGATGAAGCGGATGAATAAATGTCGCAGATGGGATTATGCTAGTGGGGGTATGGTGGGCCAAATGCGATGCGCGGGGGTGCGCTTTCGATCTTCTTGTACAACTTGGTCATCTAGGAAGGGGGGTTTCAGTTTTAATGGTAAACTTGACCTTATGCATGATGAATGGATGGGCACGAGGTGCTTCTCAAACTAAAGTGGTATGGCCATGGCATCACTTTTGTTGTGATATACGGTCTACTTTGGGTGACGAGCGCCATGGAGGGGAGGCTCTACTGACCAACGCGGATGTTTATCATGTGCAGGGTGAGGTGATGATAAATGCAGTCAGATATGAGTACCCTATGGTTTATTTCTGATCGATAAATTATGTCAGGATATGCAAAGTTTTCTGGGACTCTATCATGCTGGGGGTAGAATGATACCTGATCTGGAACCTTCCGTAGATGGTGTTGTAAATGGTTTTCAGGTTCCTCCAGAAAAAACAACTACCTCAAGTGAAAGCATCTTCTTTTCATCAAATATCATTGAAAGGCATGAGCTTTAAAAGAAAATATGAGAGAGGGCATACCTGTTGACGCTGAAAATTTATTTTTTCTAGAAAGCGAATGTGTGGCATTGCTTTCGTTCATCATGACATACTGATGATGGTGAAACTTACAGTTTGCAGGATGGACCTTTTGATCTCCTGTTATGGACCTCCAAAGTTTTTGAAAAGGGCAATAAATAGGGGATTATGGCCCTAATCCTATTCATTTGTACTTTTTGAGTTTTGAGAGATCAAAGGTGCTTGCAGAGCCTTTCTTTTTGTTGTAGTCAACCCGTGTACCAGGGACTAGCGATATTATGCCGAGGTAACTTTCATGATGTCTTGCATTTTAATTTTTTCAATTTGATGGTGCCGGGGGCCGTACAATTTGGGTTTGTATGGCCTCAGAGTGACTTTTTCCCTAGATTGCATGGGCGATCTAGGAAAAAAAGCGCCTTCTTTGTGCGCAATTTTGAGAAACAGGCACGCGAGGGTCCGTTGTTCCATTCTTTTTGTGTGCAAAGGTGCGCCTATGAAGAATACGGGCACATGAGGGCATGCCTGTCTGAGGGACAAGCGCACAAAGGTCAGGGTGACAGAATTTTTTTTTTCTGTTTTTTGTCAATTTTTAATGCTTTTCTCTGTACTGATGGGTGCTTGTGTTGATGACAGGTTGGTATGGAGAGAGTGGGAGTATCCCAAGATCTAGACTGCTCTAGCTACTGATGCTAGGTTACGTCGTCAGTTGGCTGCATGGGGCCTTCTAAAATTTGCTGAGAATGAGTTTATGCGGTCGCAGGACTACGCTACATTATACAGCACTGGCACAGGAGGCGCAATATGTTCGTGTTGCGGGGGATGAACTTGGTGACCCGTCCCGAGACAGATATCTATTTTGTGACTGGGTTACTGCCTCAGGGGGAGGATTTGAGATACCCACTCTCCTTTGGGAGAGTGAACTTATATAGATTCCAGAGGCGCCATTGCAGAGGGGCGCCTCTCACCCGAGGTATGCATCAGCATTGCATCAGTGACAGATGTGGCAAAGCGGTGTGCTCTGGGAGTGATTGTACGACTGGCGGGGTTGTTCACTCCGCATCGGGTGTCTAGCCCGTAGGCTGGAGTTTTGTGCCAGTTGAGGTTCAGGCATTTATTTTACTTCACCTGATTCTTTTTTGATGGTATGGTGTCGCAATTGAACAAGGTCCAATGTGGATCAAAGTCTTTTGTGTATGCTAGTATCTTATGTAGCATCATGTATGAGTGGGTGGTGTTGTTGAGGCCGGTGGTGGCAGTGCCCATTGGGGGGCCATGGGAGCCATGGATGAGGAGGTGGACTCCGGTGATGCCGTGGGGCGGTGGTGGCATGGTCGAACATTACTGGAACGCCACGAAAGAGGCTTGGTTTGAGGCCAACCATAGATGTTCTTGCCATACTCGTATGCGGGGATGGACTTCCATGGTGACCCAGACATGGGTCTCCCTTTTGGTTATGTTTGGGGACCTACATGTATGTGTTTTATTTTTCTACATTTACTTGAGTATTTATGTACTTATGTGTTTTTCTATCGACATTGACATTCTTTTGGTTACTCGTGCAGATGTTGGCAAGGTAGGGTGCCCCATGGCTTGACTTCTGGGTCACGATCCTCTGCTACGACCTTGAGGTGGTCAGGGAGGAGGTGGTGCAAGTGGACTAGGTGGTGGTGCCGATGGACTTGGCGGAGATGGTGCTGGCCTCTCTAGTGAGGGTAGTAGCTCAGCTGCTGTAGAGGTTGCGGCCGAGTGAGCTCTTGCTGATGCGGCTGAGGCGCGCAATGCAGTACTGACAGCTTAGGTGGCTGCTCTTGAGGACTTCCAAGGTCGAGTGGACCACTTGAACCAGGGTATGCCTGCTCGAGGTTTCATGAATGACTTCGAGGAGGTTTGGGTAGAGATAGTGATGGCCCGTGAGAGGGATTATCGGCCCACTCTACGTCAGGTGGAGATCGCAGTTATCAGCCCCTAGAGCAGTTTTGTACATAAGGAAAGCACCCGTTATGAGGATGCTTCCCTTATTTTTGACGACTTTTGTATCTTTGGGTTGGCCAGTGGGCCAGAGACACTATTTTTGTACTTAGATACACACACACATATATATATATATATATATATGAGAGATGTTTTTTGCAGCTCTACATGATGTATCACCTATTTCATTTTATGTGTTGTGTTATGCTGATGGATGCCTATATTTTTGGTTTTATTTATGATGGTTTATTCGATATGCATTCCAATTTAGGATATTGTTAGCTATGAAATTAGCTGTTTGGTTTTGATTCCTTGGTATATGTGAAAATTCAATGTAATCAAATTTTCTACTTAATCTTTTGGCATGATAATATTTTCTAAACAAATGTGTATCTCTTGTCTCAAATGTTTGGTTTAGTTGTGATACTACTAACTGGGAATCGAGGTAGATATTCATACGGCGAATGCCTCGATCGAGGGCGTCACACATAAGTCTGATGACGGCGTCATACTCTGCTTCATTGTTTTTTTCCGAGCCAATACATGAACCATTTGCACATAGTGGTGATCAATCAGGGTGGTAAATGGCCCAGGCGGCTGCAGCTAAATTTTGAGACCATATTGATGCTTCATCAGAACATCTGAAATAGGGTTCGCTTTGGTGATCCACGGTGATACTTTAAGCGCTTTTGTAAATAAGTCTTCAGGTCAAAAATTTGATTGGATGGGTTTTTGTGTACTCTAACTCTAGGGGAAAGGGTTTTTGGAGCCCTTATGGGTAGAAATTATTGAGGTAAAGGTCGTTAACGGGGTTAGTGAGGCAAGTCATGTCTGTCTCCGTCAAGATGTATGCCCCTTGTTGGAGGCAGTGTTTTATGATGTAGGGTCCTTTCCATAAGGTTTCGAACTTTCCTGGCCCTAAGGCCTCTTTTGCAACATCATAGGGGAGGACTAATTCTCCCTCGGTGAACAAGCGAGGGGTGATGTGAAATTCCAATGACACTTTAACCCTTTTCTTGTGGGCCTCGTTATGTTGCAATGACTTTCGTCAATTTTTGTCAACAAGCTCTAGTTGTACTAGGCGTTGCTCTAGAGGTTGGGTTTCATTGAGGAGTTCAATGGCAAAATCTAAATTCAGGATTTCGCGTTCTATGGGAATCACAGCCTTGACCCTGTATACCAAGTGGAAGGGAGTGAAACTAGTGGACGTCTTTACCGTCATGCGGTATGCCTACAAGGCTGAAAGGAGCATATGGTGCTAGTTAGTTTTATGGCTATTCACCATGCGTTGTAACATAGTTTTGAGTACTTTGTTAATAGCATCTACCTATCAATTGCAATGGGGGTAGTATGGTGAAGTGAATTCGTGGGTGAATCTGAGGTGGTGAGATAGTTCCTCGAATACTTCATTCTCGAAGTGTTTTCCGTGATCAGAGACTAACTCTTTGGGTACGCCGAATCGGGCGATCACATGGTTAAACAGAAATCGGGTGGCGGTTTCTGTTGTGTTGTCGTATGTGGGCATGGCATCAGCCCACTTGGTGAAATAGTTGACAACTACGATGATGTATTTATGGTTTCCCGATGAGGCAGGGTTACAAGTCATGAAGTTAGCCCCCAATTTTCAAAAGGGGTCAGCTACTATGACGGGATGCAGAGGATCGGGGGGTGCTCTGGCCTTGTGAGCGAAGCACTAGCATCATTCACATCTTTTGACGGCTGTGATGTAGTCACAGAACAGGGAGGGAAAAAAATATCCTACTCATAGGATTTTCTGGGCGGTAGCGATTCCTGATAGATGGTCGTTGCAAGCACCTCCATGGCAGTCATTAAGGGTTCTCTCTACTTGTTTATGAGTAAGAAATCTACACAACATGGTGTCAATGCCTCACCATTATAAGACATCTCTTAGAAGGAGATATCAAGGGGCTTGCTGGCGTATGTGTCGATGATCGTCTCGCGTGAGGTGAGGTCTAAAATTTTGGTTCGCAAGAATAGGAAGATGTCTCTGTACCAAGGGTCGTCAGTTGCTACAAAGAAGAGATGTTCATCTGGTCACGAATCGTCTACTAGTGATCCCTTTGAATGTCTTGGGAGGTCCGTAATGAACTCTACTAAGGCAAGTGCCTTTTTGCTCTTGGGGGAGCAAAAATGTAAGTCGTATTCTTGGAGAATGACTATCCAGTGGGCATACTTGTGGTTCATTAAGAAGTGCGTGAGCAGGTATTTGATGGGGTTAATATCTGCGACAACCGTAGTGGTTTTTAAGATGATGTAGTGGCGAAGTTTTTGGACTGCGTAGATTAATGCTAAGGCAGTATTTTCTTTGGGTTCATATCTCAATGTTGGTCCCAAAAATATTTTTCTGACGTAATATATTACGTGTTCCTTTCTATCCAGGCCTTCTTGAATAAATACTCCGGCCAATGTGGATTCAGAAGCTAATATATATAACATATAATCCTTGTCGTAGTCTGGGGGACTAATGAGTGGTGCTGAGGATAATGTTTCCTTCAGCGCATCAAATGCTTTTTGGGTGTGGTCATCCCATTTAAAGGGAATGTCTTGGCGAAGGAGGCACAGGAACCCTTGAGCACAGGTGGCATAGTCTAGGACGAAGCATCTCAGAAAATTGGCCTTTCCCTGCAGGCTTTGAAGTTGTCTGAGGGTTCGACGTGGAGGTACCTCTTTTATGGCTTGGACCTTGAGATGGTCCACATGAATGCCTTGTTGGGACACAATAAAACCTAAGAGTCTTCCTGCACTGATGCAGAAGACACACTTGAGGGGGTTCAAGCGTAAGTTGTATTGGTTGCATCTTTGGAATACCAATCGCAGATCCTCAAGGTGGTCTGAGCACTTCTTAGAGCGGATTGTCAAGTCATCTAAGTAGGTGAGGATAAGGTGTGCTAGGTCATGAAATATATAACTCATTGCCCTTTGGAAGGTGGCTCCTTCATTTTTTAAGCCAAATGGAATCACCTTGTATGCGAACGTGCCCCAAGGGGTGGTGAACGCAGTTTTGTACCAGTCCGTATGAGGGTTCTGGATTTGATTGTATTCGAATAATCCATCAATAAAGGATAGAGCCTCGTGTTCTACACATGCATCAATGACCTGGTCGATGAATGGCATGGCATAATTTTCATTGGGACAGGCTTTGTTCAAATCTCGAAAATCAGTGCAGACGCGTATCGTGCCCTGTTTTTTCATGACGGGAACAGGGTTGGAAACCCAAGATGTATAGGTAATGGGGTAGATAAACCCGGATTTGTGAAGTTTGTCGATTTCTCACTTTATTGCTTCTGCCTTAGATGGGTGTAATTGACATTGTTTCTGGCATACTAGAGGTACGTCAGGCCAAGTGTCAATATGGTGCTCTGCGATAGTAGGACTAAGCCCAGGCATTTCTGAGTAGTCCCAGACAAAGATATCTCAATACTCTTACAACAATTTGGTGTATGAGGTTATTTCTTTTGGATAACGGGCTGCCCCTAGTGAGATTTCTTTGACCTTAGTCAGATTTTGGGATATATTCACCTTGATGGTAGGCGACATATTTGACATATTTCCTTCCTCGAACACATCGAGCGCTGGGATGGGGTTTTTGAACCAGTCGACCTTTCCTAATGGCAGGAAGTCTTTTGATTCGATCGCATAGACCTCTGGTTCAGTTGTCTTGTTAGGAATGAACATTTTCTTGGGGAGAAAAAGCGAATGGTGATGCATTTCCCATGGGTAATCTGGCTCCATCATGGCCTCTAAAATATCCTCATCCGAATGAAACAAGGCCCCGAAGGAGAATGTTCCTACATAGGTTTATACTGAATGGGGGTAATCCAAGTGGAGCTAGTTGAGAGACACAAAAAATATTCCATCGTGGATGTGGTGGAACAAGACGTGATCGACAGAGTGCAGATATATTGGGTCTGCACTGTCGTAGGGACAACTACTCTTGTAGCTGCAGCTGACTCGACACCTATGGTAGACGAGTAGACAACTCGAGTCATGGTTCCAATACATGATGACATGAATCATATGTGGTGTGTCGTATCATCGGCGCTAGGCGGGGGACGAATTTCCCTAATTGTTCATCTTCCAAATGGCCATGACGGGGTGGATGTATCTATCACATCCTCGTGGGTTGTCGAACTGTTCATGGATTCCAAGTCTATTCCATATTTGTGGGAGAGGCGGGCTATGGTCGATCGCATACAAGTTAACACTGTGCGAAAGCTTGGTATGTAGTGGAAATGACGTACAGGGTGGTTGTCACTGCATATCTGACATGAATATGGGACGTCCATGTTGCCACAGTATACTATATGGATTGGGTACCATCATTGGAACATTTCCAATGCTAGGCAGTCAATGATGAAATGATCAAGTTCATCACATAGTATGCACCTTTCGACCCATGGGGGGGTCTGGCGGGGAGCCTTTCAAGTGATTGTCACTCTTCTTGTAGGTATAGGATGATACGAGGCTCATCGTTGACAGATTGGATGGAGGGATCTTCTTGATAAGATAGCTCGGTCACGTGTAAGGCATCCCTATATCATAGTATCTCTAGATAATGTTGGTTATAGTGCCCATAGTTGGCACAAAGAGCGCATGCGTGATTGGTACGCAGTGCTTTTCCTTTACCTTTGGTGGTAGGTTCCTTTTTATGGGAACGCAGTGTCGGGATGTCTGCTTCGGAGCTGAGGAGTGGTTTTAATTCTTCCAGTTCCAGAAATATATGGGTAGGATGGCCTATAACGTCGCATATGGTGCAGACTGGTGATTCCCTTTGAATGGCGGGGGTCACCATCTTCTTTCCCCTACTTGTAGTTTTCGTGTCCGTGATTATTGGTTTCGCAATGGGAACTTCCTTTGCGGGAGTGGTCTCGACCGTTTCTTGGGTAGGTGGGGGCTCCTCGGGACTGAGGAGATTTAACCTTGTGGCAGTAACATTGGTGGCTCCTGTTCTGGAAGGAGGAATGAGGTACCAAACTAGGAACACCAATGATATGTTGGGTAATACCAGTGTTTCCAAAACCTGCTGGGAGACGAAGCCAGTTGGGGGGTAGAGGAAAGGGGTTTGGGAGGCGGCGTAGGCTATAGAGGCTACCTTGGCTGATGCCTCGGTGTCTTTACTACTTGAGTCTGTGTCCTAACTAACCTCGGCGCTTGATGTGGACATCATGCACACCGGAGCTCCTGTGACATCCGGTGATGCCTCAAGGACAATGGGAGGATCTCCTAGGAATGACCCTAGAACGGACGACGGTTTGAACTGGCCAAGGCCATATTCTTGGTACTGTGAAAGACCATTCGAAGCTATGTCTACATAGGGTAGAATTACATCTGTTTTGGTTAGAGGGCGTTTCTCGTTGTGTGTCAGCTAGTCTACAGTAATGATGCGGTCCTCGTGGGGGAACATCATAATGCGAAAGATGGAGAAGGCTATGGTGGACATGGCATACATATAACTCCACCCGAGGAGTATATTGTAATCCAAGTGAGCGTCCAAGAATTCAATGTTTATATGGACTGTCTTTCCAGCTAGCCAGACCGAGACATTTTGGTAGAGGCCGACGAGGGTCGAGGGACAACCGTGGTACGCTCGAAGTGTTATGACTAAGGGTTTCAGTTCGAGAGATCATAAATTCTACCAGATTTTTTTTGACATGATGCATGTTGATGCACCCTTGTCTATGACATATCAGTGAATAGTGATATTCTGGACCGACACTGGTATCTGGAAGACAACCGTAGAAGGAAGCCTAGGGGTGGCTTTGTCTAAGTCAAAAGCCATCATGCACGTATCGGTAGGGTCGATAGCACCTGATGCAGAAAGTAGGGCTTTCTGCTGCTTTGGGTACAACTGCAGTACTTCCACAACTGACATAGCAACGGGAGATTGAGCTAAATTTTCCATGATGCTATAATTATGGGCCGCTTTGGAGTAGTTGCTTGATCGCCTATTAGGTTCCTTTGCCATCTTTGGCAATGGTTCTATAGGAATATTTGAAATGGTCAAAGGTTGAGTCGGCGCACTAGTACTAGCCCCTGACGTAGTGGTGTCTAGTGGGGTGTCGTAGCTGTGGTTCTGTGTTTGGAAAATCATCTCTTCCCCAGTCATGTAGATTTCATGGCTGCTCTTCCCGGAATTGTCTGGGTTTTTTTGGTGAGTGCTTACCGTCCGTTGGTGGGGGAAAGGTTCTTGCATCATAGCATGTTTTTGGGAAGATCCTCCTTTTCCTTGGTTACTCTGAAGCTTTTTTAGCTCAGGGAGATATGGACAGTGGTGAGTGTTTGTGCTCAACCTAGTCTCCTAAATTGAGTTCATTTAATTGTCAACCAGGGTTGGTAAACTGCTGAAGTGAGGTGCACTGTATGTGCCTAGGTGTTTGTTTCTTACTGCGTTGTGTCTAGTGTTTTATGATGTTTTTGGTCTTTTTATGGTTTTATGCTCACAAGGGAAAGAACTAAATGCTGGTGGAAAGAAGCTACTAGTTAAAAACAGAGTGAAGCCTAATTTGTTGATGACAAATGACAAATGCAAATATTGAGACAAAACCAAACCTAACTATGGCTTAGAAAAATACAAAGCTTGATAATGACTTCAAGAAAATAAATCACAACATGAACTTAACTTGTCCAATTCTTTCATTAAAGATATTTTGGAAGAGCTTGAGAAATGGGCAGCTAAGTGTAAAAATTCTCCTAACTAAGCAATTAAATAATCAACTTATAATGATACAACATTTTATCCATGATTAAAGATTTGTTGAAACATATTTGGAAAAGAACATTTGTAACATCATAAGATCTCTACTCTAAAACTAGCTCCTAATTCTGTTCTGCAATTTAGTTTAACACCACTAAGCCTCACTCAAAAGTTATAGATTTCCTTTTAGAATAGTCTTTTGAGGAAAGGCTTGTTTGTGAAATGGTAAAAAGATTGCAAAAGTACTTCAGGCCTTATACTGATACTATCTTCTGTCTAGATGATTATGAGTTTAATATAGGTTTAGAACAAAAGAAGTTTTGTAAATAATGAAGGCCGTGGTATTTAAGTTTAACTAATGCAATTTAATATGCAATGGAAGGCAACCAAACGTGGAATGTAAATACAGTGAGCTAAGCTAGAACTGAACTAGAGTGTTACTAGTCTATAGTAAATAGTGCTAAACTAACAAGCCATTATCAAACTTGAAATGAAATAACAGAGCATGAATTAAATGCAATTTGCCTTCGGAGTGCCCTAACTAAGTTATCATGCAATTAATCTATGGGATTCTACAGCCTATTTTGTTCATCATGAATGGTATTTTGGAAGAGCTTGTTAGAACAATCCTGGTTGTACAATTCAATGCATTTGAATACAAACATGAAAACTGAAAAACAAGTACAATTAAAAACTAAGACATCACAGCTATTTCCTACTCGTTATTATGATGTTTTGGAAGAGCTTTTTAAGAGTAATATCAGCTATGCTACTTAGTGAAAACAAGCAACTAAATCCTACAGTATCACAGTCATTCCTTAGTCATCATAATGATTTCTTGGAAGAGTTTACTAGAGTAAGTTCAACTGTGATAATGAATGAAAGGTATTGCAAATAAAATCTATAACACTATAGCCATTTCTCATTCATTATAATGATTTTTTGGAAGAGTTTCTTAGAACAAGTATAGCTACAATGACTAATGAAATTAACTATGAACGCAAACTTCAAAGACTTGAAAACGGACTAAGATACTTATCTAAATTGCAAAAGTAAAGCCGCTCAGGAGGCAGGGGCCCTCTACCACCAGAGTAGCACAAAATCTAACTCAGGATCAACTCAACGCGTTCAGAGAAATGTTGTCTTCTTCATTAAAGGAAAATAACTTAAAACAGAGTATTCTCGGTCTTCAGAAATATAGCAGTCAATCCACGAAATCTAATCAAAATCTCCAAACTGTCTCTCGGTTTCCCGAGTACATTTATAACAAATATTCATAACAGAACTTGCAACAATACAGGGATCATTGTCTTTTCATATCAAAATCGTACTAGAACTCTAAAGATGGCAGCGTAAAGGGACAAAGGACATCTGGACTGTCCTTGTCCTATTAGGAGTCTGCTTCCTTGTGTGAGCTCCCACGTACAAAACCACGTCCAGAATTCCGTTCATTCTTCATGGTGAGCAACAAATGTTGAGGACATGATGTGGAATACACCCATGTGTGGATTTTCCTGAGAGGACACCTGGAACATGCTTGAACGTGAAGACAGCTGTAGAATTGGCAGTTAGCTACAGAATGTCTACATTCTGTAGCTAGTTTCAGTTCAAAATGCATTACAATGACAAAATCACAAAACTTAGCAAGTTAGCCATGATACTCATTCTTAAAGTAATTTTAACTAATTTCATTGATCATTTGAGCCTGGGATAACAATGGACAAAAGAAAATGGGGTGAAGTATGATGGAAGAAAGAACAATCTTGAGGCTCAACAGTGAGTATAGTGCTCGTACTCACCACATATTGAACAATAATGGTTTGTTCACAGAGGTGGCCTTTTGCCTTGTCATTGGGCATTGCTTGGCTCCTAGTTCTGATTCTTGTTGGAGTTACCTCCAGCCTGGGATCGCGGTGGGTGCTGTTGGTTGCTGCCCCCTTCTCCATGGTTCCATTTTGGCTTGTTTCTTGTCTTTTTCTTAACCACGTTAGGAGGGTAGTTTTCCTAGTTATACTGGTGTGGTTGATTTTGGGACAGCTACACAAAGTTCACTTGTGCATTGGTTTGCGTAGGTGGGTCATGTGCTAGGGACGGAGCATAACGTTGTCCCTTGTTTGCACCTGGCCATTGGAGGGGAGCTCTTTCGTCAGTGTTTCTTTCTGCATACTGGGTCCCCTCAGCTGGAGGATAGTGTCCTCCTTGGTGATATGCTTGCGCCCTATTAGTCAAATTTTGCTGAGGCATATGATGACTTTGAAATCTGGGTTGAGACATTTTCTGGGTAGAACTATATGCATAACTGGAATTCTGACTACTGCTTCCTAGGTAACCTTGGGTCATTGACCCTATTAATCCATTTGCAGAGTTAGACGTGCTTGGAAATTCTTGATAAGTTTGCAGATGTGGGGCATTAGGCAAGATGTTGTAAATGTATCTTGACTAAATATAAATCAGTTCAAGCTTCTTGGATTTACTGATTGCATCCTCTTCGAATGTAGGTTTTTGCTACGCCACATCCTTTGAAATGTTCGCCGTCAGAGTTTTCAAGAATAAATCTAAGAGGACCCGATCGTCGAGTTTAGCTTTACATAAAATGCGATGGCGCCTCCATTCATGGAGATGGTCTAAGATATGTATGGTAGGGGTTTGTCTAGAATGAGTCAGTAACTCCATTCCTGAATCATGGTGAATGGGTAACTGAAAATATGTGAGAAACACGGTAGCGAGGGCACTAAAGGTTCCATGTGAAGCAGGAAGTTGCTCCACGTACCACTTTGCAGCTACTCCCATAAGAGTGCATTAAAATATCCTCAATCGAATAGTGTTGTCAATGATACTATTCGATGAGCACCACAGGTGAAAGGTCATTACATGATTACCTGGGTCTTCCGCTTGCTTGCCTTCGAATTTTGGTATATACGAAGGGATATTTGAGAGCATGGGAGGCCATGACGGATCGTGTGCGATGGGGTCATTCGTTAGTTTGGTTAAATCAAGTAGTTTCAATGAAGCGAATAAAAGTGATTGGGATGTTGATGCCATGGCAATGTGTGAAGACATGAAGTTTTGGTTAGAACGACGGTTAGTCTGTTATGTACTCTGATGTGTGTTCAGTTGGCTTCCCAAATGGGACGCACTCCTCTGCCCCCTAGGGGTCGAGGGAGGAGTGGTGTGTGGTATGGTGTTGGGAGACCGACTAGGGTTCCAAACTATGGTTGCTCCAATAAATTATGAACCAATGACGGTGGCAGTGTTTCGTCTTTGATACCTGAATGGTGAAAGACCTGGAACCCCTCCCTATACTGGGGGGAGGTCCAAAAGATGCCTAGATCGACAAGGTTCTATTGGGACCATTCGGGTACCGACCAGGTTCGATTTTGGAAAATTTTGAGAGGATAGATTCTGTGATAAAAGTGAATTTATGGCCATATACATAAAACAAAGTGAAAATAAAATAAATTTTCCCTTTAACTTAATTTATGTGATCAATCAAGCAACAAAAATGGTTTTTGTTTTTTTTCACATGATACTCAAAATCCTAGAAGACCTATGTGTCCTCACACACTCAAAATTAACTATTCCTTGAGAATATTCTTGTGAGTGCTGGCACAACGTCCCATAAGAGCTGGCGACTCCCCCAGTCAGATGAAGAGAATCCACCAAGGTAAGGGTAGAGGGTCTGGCACTCACCTGCACCATCACCTATAGGGTAAAGTATGCCCTAGTTTTTGGCCACTAAGAACCACCGTCCCACATGAGCATTCGAGTCTTGGGCTTCTTGGTAGTCAGCTAACAGTACCGAGTATCATCCGGGTCAAGTAGCCCCAATTGATACTGCACGCACTGCGCCTAAGCCTAACCCCCTCTAAATCAGGTCTCTGTCATGCTCGGGTTTTCTTTGCCGTCAGCTGATAGGTGGATTTTGAAGCTCCCTAAATATGCAACTTATATGTTTCAATATGATGTATGATCAAGGCGGCTTATTGGATGCCTACCCCCCTGATCCTAATTAATTTATAAATTATTTTGTGGCCCCTATGGGGAGAATTTAGTGATTTTGGTTAAGTTAGTTTTAGGTGTATTTCTTTGCTTAGTGGGTGAGTGTGTGTGAGCATAAGTTGAATAAGCTCATAGTTTGAACATATGGATATTAGTGATCCTTTACAAAAAACCCCTAGTTAAACTATGTTATATTGTTCCTGGCTCAAATGGAAAACATGTGCAGATAATGGGCCGCTTTCAAATTTTCCTTGTTAATATATGTGACTAACTAAAGGGAGATGGCGAATTGTAAATATAGAGCGTTCATATGCTTACCTAGGATCACCAAAGGGTGAAAAGGTAGTAGAGATTACTTTCTCTAACCGACAATTCAATCCTAGTCCCGCAACCTCTAATGCAAAAATTGAACTAAACTAAACAATTTCTACACTAGAAAGAATAAAACTAGCTATGCATGCATGGTCATAGGCCACTTACTTGGACTAGTTATCTAAGTGTGAATACCAGAATTTGAAAAACATAAATTGTTTGGAATGCAATGGTTAATTTTCCCCCTACTTAAACTATGTGAAGATTTTTTCAAAAACCAACTTGACGTGAAACTAACTCTAAGCCTACAGAATGCAACTAAAAGTGAGTTCTCACAAGCTGTGGGGTATCAACACAAGTGTTGGCAAATACATTAGGGCTTCCCAGCACACTTCAAGCAGAAAAATGCAGAATATAGGGAGAAAAATCTCATTCTGTATATTACGTGCAAAAGGCCCTAACAGGTGCGCTTTCCTGCATGCAGGTCAATCCTGGATGCGTGCATTGTGCATCTGTGAGAAAAAAATATGCGAAAATTCCTCCAAGTGAAAATATTAGGAGCTACCTTCTTCAGTCTGTCACTCAAAGTGAATCTAGGGATTGAAATATGGATCAGAAGACTATCAGCTCCACTCTCCAGCGTAGACAAAGGTCTCCTACAAGAGATGGCACAACCACATAAACTTGTAAAATGTTAGTGGAGTTGCCAATCCTGTAGTGGTGGATTTGACGCACGGGTGTACGAAATCACACCAGTTTAAGGGGTGTGGTCTACTCCTATAAACTATTGGTAACAGGAAGAAAGTGGTGGAGCTCAAAAGCATACAATCTAGAGGAAAAAGTATGCAAATGTATGCTCAAATTAAACTAAAAACTAAAACCCAAATATACATAAGCTATTGAAGAGAGTTAAAATGATAATAATGCAAACGATGGCTCTAGGCCTCTTCTTATTAAACGTTTGATATGGAGAAGAAATTTTACCCACTTTCCAAAGGGCCCCTAGACAATGGTTCCAAGTCCCGATGCAAGGATGTTGTTTTTCCAAGCTCTGCCTCTGATGCAGTCTCCCTCTCTCTCCGTTGTGATGGACTAGGATTTTTTGGTGGCCAACAATCGAGTCCCCTCTATCTACAGCTCCAGGTCACACACTGCTCGTATTGCTTAGGCAATTCTGGCCAGCATAAAAATGTGATCACCCATTATTCATCTCTTGGTTGGCTTTATATAGGGGATTTCAAATCCTCCTTCCCTTCCTTGGTACATGGTGGATGGTGACCCAAGGGAGAGGTATGATTCCATTGTGTGCTCCAAATATTCCTTTGTGTGCTCACATAATGTCTAAGGAGGCGCTAGTGGTTGTCCTTAGGCGGATTCATGTAAGGAGTAATTGTCCTTTGCTTTGTGTGGTCCTAGAAAGTGACATTTTTCCACTATCAGGAATGCGTGCTTATCAGGCAAAAAGGTGTGCAGAAGGCGCTTTTCCCAAAGGATAAAGCACGCAATTAGCATTTTAAGACTAGTTCAAATCTGATTTTCTTAAAGCCTTAAAAGATTTTAAATAGTTTATGGATTCCATAATGTCTTCCTGCCCTGTAAATTCTTTGGCTTGACATTAATTAATGTCATGTTCTGATGTATGATTTTCCAGTGTTAACAACCACCATGAATTTTGGGAGTGCACATAGCTACCCATTTGACCAAATTAGATATTTTTTCTTTGATTTACCACCTTTCCAATTTGGATTGGATTGGAGTGCAAGATGGGTGGTGAAATAGCTTAATAGTAACAGGCATTCCTGGATATTTAAACTATGACCAATTTTACACCACATTGAATCCCATCAATATTAATTACATTTTTTTCCTTTTCCCGATATTTCCAGAGGTATAAATTTCCAAATCATTTGACTTTTCATAGGTATAAAATTGACATTTTTCTAAATCAATCCTCCCAAGGCCTTTAAAAAATTGTCTAAAATAGATTTGAAACTTTTAGCTATTATGAATGATGCTATCCCAATCAACAAAGTGTAATTTGAAAATTTCTATCAATGTTCATGATATTTGGTTCATATCATATTCCCAAAAGAATTTTGATTCTTCTCTCATATTCAAGCCTTTTACTGAGGATTTCCACCGTGAGAATATATAGCATTGGAGAGAGAGTGAAGCCTTGTATTAATCCTCTTAAATATTTAAAAAGCTTCATAGGTATCTTGTTGGCCATATAAGCTATCCATGGACTAATAATGTAGGTTGATATTTGTTGGAGGACGTGATCATCAAATCCAGTTTCTTAATTAGGGTCTCAAGAAGAAATTTGTGGTCAACTCTATCAAAGGAATTGGCCATATCTAGTTTTCTTACTATTATTTTTCCCCCTTTTTCTTACTTGAGTGTATTACTTCTTACAGCAAAATAATTTATCCATTATTTGTATCTCACCAACAAATCCCACTTGTTTTTTAGGTAAAACTTAGACAGGCGAGGCTTTATTCTTAGCACTATAATTTTTTAAATTAGATTGTATGAGGCATTGAATAAGAAAATATGATAGAAAAGAGAAAAAGAAGATGGACTTTCTTGCATATTAGAGCTAACGAGGAGTTTTTCCTCCAACATATCCATGCTTCAAAGAATAATCAATCGTTCAACATAGATTTTTTTTAATGATTCCATGACATTCTTGGTAGAAGTTTGTTGAGAATCCATCTAGATACATATCTTTATCTGACCCAAAAGAAGCCAACAATTTCTAAATCTCTTATTTTGATGTATTTTTGAGGATCACTTCATTATCTTCATTGGTGATATGTTTTGAGATATGATCAAGCATGTAATGAACCTCTCTTGAATTGTTGTCTTCAAATTTCCTATATATTTCTACAGTGGTTAAAATCATCCTCCTTAATTTTCCCAAAATTGGAGATATGATCCCCTTCCACTATTATGGACTTGATATTGTTACTAAATTTCCTCATTTTTTCTCGACTGTGAAAGAATTTTGTGTTTCTATCTCTCGCTTTGACCTATAGGCTTCTTTATTTAATTCACCACATCTCTTCCTCCTTTTTTAAGGCTATGTGCTATTGGTCGCTTTCTCTTCTCTCTTCTTATAGAATTTCATATGATAAATTTTCATTTTCCATTTGATTTTTTATATTCTCCAAATTGGTTTTGTGGAGCTTTATTGCTTGTCCCTAGTTTTTTTTTGTTTTCCTTGGCCCATTGTTTGAGAGCAAGATTTAGATTTTTAATTTTATATTCCCATAGATTAATAGAGAAGCCAGTAATCCATTTTCTCTGGTGGAGTGATAATATATAGGATCACTTGTTGATTTTGTGATTATGGATTAAATATGAATGGAAGGGGGTTGCAATTAGACTTTGAGCACATTGTGAGCGAGATAGGCCTATGGTTAAATTCTCCCTAAGTGAGAATTTTTTAGGAGAATGAATATTCATAATTTAAAAGGTCACTATCAATGAGAAATATGTCAAGGCGAGAAGTCGTATGTCTCGAAGCAATTATTTCGTTACTCCATATGTATTTTCTTACCAAGGAACCCCCTTTTTTCCCATGCGTGCACGATGAGATTGAAATCTCATCCAAAGATAATTCCATTTTTATGCTTTGACTCCTTTAGATTATTTAATGGCGTATTCCAAAATAGGATATTTTCTTAATAAAGGAACGACACATACAAATTAACAATATATCATACATTTTTGGAGAGAGTATGACAAATTCTAGTTGCTAACCAATGAGGCGAGTGCTCCATCGAGAGGAATGTTGAGAAATGTAACTAGTTTTAGTCTTCATAATTGTTGTACTCATTTCAATATGTATCCTATGTAACAAACAAGGAAATAAGAAAGAAAATTAATATTATTAAAGCATGGGTTTCATGCTCATTATTGATGGTCTTCTAGGTAAAATCATGTTCTTCGTGCTTCTAGGGTTTGTTAGGTCTTAGCTTTTAATGTCATGAGTCAATGGAGTCAAAATCATGTTTATAAGACCCTTTTGGGAAATTTGTAATTGTAAAAATAATTATTTGTGAGTCTAGAAAGTCTTGGGATCTTCAAGAGTAAAATTTGGCACTAGCATCCTCAAGTCAACCTGAAAGAGTGAATTCGACCCCTTGACAAGGCTATATAAAGAGAAATTCAACTTCATTTGGAGACACACTCACAAGTTCAATATCTCAAGAAAGAGTTTTATCTGTAGCTCAGAAGATGGAAAAGGAGAGAAAAGGTCAAGAGAAAGGAAGAAGGATGAAATTTATTTTCTTTTTGGCTATATATCTCTCGCACGTGTGAAAATATAGGGTTTTTGGTTTTTAGGAAGAGGTCGAAATTGTAGGACTGAGTTGCAGTAGGACAAAGTGTAGAAACTAGTAGCTCTCGCTAATCTTAGGAACATTTGCCTTACTCTTGGAAGGTCCCAAAAGGAAGTCAAATTAAGTTTTATTCAAGAGTTGTTGGGCGGAAGTACTAGGTTGAAATTGGAGGTCAGAGTTGCAGGTCGAGTAGTAGTGTTGTAGTTGGCATCGAAGTTGCAGTGTTTAGTAGCTTCGTGCAAATTCAAGAAATACTTGAGAAAAATTTGACTTGGTACTGGGAGAAGGGCTTGGTCTATGTATTGGGTCTTTGTATCTCATTTGAAACATATTCTAAGAAGAGAAGAGTTTCCACGTTTTCCCCTTGGAGGGGTTTTTCCCTGGATGAGAATCTACACAAGTGCCCTCTTTTTTTGTTATTGCTTCCTGATATTGTTTGATGAAAAAATCTAACTAAAGAACATAAATAAGGTAATTAAGATTCACAAACAAGTATCAAGGTTAATGGAAATAAGTATACTAAGATGCCATTCTCATTTTTCCAAGAAGGACTTGGAAATGTGAGTCATAATAGATGGTACAAAGACCTCGAGAGGCCCCACACGAACTTACTACTTGAGTTGTGCTTTTTTGCCATAAAAATCTACATTTTTAGAGGACCCCTTGTTCCCCAATATCTGTCTTTTGGAGCAAGAGGATTGAAGGATTTTCTTATTTAATCAATCTTTTAACATCTGATTTTTTTTCTAAGACTGACCCTTGTAATTCTAGGATATTATTTTTATTATTTATTGAGATATTTTTCTCCCCCATACACAAAGGGGGCTCCTTTTACAGTAGTTATTTCCCCTCGAGAGAAGGATACATCTATTATTTGTTAAATCCCTAACTCTTTGTATTTATCTTCTTTCTCTTTCATCAAGCTCTTGTGTGCTTTTCTAACTAATCTTTTGATTACTTTTGGTTGCCCCAGTTCCTTCCCATAGTCTCCTTCCAGTCTCTCATATGTTGATTTTGCCAAAACAATTTCTCAATTGGGATTTTATTTTTTAGGGATAGAAATTTCTTCCCTTCTTCTGATTTAGATTCAAATGAACATCTTCATCTTGTTCCCAATCAGGGATATTTACCTTTTTTTACTATGCTACCTCATATTTTTTGGGTGAAACATCAGATTTATCTTCCTAATTATTCTTTTCTTTGAGTTTTGCATCCTCTTCTTCATGGCTTAATACTTCATACTCATTATTTGGTTGAGATGAGCTCTTAGTTTTGATGAAGGATGATGCTTACCTTTCTTTAGGCGGGACTACAGTTTTCGAAAATTTCCCTCCACTTTTTCTCTAGTCGTTTAGCAACAAATAACTAACAACCTATGCCTCTTCTTCTCTTTAGTTGTTGTCATTGTTAGTTTTCTTCAGCCTAGTTTTGGTTCTTCTCCAACTTCTTACAGTTCCTAGCAAAATTCCTATATTGATGGTATAGTTTACACTTAAAGGGAAATTGATCATAGTCTACCTCTTGTAATAAGGAACATTTATCTATAGTTAGCATGATAGCTAAAGGGATACATTTGTCTAAATCAAATTTAACACAAATCTTGGCTCAAGCAAACATACCTTCTCTTGGTTCCACTCAATCTATATATTTACCTAGAGCATTTCCTATATATCTCAAATTTTCATCGTTCCAATAGTGTGGGGGATAATATATGAGTTTTACCATGACTAGAATAGCTGAAGGCACATCATTTTCTAGTTGGAATCTAGATTCCACTTGTCTAAATACAATCCTTGGGCTCCCATGAAATAAGGCCAAATATTGAAGATCAAATACCTATTAGATTTATTCTCAAAGAGAAAGATGAATAACCCTCTTCTATAGAAGGAGACAAATATTTGTCCCTAAATGAGAGGCTTCCATGCCTTGTTTATCTAAGAATTTAAGGATTTTGGGGGTGGGGGTGGGGGATAAGGTCCATGTAAAATTACCCACCAAACCCCATTCCACTAAGCTAAGTTCCATCCATCTAGACTAGGTTGTATGAACTAAAATTTTGGGGATTTCCTCCATCTCTTTTACAATTCTGATTGGATTTTTTTGGAGAGCACAAAGGGTGCCAGATACTAGAGTTTGGAACGTAGCTATATCTAGTGTCGGGGGATGACGCAGAGGGATATGTCCTTCTAATATGATGGCCATAATATCCACGTGACTTATTAGGTTGCAAGGGAATTATTAGAGTCCGCACAAAGCCCTACTTCCGCTTGACATAATTATAAAATATCATTAAAACATATGTGGTATTTTTAGGAGGGGATGTTCTAGGATTATACAAAATATGTTGAATTACTCCACCGACACCATTGGCAGTTCTTGTTGCTAGTCCATAAATTTTAAGCATAACCCTAATTCCAACAGCTAGAATAAGCTCATTATCCAAATTTTCCTCATCTACTTCCATGGAGTTGTTAATATTTCATTTTCTAGCAATAATACATGCAACAAGATGATTTAGGGATATCAAACGACACTTATTGTTATTTTGGACATCATCATTCGTTGCAAACAAATGTATATCCTTATGGAATTTAACTCTTGTGTTGAAACATCTATATTGGTATATTTACATCTCATTAGTAATATGTTGAATACTATAATCGCAATTGCATCTCTATTTTTCATTAGTAGATGGTGAAGACATCTTTGTTCATTACTCTGTACATCTTGGATGAACATTGTATCAAGAGTTACAATTGTGGTGAATAAATTCCATAGTTATTTTGCATGATTTTTACATCCATATGCAAGTCTTATCCATAATAGGAGGTGGTTGTCCCAAATTATCTACCAATTTATTTGATCTACCTCCAAAAGGAATAATAATATTTTCAGGATAAGCTCAATGAAGTGAAACTTCAATCTATGTCGACAAAGTCCTCTCTATAAAACTCATATTATCAATAAGGTTGTATTTGATGTGTCTCATCTCCTCTTATAAGGTAATCAAACATGTTACTTGAAAATTGGCCATATCCCTTACTCGTATATAAAGTCCAAAGTGTATTTTTTATGCACATCTTTTGAATGTTGCAACAATAGTAGGAGCCGAAAAAAAACAAGGGGCTCTTTTGAGGAAGTCAAGTTGTAACCTATATTTAGTAACACCAATCAAGTAAGACTTTCCAGTTCATGTTCTCCCTTGGATAATCATACATGATAGTTCTCTCTAACCACCTCCTCTCTAATGTTTAAGAATTTTATTATATGCCAGTTTTTTTATTTTCCTCTAAACTTTCAAAAGAATATTTGTTTAAACATTCAATAGTAATAATTCTATTGAGTTTTCACTTACTAGAAATTTTCATATATTTTCAATTTTCCATAACATTTAGATCCATCTTAATCTTAGATTTAAAAAAAAAAAAAAAAAAAAAAAAAACCAAACACCATTTATAATCACTATTCAGAAAAGTGTGACTTTGTCTTCCCAATCAAGACATTACACTAAACTGATAATATATCACCATTTTTAAAAGTGTGACTATAAATAATATTAGTCTTCCCAATGAGCATTATACTAAATTAATAATATATCACCATTTTTAAGTGTGACTATAAATAATATTGGTCTTCCCGATCAAAACATTACACTAAACTAATAGTAAAATATGATTCATACAAAATAATAATACAAACTACCACCAACTCAAAATGTCGTAAAAAATTTTAAATTATATTTGTCCATCCAATACAATTAGAAAAAGGGAAACTCCACTATTAACTTTGAAAAGTATGTCTGGCCCACTGTTTTTCACCGAAGTACAGGCACATATTATTACACAAATGTACCACTGGAATCATTTCACTCTTAATTAATGTCAGTACAACTCAATACATATCCATCTATATAGGTTTCAGACAGTGATGGTTCTTAATTTGTGGACAAATAAGGAGATATCCAAACATATGAAAGAAACATCCCCTACATAGTAACATAGAGAATATATTATTTTAAACTTGAGTTCCATTCCACTAATTTGTGGGCAAATAAGGAGATATCCAAACATATGAAAGAAACATCCCCTACATAGTAACATAGATAATATATTATTTTAAACCTGAGTTCCATGCCTTAGTGGAAGGGAGCAAGGTGCTCTACTTCCTACGTGTCCTACTCTTACATGGACTAGGATCTAGCACTGGTAATATGTACATATTTATTATTATTTTTAATGACATATAAATATGTTATGAAATGTCCACTCCATTAACTTTAACGCACAAAAAGTTAGGTTTCCACTAGCAGAGCAATCGATAGTCATATCATCTTTACTGAACATTGATGTAATGAGGCACACTAAGTGTTTTTTTCTGCTGAGAATTTCATGGGGTGCATGCTTATGAGAATATGAGCTATGCATTGTGTTGATTGTTTTAAAATCATTTCAAGAATCACATTAAGAAGCTGCATTTATTATCATATGCAGAACCTTCCTATATACTGAAAGATCCATTTAGGTTTATGAATCTAGATGATTTGCACAATGGGATTTTATTTCGTTCCGTTGAGATGTGATCGATCGGAGTTTGGGCTGCAATTATAGGGGCAGTGTTTGAACTTTGTACCCATCATGAATGTGGGCTCCAAACCTTCGCAAACATTATACCAAACTCCAATCAACCAGATCTGTATTCCCCGCGAATTCTGAATACCTGCAGTCGCAATGAGAGAGATGTTAACAGATAAAAATCGAACGATAACCATTGACCTATCACAATTCCAAACGTTATTGATGGCAACCAATATTTACCAGGCTATGGCCAATTAATGATGAATGCTGTTTGGTTATATATGTCTCACATAATGCATTTGTTTAAATTTAATGGTAGGCATATACAGTTAGATATTAATGGTCTTAATGGTCTTGTGGTCAAAGAAATATGTATTATTATTATTGATTGGATGATGTAATAGTCAAGATTGTATATGTTCTAGATTATGTATTTGTTTAAATTTAATGGTGGGCATATACAGTTAGGCATTAATGACTTTATTGCCAAATAAATATATATTGTTGTTAGTGATTGGATAATATAAAAATTAACTAGTAAATGTCAGAGTATTTTGAAAATTGTGTGTATATAATTGAAGTCAAATAATTAATATCTAAATTTCCATTCATTGTAGATTTGAAAATCTTGTCCATACTATTGAAGTTAAACCATAGTTACTAAGTTCGAATTTGGATTCGAATTAAAAATTCGGATTAAATTTTTTCATTTCGAACAGAGTATACATCTTTGTTTGTCATTTTCTTCTCATTCATTTTGAAATTTAAATCATTTTTAATAATTTTAATCAATATAAACAGTTTTAAAACTACAATTTACAAACCAAAACTATAACCACACTTGTTTGTTATCTCCAAAATCTCTTTTTTTTTCAAAACTCAAAACTTTCTTCCCTACTTTCCAATCTTATCTAAAATGCTTCTGTATTTAATATTTATTAAAAATTAAATATTCAAAACTCAAACCTACATCCATTCTTATTTTCTAATTTTATCTTAAACTTAAAAATTAAATATTCAAAACTTATTTGAATAAATTCTTTTTAACATTAATATATTTAAAAAATAAATTAATTTTTATAAAAAAAATTACTAACTTTAAGATTCAAAATTCATGCTCAATTTCTTATCTCAACTATTTAAAAAAATAAATACTTTTATAAAATAAATCAACTTCAAGATCTGATACTTATCAGGAACCCGAATTAACAAATTCATGTAATAAATTATAAACCATAAATTTTAAATCACCCACTTGAAGGTACCATCAAACAAATTAAATTTTTAACGAATTATTCGATCTACCAATGGAATTCCCGAATTTTCGTATTCTTTTTAGTCGGTATGGGCTAATTTGGTAACTATGAGTTAAAAAATTAACATCCAAATTTTCACTCATTGAATACTAGTGAAAGTAAACAATTAATTTTAATTTTTTTACTCCATTGAAATTTGAAAATTTTATGAATATAATTAAAATTAAATAATTAATTTCCAAATTATAAATTTGAATATTTTGAAAATCTAAAAATAAGTAAACTTAGCTGATATCTATCAAATTTCCAAAATATTCTAAAATATACACTTATATTTCTCACCCATCATTCTTTAATTGGGAAACTGTAATAAAACACTGTGAAAGCTATTCCAAAATGGTTGGCGTAACTTATAAAAATGTTTCCTTCGTCTTTATTGTGACAAATAACGCTCAACGTTACATCTCACCGGCTTTCGGCTCAAACAGATCACTAGCTTACCCTTATAACGAGTGCTTCACTGGCTGCCATTTGTTGATTGTGCTCAAAATTGAACACATGGGTTCTTCCACTCACAGCACTTATGTTTCCCATCTGTAACTAAAAGTTTTATTAATTGTAATAAGATAAGTACAATTCCTTACACGCCGCACTTTTCCGGTGCATAACTAGGGATTACTGGAAAGTTTTAACAAACTTTAGTGGGAAGAATGGAAAAGTTTTAACAAACTTTAGTGGTTGTTACAAAATTATTGTATTAGAAGAATGGAAACTCTTTACATTGTGGCATATGATTGGTATATGATAAGGTAATTATTAGGATAGTTATGTAAATTAATTGGGTAATAATTTTTTTTTATTTTTTTAATTTATTATTTTGAGATAGACTGAGAAATTTTTTATTACATTTATTAGATGGGTATATGACAAAGTATATTTTTATATTATTAAATTTAGACTATTTATATATTTTTATTCTTTTAAGAATGGAAATTCTTAAAACCTTATTCTGAAATAGACTATGCATGGCAATTCTAGTAATTAAGAGATGTTTTTTCCAATGAATTTATATCATTCATTTATATGTAATGTGTTTGATGATGATATAATATATTTTAAGAATTGCTTTATTGTGATGGACCATGTTTTTTGGAGTCTCTTCATTTTAGTCTATATGTGGAACTTTATAGGCATGTCTAACATTTAAGTGAGATTCTTAGGTGCCTTCTCTCCCATGTTGTATAGCCTTATGATGTCAATTTGGTTCACTTTGAACCTCTAGGTGCCCATTTGGGGTAATTCCTAACTTCATGGATCTAGTTGGGGGCATGAAAGTGACTTGTTGGGTCCATGGTTACTTAGAATATTTTATTTTGTGTCCATAGCAACCTAACCTATTTTGGACTCACAATTTATAGCCAATTTGAGTCAAATTTCATTAACCCTATTAGATCTCTTACTAGGATGTGTATCACGAGTTTCTTTGCGATCATAGCATATGTGAATATATGACATGTATGGCAAAGAGACATTTTATGGTCTAAAATTGCCAATGCTACCAAACTTGTGACATTAAGTTAACATGTGCAATATGATGGTTCATTTGACTCATATCTTACAATGGTTAACATGACATACAAACATGCATTTAAGTAATTCTCTTGCTAATTTATACTATTTAATTCACCTTTGTAAGCTCTTTGGAACTTTTATATTCTTCTATTTCGAAAACCCTAATATATAGGTACACACTTGGATAAGTGATCAATATCAATTACCTCTCTAGCGCCCTTGGGTTGATTGTGCCTACCATCTCCAACACCTCTACAAGGATCCCTTGCAGCTATCTTGGCTCTAAACTTCTATGTTTGACTAATTCATTGTAGGGTATCTTCATTTGGATTAGTTCCACTGATACGTTAAACATTTCCCTACAGCCTCGAGAGAGATTCCATCATGACCAAGGTAAGGTAGGTGTCATCCTATTGAAGGCACTAGGGTCTCTTACTTCATATTATTATTGATTTGTATTTACAATAATAGATCAACGTTGATTGATTGCATGTCAATCCTTGTCTTGTAAAACATTGGAACTACATGTATATGATCTTTTAAGAAATAGAGTTTTATTGGAAACCTATCACAACTGTCTTTTTCATCCAAGAGAGCTTCAATATCTACATCAATGAATGCTAAATGATTGTTTTCCATTTTTCTATTTACATTTCCAACATTAGTGTTTATGGGTCATCAAAAGAACGCTGTTTAATTAAGTCTAGTTAGTTGTCTCTCCTTCCTCATCTAATTATAAAACTCGATTTGAAATGCAAGTTAATTACCTTAATCACTTACAATCACAAATCAGCATTAACAACATTCTGATATCCCCATTAATCTAGTGTTATTTCTTATCTTCTTAACTTTACCTTGTGTTACCCTATAATTTCTAGTTTTAGCCATAAAATTAACCGGTGACTCCACTGTACTCTTGTTCTCTCTTTTCAATGTTGTGTGGGTGCAAGCATAGGTGGTTTTCCATCCATATCCTCATGCTATATATGCTACCATGAATCTATTCATTGGTTGTAACATGCATTACATCATAAGGAAAACTAGTAACTCTATGACAAGTCATTTAAGGTCTATATTAAAGGTTTGTTGTATCAATGAGGTTGTTGCCAATGCCGGTTAGCATAATTGATATTAAAGCATGTATCCCAAAAAATAATACATCCTGTTGTATCATTTACAACCGTGTTTATACTTGCCATAAAATTATTTTTCAACAAAAATCCTTTGAAACTCATATTCCTTTAAAATCTCAGATCGAAGTGTGACTCGTGGTTTTTATGCCTGAAGTTTTAAATTACAAATTGGACACTAAGTTAAATCGAGTCTCAACCCAAGTTAAAATTGCGTATGTAAAGCCTTGATTCTCTGTTAACCCAGGTTAACCTGCTAACCAAAGTCATGTCTTTGGGCGTTATGTTATGTATGTCTTTATCACTCGTTCCCTGCTCAACGCAAATCTAACGGTCCAACGGCCTGTGTTTATTAGGATGTCAAACCACATGGAGGATAGCATTATCGTTCCCATCCGAAACAATCACACGGTCACTGTGACTTAGATCCGACGGTGGACAACGTTTCGAGTCCAAAAGTGCTTGGACATTAACGTTTCCTCTTCCACTTGATACCATCCAACGGAAGGTGTGGAAGAAGATCAGTAATTCATAGTCATTTTGGGTCCCAATTAGCACGCACATTAGCCATCACTCCTCCTCCCGATACTCTCTACGATTTCCATCGATTTTGGCATACAAATGCAGTACTTAATCATTAGTCTCGTCACTTTAAATGCTAGCCAACATACTCACGTCCTCGTTGTACTTGTCGTGAGTTAAACGTTTGAAGTATTGTGATGTTTATCACTTCCTTTGTAATTTGAATCTCGCGTTGTGCAGTAAACCATCATTGGAAACCTAGTAAGTATCCATAGCTTAGCTTTTATGTATTGGCATTAATTATTATTATTATTTAATTTTAAGGTCACAGCAAAGCAAGACACCAAATTGGTGTATGAGACTTCTTGTTTGTGGGACAAAAGACTCACCTTCGCGCAACGATTTGACTGCTAAGTCTACAAAGGCATACATAATCTACCCCCCTCTCGTTTTGAACCTATGACCTCTCAGGAGGAAACACATGCTCTCATAACCATTAGGCCCACCCAAGTTGTACACTATTCCCTCCCTTCCACTTTTAGGGAAGAAATGGACCATAATTCTATTGGAGAATGTAACTAAGTTCGGTCTTCATAATTGTATCAAAATGAATTTTATGTAAAAAGGGAAAAATAAGATAAAGAATAAATTATTTTCAAACATGGGTTCTATGCTAAAAAAAATTATTATTTTATTAGTTAAGCATGTTCTTCATGCTTCTAGTATTTGATGAAGCCAAAGAATCAAATTCCTACTTGGACCTATTGTAAAGAAAAAGGAAAATTAATTTGTCAATTTGTAAATTGGTCTAAAACAACCCCTAGATGCCAAGTGAGCCTACTTGTCAAGTCGTCCTTGCCCCAATGGACATGTCTATTCACACTACTCTGGACAATTATAAATAAAGGGAAGTTGGAGCTCATTTGAAGACACACACTTCACCTTTTTTGGTTCTAAATATCGTAGAGAGACAGAGAAATGAAGAGGAGGATTGAAGCCTGAGATTGAAGAAGATTTTCTCTTGAAATCTGATTTGTGAAAGTTCTGCCTTGTTGAAAATTTGTTGTTGGTCTTTGTTGGAATTGATGTTGTGATGAAGTGTTGTTGGTTGGCATTGATGTCAACCTGCTTATGGTGGCTCTCATAATGCAGATGTTTAATGGTTTAGGCTCCATTATTCTTTGCAAAATTTTGGCCACCTAAGCCTCTTTCTCTTGATTATTGCAGAGATGGTAGTACCTTATGTTGGTGAGTTCTAGGTGTCTGGATCAATGTCTCAAGGTTTTCATGTTGTCTGCTGCCTATATTTGATGTTGAGCTACAAATGGAGTTGTGGAATAAGGTGCCAGAGTACATACTATGAGGTGCTACAAATGATTGTTTGAAGATGGCTTGCTGAGGTGAACAAAGGTGGTAGAGTTGTTTATGAGACTTGTCATGGCTTGGAAAAGTCATATAGATGCTGAAAAAGGTGAGCAAGTAGTTTGAATAGGTTTTGAATAAATGAATTTTTGTGTTTTTCTCTACTATTCCCTAGCCACACTGAAGCAAGATTATGTGTGTGGTTGAAGGGCTCTAACTACTGGGAGACAAGCCTATGCATGTGGTCCCAACCAAGATTTAATAGTTTTGTGGATATGGTTTTATCTTGAATTGTAAATACCTCCGGATTCCTCACGTGTTTCAGTTATTTCGTGTGATCTACTCTAAGGTAATTGCTTGTAATTTTATGAAGAAGCTTCTACTGAGTTAATCAACAACGAAAATAAGTGTTTGGAGTGTGAACACATTGATCAAGCGAGTAGTGGAGAAGATGGAGAAACTTTTTTAAATAGATGAGAAGCTCTATCATTTTGGGGTTACTGAGTGCACATTTTGGAGAGCAGAAATCTTGTTTAGAGCCAAGAGGTCAAGCTCCTACAACAAAATAATATTTGTAGACAAATGGTAGAGATTAGGCCATGGGACAATGCATGAAGTGGCTATCATTTTGTGATTGAGTGGGAAAGTTAAATTTGCAATTGGTAACAGAATCTGTTGAAGTAGTAGCAAAGATAATTCAGAGCCATAGCATACTGTACTAGAGCTTTATGGTTGAGAAATGTTAAGGCCATGTTCATATTGCAGAAGTGGCAGAAGATTTGAGTAGGATGTAGATCCTTGGTTCATGTCTAACTTATTTGTATTTTCAAGGGCAAAGAATTCATGTGTATGGCTGCAAAAATGTTTCATGTTTCATATGGCTATTTTATATTGCATGATTGATTTTTTTCATCTAGATTATTTGCAGCTGATGTATTGAGGTAGTGTGATTTGAGGATGTTGCGTGAATGTGAGAGAAAACTATGTATTAAGTTTATTTGCAACTAATGTATTTGCAGAGTTGTTGTTGATTCAATTATTGATGCTTTGTTTGAGAAGAAAGTGTTGTCTTGTATTGAGATTTTTTATTACATGCTATGAAGATATTGTTGTTGTGATGTTGATGTTGAGTATCTCAAGGGTTCCAATTTGAAAATGCATGAATTTTGAAACACATAAAGGTGTGGAGTGGGGGCTCCGGTAAAACAAGTATTAAGAACATATTTCTTCATATGAGGCTCATTGGTCATGGAGGCTTCCAGCGGATGGTGGTCCATAGATTCATGAGATGAAGATCAGAGTTCCTTATAAATAGTTTCCATTTGTATACTCTATGAAAAAATTTGTTTGATAGATAATAAAATATATTGAGCAGTGCAACAACAACAAGGTTGGTTTTTGACCCGGAGGGGATTTTCCACCAGATATCCTATGTTCCTATGTGATGTGATGATTCGTGTCTCATTGTGCATGTTTACTTCATATATTATGGCTCTCATGTGTTGATTCTTGTTAAAGTTGCATGTTCAGATCTATTTCTTATATGTAAGGTTATGAATTATTTAATATATTGGAGAAAAAGTTTTAATGTTGTGTAATTGTTTTAAAGTAGTGGCCCTGGTTCCATCAATTGGTAGCAAAGCATGGTTCCTTCTAGTGTAGCTTAACTGTTGGAAGGTAGATCATGGGTAACCAACGAAGATTTACAGTATATGGAGTTCCTCTTCCAGATGGACCAGATTATGTTCTTTGGAAGGTGAGATTCGATTCAGCATACCTTTTAACTCTTTATGTGAATATTTCACTCTCAATTAAATATGGTACAAAGGATGAATTTAATGAGGAATCCAAGAAGATCATTTTGAAGGGATTATCAAATCATCATGTAGCTAAAGTGAGACACTGAAAGACTATAAAATAAATCATGGACAAGATGCATATTATGTATGGAAGAGAAGGATTTTAAGATTTAGAAATTGTTAAATCACCCCATTGCATTCTTGAAGAGAAGGAGAATCTTATAGAAGACTCCACATTCATAGAAGTAGTAGATCACATCTCCTCTCAAGAAGATAGTGAGAGAAACCACGAGAGTAATGACATGAAAATCATTGATCTAAATATACAACATGAAGAAGTCATCTAAGCAAATGAGATATTGTTGAATCAGTTACAAGTCCAGGAAGTATATTGTGCAAGATTAGAGGTGGAATTAGCCTCTTTGACATGTGAGATTGAAAACAAAAATAATCAACTATCTCAGTATCGAAATTTGGAGAAAAGAACCATAATTTTGGATGAGATCCTTATCAGTCAAAGATCTCCTCTTATCAAAACTAGATTTGGTTTTGAATGATAAGCTTGCATTATGAAAGAAAAGGAGAAAGTAGAGGACAACCATGTAGTAGAAAATCATAATTCCACCACCATTGAAGTCAATAAAAGTCCTAGGAAGTATCATCATCAAATGAAACCAAAGAAGATAATAAATTATCAGTAGAAGAAAAAGAAATAAGATCACATCCACAACATGCAACACTTTAGAAAAGTAAGGAAGCAACCAATTGTTTATGGTTTGGAAAAATAATACCCAAGGTATCAAAGTTTATTTTATGGGTATATTTTTTCTTAAAATCATTATGGACATGATATTGTAGAATGTATATATTTTGCAAGAAAAAAAAATATTGTTGGATAATCATTGTTTCAAGTGTCGAAAAAATGTCCATAAAGTTCTAGCTTGCAGATATGACATGATAAAGCCTACAAAAGAAGTAAGCTCATTGCTGAAAAAAAAGAAGGTATGGAGGAGAAAAGATGAGAGTTGAGTCCCCATTTTTCCTAATTTTGACACCTTTCCTAGACCTTATATCTCCCATTTCGAACTCTCCTTAACCCCTAATATGCTTATTTCAGTTATATCAGCTAGGTTTTTGGCCAAAAGGGTACCGTAGGCTTGAGGTATGAAAATTAACATAAAAGTATCATTTTTACCTTTAATCTTAAGTATTCCCTAACTAGTTGTTTACTTATTGAAATTATCATGCCAACTAATCTAAGAATCCTATGCAGATTTTCTCTTATCCGAAATAACTCCGAAATTCCTGAAGACGGCTCCTGCAACTGCATTTCCTGCAGACGTTCTGGAATTTGTAATATTCCAAATTAGCAAGAGCTAATTGGAAATATTAATGTTGACTATTTTTCCTTTATAAAGTTAAGTTATAAATAAAGTGGGTGAAGAGGGATACTTAACTCACACTTAGGATAAAAAGTATTTCCTAAAGTCACTTAAGAGACATGATGAGTTGGCTACGTGGGGCCTAATGGTCAAGTGGCAGTGTGGGAAAAGGGGTAGTGTAGGCAGCGTGGGACCAAGTCAGCGCAGAGAGAGATGGACAGCGTGGCTCAAGGAGACAGTGCAGTTGATGGTGGGGCCTAGGTGAGGGCAAGGCTCACCAAGCATAAAAGGAGGGAGGGTCTCCTAATTTTGATTCATTCTGATTATGCATCTTTGAGATTTGTCTTTTGACATTGAGCATGCTTGTTGTTTAGCAAATTCTGCACGTACTGTTCAGTACATCAGGTGTCTCTGTTCGGAGATCCCAACCTCAACCCCGGGGGACTTCGAGTGCCTGCTCGGGTGAGGATTTTCATCCTTGTTTTGCCGGAGAGAGTTGCAGCAACCACAGGCAGAGCATTCACTCAGAGAGGCAGCGCAATCAGTGAGAGGGAGGACACAGTCTTGAGAGAAGGTGGTTCTGAATTGATGGTTTGTTGGTGGACTCAGCCCGAGATAGTGGGAGAGAGGCCAACCCTTCCCTATTCCAGTATTTTGGAGGAGTCATGGGCCATTATTTGGAGCAAATCATTTAGAGACAACGTCCCTCCTTGAGGAATAGCATAGTGCCTCAAGGGAGCCATTTTTTGGGGTCAGCCATTTCCGGATAGCTTTCTGGGCTTTTCTAGGTATTGGGAGTAGAGGCTATTCCCAAAGTTTCAGAATTTTCCGGGGTGGGGGCAGCCCCAAATATTCAGTTCATTCCAACAGTAACAGCAACACAATAGTAGTACCAACATCTCTGGAGATAACACAGTCCTGAGAGAGCAGCCATTCCGAGTAATTTCCTGAGAGTTTTTCTATGCTTGCGTAGTGCAAGCCGAGGTGCCATCATTCTGATCACCTCTGTACTCATTTCCATTTCTCAGTATTAATAAAATGGCTCAGCGTTCTCCATATTGTTTGTTTTTCTTATGATTTGTCTCTAGTTGTTGTATGTCTTCGTTTATGTGCTTTATATTGCTGTTTATTTCCATTCTGGATATTACAGTGGTATCAGAGCTCATAGACTTGGCTTAGCCTATGGAGCAGATTGTTTATGACACTAGCAGGAAAACCATACATCACTTACCAGGGAAGAAAATATAAAGACCAAGAACGAAGGTTAAAGCTCACCTTCGGGAAAGGTGACAGTGTTCCAGTGGTGGGCGCAGAGGAAGAGGAACCAATGGTGGAGGAAAGAGATGCCGAGAAGGATTTCGGGGAACTCCTCCTCAAACTAGTGCAAGTTTTGTCGAGGCAGATAGAAGAGATGGGGCAAAGGTTCACGACAGAGTCTAGAAAGCGTGAGACCCCAAGGGGTTTCCATGTTAGAGAGGGCTTGGGCACATCTCATCACTTGCTGGAGCACCTCACAATGCAACAGATGGCATCACACACACCTCCCCGTTCCACAATGCCTACTTTTCTTGCCGCAGACACTAGGGCAGGAGAAAAGCAAGATTAGGAACCAGCACACATGGGAGATTACTTTGCGAAGTACCAGTCCTACGGTCAGGAGTTCAGAGATGCCCTCACATTCCATGATTTCGTCCCGCTCAAGCGAGAAAACAAACCCCACAACCATTACAGGGGGAAGAGGCACTCACATGACAGAGATACGCAGTGCACTGTAGGTAGATTCTATCTTCCGACATTTGACGGTTCATCCAAGTGTTCGGAAAAGGCTTGGGTGGAGAAGTTGGACATATATTTCCAGCTTAACTAGATGGCGGAGACAGAGGCCATCAAGGTAGCAGTGCTGCACTTGGAGGGTGAGGCCCATGATTGGTGGTTTCAGGGGATGGATACGATGGGACACTCAGGAGTGACAACATATGTCGAGTTCACACGGAGGTTGATAGAGCGATTTGATCAGAGGGATCCAGAGGAGAAATTTGTTGAGCTGAATAAGCTCAAGCAGACCGGGAGTCCAGACACATACATTTCAGAGTTCTTGAGACTTTCCATGATGGTGCCTGATTTATCCGCAACCCGGATGATCTATTTGTTTATAGACAGATTAGCAGAGCCTCTACGGGGGTTATTGAGATCGACGAGGCCAACCACACTTCATGATGCAGTTGGGAGGACTTGGGTTTTGCGGGATGCACTACCCTAGACTAGAGCCCCTTTTCCCTAGAGATCGGCATTCCAGCCTATTATCACTATAAAAAAAAATTTCCAAACTTGGACAGTTTTCTTTGTTCCTAGTCATAGTTTTTTAGATAGGTGTGAAGACATGTTAAGTTTTTAGGGGTTAAGTGATAGGGTTAGAGTCTCATTTCCATTGACAAAATAAAGTCTAACAACCTTATTTCATACCTTGACAGTCTCATACCATGTTTAGAGAGTCAAATTTTAAACCATTTAAAAAAAAATTTGATTAAGCCACAAAACCACGTTTTCGTAGTGTAGACAGTGTTAAAAACTGCTTTTGTGCTACAAAAACACTGCTCATTTCGTAGCGCAAAACCCTGAAATTGCATTGAGCGCGCTACGAAATTGGGGATTCGTAGCATGTCTTGTCAGTTATCAAATCCACTAAAATTTCGTGAATCATTCATGATTAGGTGTTAGCCACGAGTCTTTTCTCACACATGCAACCATTCATAGCCATCATAACATTCGTTTGAGGTCATTTGTCTTATGTCATTTTTAAATTTGAAAGGAGTTGGTTTTGGTTTTATTGTGTCATGAAAGAAACACATGATGCATACCTTCTTCTGAATGATAAGATCATGGTAAGTAGAAACCAAATATTCTGTTTCATTCATCAAGCGAGGCAGTTTACTCTGAAATCAAGCGAGGTTGTTGGCTACAGGTTTTCAAAAAGAACATAGGAATTTCAAGGAAAGGATGACAGAGGAAAGAAAGAATCACAAGTCAGATCATTGTTTAAGGATGGAGCCTGAAAGCATAGAGGCTCTAACCAATGACAAATCAGTTGAGGAGGCCTTCAAGAAGGCAGGATGTTGGAAGTTCTATGAAAAATTGCAGGGAGGTCATAATCAAGTGACAAAAGAGTTTTCTCTTCATTTCATAGGTTCGAATACAAAGGTTGGTCTCTTAAACTTGAAAATTTCCCTTGAAATTATATCATCAGTGACAGAGATTCCAAGGGGAGAAGAAAGATGGTTCAAAAATTTCAGGTTTGAGATGGAACCTTGTAAAATTTTTCTGAAGCCAGGGTTTGAAGAGACAAATTTAACTAAAGCAGTGCCAAGAAGCTACATAAAAAACACCTATGCCAATCTACTCTACAACATTCAAATATACTTCACCTGTGAGGGAAGATACCACAAAGTGTATTCTTATCATTTCAAACTCTTGTTGCATTTTACCAGAATGATTTCTTTGGATTTTCCTTTCTTCTTGTTTCAAAGTTTAGCTAAGATGGCAAATAAAGTGCAAATGAAAGCTCAATACTGTGAAACTTCACTTTTCCATCATGGTCTAGTTAAATTGATAGTTTTACATGAACTTAAAAGGATAAACAGAGAATGGTCTACTTTTTTGTTTTTGTGTGGATTTGGGGTGGAAACACAAGGAGCAGGTACTAGCCCTAGGGCCAAAGAAAAGTCACCATCAGAAACCAGTGACCCTGTAGAGACAAGATCAAAGAGATTTTCCAAGTTAAAACCTAGAAAGAAAGTCAAAGAGCCAGAGATTAAAACATCAGTGATTATTCAAGAAACCCCTCAACCTGCACAAAAGACGACAACTAAAGTCAAGGAAACAGTACATGAACAATCAACCAGCAAATCAGCCTAGAAAAGATTGACTAGAAGTCAAATAGCAAAGGAAAAGGGAAAAACAGTGGTGTCAGAAGAAGATATAGGTTTAAAGGGTAGTTTGAATGATATTTTACAGGCAATCGATATTGAAGAATCTCTTTTAGTTCAGGCAGATTTTATAAGATTGGATGAAGGGAAATCTAAGAAGATCAAATCTTCCAAAAAGCTGGATTTTGATGGTGAAATTTTAGAGTTTGTGTTCAAGCCTAGAAGGCCTCTAACTAGGAAATAAAAAAGGTTGGAAGGGATGGATATGGAGTTAGATAAAGCTGGGGAAGTTTCACATTTTTATGAGGAGTCCATAGACCTCTCATCACCAATGCCTGAAGGCGACAGAAACAGAGTTTTCAACACTCAAAGAGAAAAGAGCAGTTATGAAGGAATTAAAGAAAATTTGAGACTTGCTAATCTTGAAATTGCTAAGCTTAAGAAGAAATCAAGAAAACATGCTATTGAGAAGACAAACTTCAACAGAATAAAGGCTCTATGGGAGCTTGAAAGAGTTTCAAAACCTAAAACAGTCAGCAGTGAAGCTTAGTATTTTACCTGGACTCTTCCTGCAATCAAAGAAGCTATATTTGTGAGAATGATCAATGTTAATTTAAGGGCTACTAACAAGAGGTTGAAGAGGCAGATTGAAGATCTTGAAATTCAATTGACAAAGTATGAAGGTCAGCTACAGCAGAGGTAGAACAAGAGCAGTATGTGACAAATCCTTAATACAGTTTTGTTTTTTGGGAAGGACATCACTTTTTGAGGCCATTGCAAAGTTGAATTATTTTGATTGTTAAGGTCTATTAACATCAAGGAAATCATTAAAAGGCTGTAAATACTCTTAAAATCTGAAGATTGTGAAAAGACTGTGTAAAAAGGACATACACAACAGTTTTGTAGCGCACTACGAAACTGTTGTAGGTGCATTTTTGAACATTTTTTAAAGGTTTTGAGAGGTAAAAAAGCTTGGTTTCTGAACTTTGTTGCTGGTGGTGGTTGGAAAGGGTTCATAAATGAAAGCCCAAGTCTCAAGGTAGAAGAAAGTGGATGGTTGAGAGATGTTTTACAAAGATACAAATTCTGTGCTATGAAAACAGTTGCTCATTTCGTAGTGTGGCCATACCATCTCTCCTTATACTTTTTCAAAGGCTTAGCTTTCTGTACAGGTGGAAAGGCATGGTTCCATGGAAATAGTAACACATGTCACTTATCTTAAAAATTCAACATTTCCAGCAAAAAGGGTTCGAAGATCATCAAAGAACGAAAAGGCTAAATTACAAGAAACATGTCCCCTGTTTTGAAGGGAAAATAAGACATGAACCAGCATGATAACATAACAAGATTGCAAGCATCATCAAGGTTGAAGATATGGAGGAACAACTTTCAGAGATATTATTTAAGTTCTAGATAAGGTTGTTTACACATAATAAGAAGTTTCACTTCTATTTGTATTAGGACTTCTAGAAGAGACAGTTAATTGTCAGATATAATTAATATTCTGTTTTAGGAGAAAATAGGTGTCAATCTAAGAAATTTGAATTCTCTTCATGATGGATAAGGGAATCCAAGATTGTAATGATGACTCTATAAGAGACATGAGGTCGAATTTCTAAAGGTTGGCAATTTTCATTCACAAGCAAACTATGTCACTATAGCAGACTGTGTTTTGTTCACTCTATTACTGTTTTGCTGATACATCTAAAAACTCTGAAATGCCCTGACTTCCATGATAAGCTAAATTTTATGTTTTGTGGAAACATACCTTGACTCCATAGCCCAATAGATGTTTGTTGATCAGTAATTCAACCAGTCATACACTTTTATCCAATTTATTCCTAGAGTTAGCCATCTAATCCTTAATTCAAAATATTAAACCTATTGAGAGATCCCTCTCAGGTTGAGGAGGCTAAGCCTCAACTAAAAGTCTAGTTTGAAATAGTTACACTGAGGTAGCTTGATCAGCAGCCTATCAGGTCCTATTTTAGTGATAACACAGTCAAAGGGGAAAGATGTGAGGGTTCCGCTTCCAAATGGGAACTAGGGCAGAAGGCCAGGAGATGATGAGATCTAGAGGGATCTGAAGTGGAGGAGGCTATGTTTCACATGCCAGGAGCCATGGGAACCAGGACACCGTTGTGCCGCGGGGAAGGCACATTACATCGAGATATTCTCTGAAAGTAGCGGGGAAGAGGAGGAGTATGAGGAGTTAGAGGTAGGAGGCAATAGTGCAGCACAGAGAGGGGATCATCTGCCACCTCCACCACTGGGAGCAGGAGGTGCAGATTTTGCACCTACCGGGGGAGCCCTTGCATCCTTGTGGGGAGTGCCCAAGTACTTGACACTGCGTGTCCAAGGCACAATGTGGGGACAACATGTTTTAGTGTTAGTGGATAGTGGGGCCACCCACAATTTTATTGATGCCTAGTTGGTAGAGCAGAGGGGCATCCCGAAGAAGAGCTTTGATGGATTTTTGGTACTGGTTCCAAGTGATCGGACCATGCAGTGCACCAGGTATGTGCCAGCCTTAGCAGTGACTATGGGGACATACACCCTGACTGACCATTTCTTCATGGTGGACATTCCAGACACCAACGTGATACTGGGGGTGCAGTGGTTGATCACGTTGGGGAAGGTCACCACTGATTGGGAGACCTTGGAGATGGAGTGAACGGATAAGAATACTGGGAGGCATGAGAAGATTCGAGGTATGCACACCTACCCACCACAGATATTTTCAGCACACTGGATGGAGGTAGATTTCTGGAAAGGGGACATAGAGTGGGCAGTAGATTTACGTGTTTTAGAGGCAGGATCTACAGGGCAGGATATACACCTAGATGTACAGTCCATTCTAGACAGGTATGCCATAGTTTTTGGGGAGATACCACTAGGGAGGCTGCCAGATCGAGGGTTTGAGCACACGATTGAGCTGGAGTAGGGCATCCAGGCTTTCATCACTACACCCTATAGGAATCCTAAGGCCTATCGAGATGAGATTGAGAGGGCCATCCATGAGCTCTTAGCTCTTGGACATATCTGTCCCAGCACTAGTCCTTTTGCTTCTTCAGTAGTATTGGTGAAGAAGAAGGACGACACGTTGAGGATGTGCATTGACTACTGGGCCCTAAACAAGAAGACCATGAAGAACCAATATCCCATCCCACAGATCGATGAGTTGATGGACGAGCTGAGGGGGGTGAAGTTATTCTTGAAGATCGATTTGAGATTTGGGTACCATCAAATTCACGTGAGGGAGCAGGACATTCCCAAGACCACTTTCAGGTGTCATTACAACCATTTTGAGTTCTTGGTGATGCCCTTTGGGTTGACCAATGATCCAGCCACATTTCAGTCATACATGAATCACATCTTCCGCAGTCACTTGAGGAAGTGTGTATTAGCATTTTTTGATGACATCTTGATTTACAGCAGGACATGGGAGGAGCACCTCCAACATATAGAGGCTGTACTACGCATCTTGGAGGAGCGGAAATTTTATGCTAAGCTCTCCAAATGCAAGTTTGGGTTGACAGAGATGCTCTATTTAGGGCACATCATCGGGGTGGACGGATTGAGGGTCCACGGGGAGAATATTAGGGCCATCAGGGATTGGCCAGAGCCGAAGAATGTGACGGAGCTTCGGGGATTTGTGGGTATCTGCACCTACTACTGGAAGTTCGTTAAGGGATTTTCCCAACTTGCAGCACCCCTTACAGATCTCACCAAAAAGGGGGCATTTAGTTGGACCGATACAACGTGTAGGTATTTTGACAGGCTTAAGGAGGTGATGAGCAACTGTCAAGTTTTGGCATTGCCAGATTTTACACAGCCTTTTTTCCTTGAGTGTGATGCATCAGGGGAGGGGATAGGCACAGTTTTGATGCAGGGAGGCCATACCATAGCTTTCGAGAGCTGGAAGTTTCTGCCACATGGGAGGTTGTATGCTATATATGACAAGGAGATGTTGGCCATCATGCATGCATTGGCCAAATTTCAGCAGTACCTGGTGGGGAACAGGTTCAGAGTGAGGACAGACCACAAAAACCTCTGATTCTTCCTAGAGCAGAAACAGTTGCAGGAGAGGCAGCAGAAGTGGGTTAGCAAAATCTAGGGATATGATTTTGACATCGAGTATGTCAAGGGGAATAACAACGTGGTGGCCGATGCACTTTCACGCAGACTGGCAGCGTTGTCCTTGATGAGTTTGGACACGGACTAGAGGGCTCAACTTCTGGTGGTGTACTCCAAGAACCATTTTTCTTGTGAGATTTTGGACGGTTAGGTGACAGATGACAGGTACAGGGTGATTGATGAGGTGATCTACTACAGGGACAGGATCTTCTTGACTGAGAGCTCCCAACTCAAGAAGAAGATATTGCACGCCTCACATTACTCGCCATTATCAGGCCACCAGGGGTTCACCAAGACCTATAGGGCCATCAAGGAGAGGTTCTCTTGGAAGGCCCTCAAGGAGGACGTACTCCAACATGTTAGGGAGTGCAAAGTTTGCCAGCGTAACAAGGGGGAGATGAATCATCCAGCAGGATTATTGCAGCCTCTTCGCATACCCGAGGGGAAATGGGAGAGTATTTCGATGGATTTCATTACAGGGTTGTCCGCTGTGTAGGGAAAGGATTGCATATTTGTAGTCATTGATCAGCTAACTAAATATGCTCACTTCTTCACCATATTGACCCATTACACAACAGGACATGTAGCAGAGTTATTCTTCAGGGACGTTTTCAGATTGCATGGTCTCCCAAAGACCATTGTCAGTGACAGGGATAGCCGCTTTATGGGTGGGTTTTGGCAGTAGCATTTACTTTTGGTGGGCACTGAGTTGACACCGAGTACTAGTTACCACCCCCAGAAGGATGGGCAGACAGAGATAGTGAACAAGTGGTTGGAGGGATACTTACATAACTATGTTAGCAGGCAACAGAAGGCATGGTTGAGATGGTTGCACTTGGGGAGTACTGTTACAACAACACTCATCATACGTCCATAGGTATGTCTCCATTTTATGCATTGTATGGGTATCATGCTTTATCTTTTGCTGACATGATGTTTGGTGCTAGCAAGGCTCCTAGAGCCAAGGATTGGATCCAAGAGAGTCAGGATATACTCCGAGCTCCCAAGGATAACATGGCTACAACGCAGAATCAACAGAAGTTGTACACCGACAGGGGACGTGTTGAGAGGCAGTTCGAGGTAGGGGATTGGTCTACCTATGCTTGCAGCCATATCGAAAATCCATACTGAAGCAGAAGGGGGCTAAAAATCTCAAGCCTTGCTTTTATGGACCATACAGGGTGACACGCAGAGTTGGAGAAGTTGCATATGAGTTGGAGCTCCCCATTGGTAGCAAGATTCATAGCTTTTTTCACATGTCATGCCTGAAGAAGGCACTAGGACAACAAGTGACTGCAACAGAGGAGCTTCCGCCCACCAATGATGAGGGGCATCTAGTGCTATAGCCGAAGGCCATTATTGACACTGGGGAGAGGCAGCTATAGAGCAGGACAGTCAGAGAGTACCTGGTGAGATGGAGGAATTTATCGGATGAGGATGCCACCTGGGAGAGTGAGAAGATTCTGCAGCATCCATCATTACAGTTGCTTGAGGACAAGAAATGTTTTGCTGGGGAGGACTGTAATATTCACAATTAGCAATAGCTAATTGGAAATATTAATTTTGACTATTTTTCCTTTATAAATTTAAGTTATAAATAAAGTGGGTGAAGAGGGATACTTAACTCACACTTAGGATAAAAAGTATTTCCTAAAGTCACTTAAGAGACATGATGAGTTGGCAATGTGGGGCCTAGTGGTCAAGTGGCAGTGTGGGAAAAGGGGCAACGTAATTAGCGTGGGACCAAACCAGCATAGAGAGAGATGGACATCGTGGCTCAAGGAGACAGTGCAGTTGATGGTGGGGCCTAGGTGAGGGAAAGGCTCAACAAGCATAAAAGGAGGGAGGGTCTCCTCATTTTGATTCATTCTGATTATGCATCTTTGATATTTTTATTTTGAAATTGAGCACGCTTACTGTTTAGCAAATCCTGCATGTACTGTTTAGTACATCGGGTCTCTCCATTCAGAGATCCTAACCTCAGCCCCAGGGGACTTTGAGTGCCTGATCAGGTGAGGATTTTCATCCTTATTTTTTTGGAGGGAGTTACAACAACCATAGGCAGAGCATTCAATCAGAGTGACAATGCGGTCAGTGAGAGGGAGGACGCAATCTTGAGAAAAGGTGGTTCCGGATTGAGGGTTTGTTGGTGGATTCAGCTCGGGATAGTGGAAGAGGGGCCAACCCTTCCCAATTCTAGTATTTTGGAGGAGTCAGGGGCCATTATTTGGAGTAGACCATTCAAAGCCAGCGTCCCTCCTTGAGGAATAGTGTAGTGCCACAAGGGATCCATTTTCGGGGGTCAACCATTTCTGGAAAGCTTTCCGGACTTTTCTGGGTATTGGGAGTAGAGGCTATTCCCAAAGTTTCATAATTTTCCGAGGTGGGGAGCAACCCCAAATATTCAGTTCATTCCTGCAGTAGCAGCATCACAGTAGGAGTACCAGTAGCTCTGGAGATAATGCAGTCCTGAGGGAGTAGCCATTCTGAGTCATTTCCTGAGAGTATTTCTACGCTTGCCTAGTGCATTATGAGGTGCCATCATTCTGATCACCTCTGTACTCATTTCCATTTCTCAGTATTAATAAAATGGCTCAGCATTCTCCATATTGTCTATTTTTCTTATGATTTATCTCTAGTTGTTGTATGTCTTCATTTATGTGCTTTATATTGTTTTTTATTTCCATTTGGGATATTACATAAATCCTGTAGATGCGGATTTCCTATAGGTTCTTTGATTTCCTGCAACAGAGTTAGCAGTTAGCTATGTTCCGCTCATTGCAAAATCAAACGTGGCTTTTTTGGGGAATTTATAGTACATGGACACTATCCTATTGGTCGTGCCAAATCCACCTTCGAAACCATCCAGATCTGCATACCTCTTTTCGTTGGCCGCATGAGGAGCAACTTTAGCCTTGTAACGAAAATTTTCTAATCCATGCTTTAAGTCATGGATTAGACCCAAATTAGCTAATTTTGACTGTATTGTACCTATATTGATAGCTCCTAGCTCAGATTAGCATTTTCCTCATTAGAGCCAAATATGGGCTTTCAAACTTGTATAAATTTGACTGTGTTTTATGGTGTAAGGGGTTGGTTGGGTTGGTTTTTTCTTATAGCACATATCAAATTGTACTCGGCTATAATATTTCTAGATTAATATAATATTTTATGCTCTATCCATTCTACTGAGCAAGCCTCTTTAATTTTGTAGGGGTTGTGAGTGAGGGAGGGCCCCCTTTGCTCACAACTCCCTTAGTTGTGTGTGTGTGAATTTTAATTTCTATTATGCAGTAACAATTATTTCATACAACTAATGTACTCTTTCTAAAGTTTCAGCAGCAATTACCAATTGATTAAATGATTCATTTTTTTTCTTTTAAATGTGTGGATTTCATTTGATCAAGTTTGATTTACATTGTTAAGTTGATTTATTTCTTGTTGTAAGTTTGATCTCCTATCTTTTCTGATCACTTCAACAAGACTAAGAGTTGTAGAGGGATGTTCAGATCCACCCATAGCCTTTGCTGCAAAATGTTGTTTCAGAAAGAGGCATTAGTTTTATGAGTGATTGACTAGTTTGATTAGTAAGCACTTGAAGTATTATTAAGCCTACATATATTTTTCACAACATCTCATAAGCCTACTTGCCCTGGGTTGATAATTTATGATTGACAAATTATAAGCCTATAATTTGACTCAAAAATTTGGCATCATTGTCAGGGAGGTGCTAAAGGATGATACTGAAAGTGTTTTTATGATTTTTATTGTTTGAGATTTTGCAGGACTGGAGGAGTCAAAGTGGTAAGACATAGGGTTAGGCCTACACACCTGCAAAGGTCAGAATTTTTCCAAAGATGTGTCCTTCTTGTTTGGTAAGTAGAATTTTTGAATTTTTTTGTATAATAGATGAATAGGGTCCAATATTTTCAATTATTTTTTGTGGTTGTGTGAGCACCACTTCATTCACTAATACATTGGCCACAACAAGGAGGTATACAAGAAACAAGGCAGAAAAAGAAGGAGAATCTGAACAAGAGGTCTGTAGTCTCGAAGAGAGTTTGGTTGTTGATTCCAAACAAGTCAATACTTCTACAATAGAATATTTTTTTGGGAAATCCTCTGTTTTTGCCCATTTAGAACCTCCCCTCCTGAGGAAGTCAACATTGTTACTCAGTGGTCAGCCTGAAGAAGAGTTCTTCATTAATCCTATTCAAGAACCAGAGTTCCAAACCATTGATTCCGAAGAATTTGTATTTTACAGAGGTCCTTCTCTCTCTTGGTCTGATGTGGCTCACAAAGAGGGTACTGGTAACAAATATGGGATCTACACTGAGAAAGAAGAGGATCTAGTTAAATTTTAACTCCCTATCAGGGAGACTAGTGAAGCTACTCAGATGAAAAACGTTCCTCCCTTAGCCTTGCTTAATTTTCGTGGTGCCTCTAGTGAAGATCCTAATGCCTTCTTATTTGAGTTCGATGTGTTATGCAAGAGCTATGAATATTCTTCCAATGCTAAAAAGCTAAAATTGTTTCCTGCTACACTGAAGGATGAAACTCTCAGGTGGTTTATGGGTTTGGGTCCAAACTCCATTTCAACTTGGGATTAAATGAATAAGGTATTCTTGAAGAAATACCAAGATTATTGTAAATCTAGAGACCTCAGAGAGGATAATTTTGGTGTGACTCAGAAGGAAGGGGGAGAGTCTAGAGGACTTGGTGGAAATATTTCAGTATAATCTACAAAGATCCAATATGAATCCTCTAAGAAAAGAAACCAAAAGGACAATTTTTCTTAGGGAAATCATACTAGAATTTCTAGAGATTTTAAAATTAATGGGAGAAGGTGATTTATAAAATTTGAGCTATGATGATGTGTGTGAGTTGTGTAGAAGATATTCAAGAGGAAATTCCAAGATTGGAGGTGGGTCAAGAGACACTTCTTCCATGAGTGTCAAATCCGTTGCTAGAACTGGAGTAACCAGAGATGAAATGGGTAATTTATTTGAAAATTTTAAAACTGGTATTCTTAGCACTTTATCTTCAAAACTAGATGTTTTGCAGGCTAAGAAGAAGCATGAGGAGTTGTATAAAGCCATGAATGTGTTCTTCTCCAAATTCGGGAAGAAACATGATCTAAGGGAATGCCTCGCTGACAGAATAGAGGTATGTCGAATTTGTGAAGCTGAGAATTCCATTGATCAATGTCCTTATATTCCTGAAATTAAATCAGCATATATAGCAGATCAGGGAGCTGTCAACGAACTTTATGCAATGGTACTTCAAATAACATGGTAGCCACGTCCTATAGGTATGTCATAGTCACATTTTCAATTTCCTTATGCTCAAAATCAGATGTGGAATATTCCAATGCCTTGGCAGCCCTAGCCTCCTCAACAACCTTGGCAGGGAAATTTTTCTCACCCTGCTGCACAAAATTTTGCCAGCTCAAAACATTTATCCTCCACATCCCACACCGCAACACATGGTACAACCACAACAACAGATTCAGTTGCGTGCCCCACCAAACCAACCTCGTCCCACACAACTCCCTGCTCAGCGAGTGTCTAACCATAACAATAAAACCATCCAATCTGCTCACAATATTGGATTGGTCACTTATCCCACTTTTCCTACCTACTGTATTGCACCATAGCCACTGCAGGAAATTTTTGTTCCTATGTTATAGGAATTTCGTGTGTCACTGCAGGAAATTAAACTTAGATCGGGAAAATTGGTGACTCAGCTCGAAAGAATTGAAGAGATTATAGAGGAAGATACTCTGGAAATGCCTGAAGTTGAAACCACACCTAAATCAGTAGAACAACCTACTTTAATGTCGCAAGAACCTTCCTCATCCAATATGGTCCAGCCTCCTTATTCGTAGAGGTTGGAAATGAAATTAAAACAACCCAAGTTTGTTCTTGTGTCTGAATTGAGAAATGTGTGCATTAAGATCCTGTTACTGTAAGAAATTAATGACATCCCGATTTATGTCAAAACAATGAGGGAGCTATGTACCAAGAAACCAGGAAGACAAAAGAGATAACCCTCTACAATTCAAGTAGGTGGAATCCTTGCAAGTTTAATGTCCACTGGATTTTCTATTGAAAAACATGCAGACCCTGGAATCCCTGTGGTCACCACATTTATCAATGGTTATCCCATAAAGAACACTTTAATTGCTTTAGGTGCAACCATTAATGTGATGGCTATGGAGACTTTATCTCATATAGGATCCTTTGACTTAGTACCTACTCCTACCATGTTATAATTAGCAGATAGGTCTAAGGTAAAGCTAGAGGGGGTATTAGAAGACATTGTCATCTCATTAGATTCTTGGGAGTACCCTACAGGCCTTTATGTTCTTCAACCTAAAACTAACTTGGGTGGGAATCCTTTGATCTTGGGGAGGTCGTGGTTAGCCATGAAAGATGCCTACATAGGGTGTAGGTCTAGAAACATTACCATCAATCATGGAGCTGGAACAAAGCACATTAATTTGTATCACCCTGCTAAACCCTTTTTGAGATCAGAAAATACACATTGGGTTGAAGAAGAGGAGCATGATTTAGAATGTACCCAACTAGTTTTAAAAATTTCCCAAGCCATGAGCCTTAAGGAAAATTTAGAAGAAAATTTGATAAATTGTTGTATTTCTAATCCTGATTTTACGCAACATTTATAAGGGCAGTCTAGTCATAATTTAGATATCATTAATAATCTGCGGGATTTTTATGAGCATAGTACAACATATGAACTACATTCATACCTCTTATCTGCATTTCCTGCATATTCCATGACTGAATGGGGGCGTAAGGTAGTTGAATTTTTTCTTGAAAATTTTCTAAACATTAATTATGCCTTAAATCCTGAACAAGAAAAACAGTTAATTCAAACATTGAAAAAATGTTCGGATACATTTTCATGGGAATATAAATACATGAGGGGAATTCACCCAGATACATGAATTCATCATATTTATGTAGAATAAAATTATAGGCCTGTGAGACAACCACAAAGAAGGATGAACCCTGCCTTAAGGGAAATTGTAGAAGATGAATTGCAGAAATTGTTAAATGTAGGGTTCATCTATCATATCTCAAATAGCCAGTGGTATTATCCCAAAAAATAATGATAAATGGAGAGTGTGTTTATATTATAGGGAACTAAACAAAACTACACTAAAAGACCATTTCCCTTTTCCTTTTATAGACCAAGTGTTGGACACTTTAGTAAGGAAAAAGTATTTTCCCTTCCTATATGGGTTCAGTGGATACAATAAAATTAGGATAGCTCCAGAGGACCAAGAGAAGACAACATTCACATGTCCCTGGGGTACCTATGCATATAAGGTATTACCATTTGGTCTATGTAATGCACCAACCAAATTCCAATGGGCGGTCCTTGGTATTTTCTCTGACCTTTGCGTGATTGCGTGGAAGTTTATATGGATGATTTTCCAGTAATGGGTGATACTTTTGAAGAAGCTTTACATAATTTTGAGCAATTTTTGTAGAGATGTAGAGAAATTAATCTTTCATTAAGTAATGAAATTTTTTTAATGATTATGACTAAAGGTATTGTTTTGGGTCATCATGTTTTTGCTGTAGGAATTAATGTTGATCCAACAAAGATTGAAGTTATTGTAAAGCTACCCCCACCAACCAGTCAAAAGGGAGTTCGAAGTTTTCTTGGAGATGCACACTAGTACAAAAGGTTTGTTGAAAATTTTACAAATGTAACCTCTCCATTGTTCAAATTATTGACTAAATAATTTGAATTTCATTGGAATGATGAGTGTCAAGCTGCATTTGAAACACTCAAGGAAAAGCTTTCTTCGTGTAATATTCCCAAATGGGAAAAGCAAGAATATAGTGCATAAAATTTGAAATAGAAGTGAAAAAACAACACATGCATTGTAAGAAGATCATATAGCCTCATATTAAGATCATAGCAGAAAAATGTCTACAATTTCTTGAGGAAATAGTCACTCAAGTTGGCAAAACAAGCCTCAAGAAAACATGTACATGAAATATGAAGAACACTACTACACAAAAAATACCCAAGGCTATGACAACGCAGTTTTATTAGATACAACTGCTGCTGAATAATGTCAATACATATATATGAAATTTATATGGCTAAAATAATTCCAGGAACAGAGATCTAAGCTCCCAAACACATTTCCAAGATAACCCAAAAAGGGTTTCTTGAAATACACAAAACTGCAGAAATACAAATATGGCCCTAAGGCTGAATAATCTCTGCAACTGGATAGATGATATGAGGTTTCTAATATTATCTAGAGATTTATGAAAAAATCCTCCTATAGATTCTCCAAATGAGAGGTTGATCCCCTCACTGCAAATATATCTCCCCCAACTAGGGCTCCAAACCGTCTACTGCAACTGCACACTGAAATTATGCAGTTTCTTCAGAAAATTGCATTGTAACTGATGAAAGTACCTTAGCCTATTGTTGTATGATTAAATTAGGCTCAAGAATCTCCCTTATAAGCCTCCCGGATGAAGGGCTACTCCCTCAACTGGAAAAGAAGCTCAGAAGTTGGGTTTCTCAACCCTCCACTGCTGCACCCTACAACACAACACAAATTCCTGTAGAAATGCATTGTAGAAAAAATATGGAGCTTGGCCTGATGCCAAATAGTGGAAAATGTAGTGAAGTACTCTTCCAATATGCCTCTCAAGGAAAGAGGTGGGATTCCTGACCGGGAACACCCTGTGCTATACAACACTGCAATCTTAGCTAAACAGCTGAAGAGAGAAACAAGTCTAAATAGACCATCAAGAAAATAATAATCAAAACATAACCCCATATGGCTGCCATCCACTTCCTTATATAAGTTATGAGCTTCCTCACCCTTGGCCCCACTCAATTAGGTCACTTATTCCATGCAAAGAGTCTCCAACCAAAACTACGTTGTCCCTCCATGAATGCCACTCCTCCATAACATCGATGTTGATTTGGTCAAAGTTGACCCAGTCTTCATGATATAACCCCTTTTCACACATAAGGGTCTTCATTCCAGCTTTATATATGACCTCCATTCACACTAGGAGTTTATTTATTCCTAATAAGGATATTTATGGGTTTCCATACCCTCTTATTCCTCTATCTAAGAGAAAAATCAAAACTTTAATATTCCAATTAACTGTGTGCTAAGTTAGGAATATTACAGTCCTCCCCTCCCAAATGTTGCTTGTCCTCAAGAAACTACAAGGATAGAACTGAAGAGCCTCTCCTCTTCCTCCTGTAGCATCCTCATATGATAAGTTCCCCCAATGAGCAAGATGCCCTCTCATCAATATGTCCTCAAGCTGCTCCTCCCAAGTGTATAGGTATGCCTTTGGTTAAAAATTCAAATGGCTCTCATCATGAACAAGTGGGATATCTATGGAGGAAACTATATGTGGTCTAGACGCCTTCTTGAGGCTTGGGATCAGAAAATTATTGGGAAGCATCCTTCCCATGTGAAGCTCCAAACCCCAAGCTATCATCCACACAAAGTGAGTCACCCTCCATAATGGTAACTCATGAAATATTTCTTCCACCTTTGGCTCCTGTAATGTAGGTGGGATGCATAACTGAACATGATAGAACAAATGGCCTACCCCGCACTATCTTTCTCTACACTTATGCAAAGTGTAGAGCTGCTGCTGATATTGGGCTACAATAATGTTGCCCTCAAGATACAAAAGGACAACTGGATCTCCAAAGACCCTCCTCTAGTTTCATGAGCCCAAACCATCCCATACAAAGTGAATGGTACATCATCACCATGTGGTATCCAAATCAGAAAAATACAGAAGGTTTTGTGCAATTTTGGATGGTACCAATGGTTTCTCCAGTGGATACAGCACAGTTTTACCAACTGCTATTTTAGAACATCATGTGGCAAGTTGTCTCCCAACAAATTGCTAGTTGTGCATGTTTTCTCATCTACTATGAGGTAGTAAATGGCATTAAATATCAGCTGAGAATAATAATAATAACACCACATTTTCCCAAGGTCAAGAAAAGAAGGGCTATATCCATCATAAATGTTGGTCTTAGAATGACCATGAAACCCAAAGATAATCCTGCCCTCTTGTGGAGCAATGCACTGTACATAGATGGTGAGAAAATGAAAATACTTTATGAAATGATCAATAAGTATAGAAATACATTTCTTACCATGCATTGTGAGTAGGCTGAAAGTGAGGTCCATGGTTGAGTCCTCCCATGACAATCTCCTCATAAAGTTTTGCAAAATGAAGGGATGCATACTCCCCTTGGAACACTCCATCAACAGATACATACTCCCAAGTGACAGCGTTGTTGGCCTTGGTGATAAGGCTCTTGCTACTTCATGAATCCATTATTTGACATGCCTTATGCCAAAGTAATCCACCATCATGTTGCTATGTGTGGGAGACTCCTTCCTATATGGAAGTACCTCCTGATCCTTCAATGCTGAAGGGTAGCCTCTTTGCACTTTAATTGTGCCATCCCTTTCTCCTGAAACATCCTGCAAAGTATGGGATAAATTCAGCCCATACTCTCCAAAGAGTAGCCAAAGCAACAACAACTCTTGTTGCCTCCTCACACCATCACCATATAGACCATGGAGCAATAACATGATGGTTGATATGAAGGATATCACATCACCCCAATACACCCAAACTCCTTGCTACCATATTATGCAAGTGCCATGTGAAGTCCCAACCACCAACATACCCTTTTGAGTAGGATATGTCACATGCTGACCAAACTCTTTCAAGAGTAGCCAGTGTAGCCTTACCTCCTACTGCCCTATGTCATAGATCTGCAAATGGCTCTCCAGCCTCTTGCTCATCAAAATCACCCATCCAACCAATGGTGAGTGTCTACTATCATGCTCCCAATGGGTATTTCTCTAATGGAGAATACCATCCTCGCAAATCAGATTTCTGTCTTTTCATTTCATGGGATGTTGAAATGCAATATCCTGTAGATCTCCAAATTAAGTCCACTCATCAATGACCAAGTTGACCCCATAAGGATCCAAATAAGATGTAGGAAAAAAAATTTCATTAATATGTGAAGTTCTCATAAAGAAGTATCATAATAATGGAAGATGTCATCCATCATAAGATGACCTCCATCAACCATCTACCTATATACTTCTACACAAGTGTGTTGGTTATCAGAATGTCTCTATATTAGTTGGGGCCCCAACTCATCACTCTTGTTCAATGACAGCGTTGCTGATCTCCATGATGGTTCATCTGTTGTCTCATGTTCATGCACAATACTGAAAATACAATTATGCATTGGATTTCCTATGATAATGCTCATCGTATCCTCCAAAATTATACACTCCAACCCCAAGAATTGTGTGCAGCTCAACAATCAAAGTCTAGGATGAATGTACATCTCCTCCTTAAACAAATCCAAGTTCCTCAGCGCAGTGATAGTCTTTGGTTCCAAATCAGCAATGTGCTTTGACCCCAGGTCATGCATTTTCCATGATAGCATGTTCCCACAATCCTCCATATGATGTACTGAAATAATGGGAAATGAAAATATGTGCATACCTTGGTAAAGCTTGGAAACATCTTGTACTACTACAAGGGTTCCTTCCTCCAGTGTGATGACTTCCCCAATTACTGATGATGATGGTTGTTCTTCGATGGCTGCATCAATGCTCGTATAAGTCTCCTCCTCCTCATGCATCTCCAGAATAGTGCATGGGACTCTAAAAGTCAAGAGATCAAGACCACTTTGCAAAGGTGCAAGTGTTCTTTCTCCTAGTGCAGTGCTCTTGCAGCAAGTGGTGGTGGAAGTTTCTCCTCTAATTTCTTCTTGTCAAACCTTGATCAACACTTGAGTAAAATCTGCATATGCAGTCACTCTTGCATGACTCAAATGGCTGAACCACCAAATGTTTGCTTCACCTTCAAGGTGCAGCGCTGCAATCTCAACAACTTATTTCTCTACTACTGGATGTAGCAAGAAAAATGCATCCAACTTCATTCCCCAAGCCTTTGTTGTGCATGTGGATGACCCATCAAAATTAGACAATAGAAATCTATTACTGCAAGGTCTTCTTTCTTCTTTGAGCTAAATAAACTGTGGGAGAGTTATATTCTCCTTGAAAGCTCTAGGTTGAGACTTATATTCCGCAAGATACCCACTTAGAATCTCATGATCCCAATGTCCTATATCTCCATGCATTTTATCTTCTTCTTCAAAAGAAAAGGGCATAATGTATTTCTTTGGAGATTTATGCAATGCCGATTTTCTCTCCCGCTGATAGGAAGTGCATGGTCCTTCCTCATCTTGAAACCCTAATGAGGTCTCATTGTTTTTCTTCATTCTTTTTTACTTGACCTGCTTGGTGAGGTCCCTTTTAGATCTGAAAAGATATGAAATAAAACTATTTCTTTCCATCATTCTGATCTCTTTCTCCTTCTTCTTATTCTCTTGATAGCATAATGGCTGAGATCCATAGGCTGAGACAAGATTATGCTCTGATACCACTATAATATTCCCAAATGGGAAAAGCAGGAATATAATGCATAAAACTGGAAATAACAGTACCAAATCAACATTTTCAATGTCAGAATATCATATAGCCATCATATTAATATCATAGCAACAAAATGTATACAATTTCTTGAGGAAATAGTCACTCAAGTTGGCAAAACAAGCCTCAAGAGAACATGCACATGAAATATGAAGAACACTGCTACACAACAAATACCCAAGGCTATGACAACATAGTTTTATTAGATATAATTGCTGCTGAAGAATACCAATAAATTTATTTGAATTTATATGGCTCAAATAATGCCGGGAACAGAGATCTAAGCTCCCAAGCACATTTCCAAGATAACCCAAAAAGGGTTTCCTGAAATACACAAAAATGTAGAAATACAAATATGGACCTAGGGTTGAATAATCTCTGCAACGGGATAGATGATAGGAGGTTGCTGATCTTATTTGGAGATGTATGCAAAAATCCTCCTATTGATTCTCCAAATGAGAGGCTGATCCCCTCACTGAAAATCTATCTCCCCCAACTAGGGCTCCAAACCCTCTACTGTAACTGCACACTGAAATAACGTAGTTTATTTAGAAAACTATGTTGTAAATGATAGAAATAACTTAGCATGTTGCTAGATGATGAAATAAGGATCAATAATCTCCCTTACAAGCCTCCCGGATGAAGGGCTTCTCCCTCCACTGGGAAACAAGCTCATAAGTTGGGTTTCTCAACCCTCCACTATTGCACCCTGCAACACAACACAACTTCCTACAGAAACTACGCTGTAGAAAAAAGATGGATCTTGGCCTGATGTCAGATAGTGGAAAATGTAGTGCAATACTCTTCCAAGAGGCCTCTCAAGGAAAGAGGTGGGATTCCCGACCAGGAACACCATGTGATAAACAACACTACAATCTTAGATAAACAACTGAAGAGAGCAATAAGTCTAAACAGACCATCAAGAAAATAATAATCAAAACATAACCCCATATGGATGCCATCCTCTTCCTTATATAAGTGATGAGCTTCCTCACCCTTGGCCCCACTCAATTAGGTCACTACTTCCATGCAAAGAGTCTTCAACCAAAACTGCATTGTCCCTCCATGAATTCCACTCCTCCATAACAATGTTGTTGATTTGGTCAAAGTTGACCCAGTCTTCATGCTCCAACCCCTTTTCACACCTAAGGGTCTTCAATCCAACTTTATAGATGACCTCCATTCACACTAGGAGTGTCTTTATTCCTACTAAGGAGATTTATGGGTCTCCATATCCTCTTATTCCTTTATCTAAGAGAAAAATCAAAACTTTAATATTCCAATTAGTTGTGTGCTAATTTAGGAATATTACACTTCACCACCTATCTTAAGAGGCCCAGATTGGAAATTTCCATTTCACATTTCCACTGAGGCCTCTGATTCAGCCATAGGAGAAGTATTGGGCCAAAAGGAGGATCCTGTAACCCATGCTATTTATTTTGTTAGTCAAAATTTAACTCCTGCAGAATTGAATTACACGGTAACTGAAAAAGAATTCCTTGCTGTGATTTATGCTATTAACAAGTTTAGACATTACATCATGGGTTATGAAGTTTTTGTACACACTGATCATCCTGCCATTCGATATATCATGAATTACCCAGTCACTAATGGTAGGATCACTAGGTGGCTTTTTTTGCTGTAGGAATATGACATCACAGTATTGGACATACCAGGGAAATAAAATCAGGTAGTTGATTTCTTATCTTTTCTCAACCATGCAGGTGAGGATGTTCTTGTTAATGATAGCTTTCTCGATGAAAATTTGTTTGCTATTTCTGTCAAAACACCTTGGTTTGCAGACATGGCCAAATAACTTGCTACAGGAAAGTTGCCACCCTATTTTTCATCTAATCAGAAAAAGAGGATTATTAGGAAAAGTGTTGATTACTCTTGGATTAGGGGGGATCTCCTTTTCACTAGACCTGATTTGATTATTTGCGGGTGTGTCATGGAGGATGAGATCTATGCAATATTGAGAGCCTGTCATGATGAAACTTCTAGAGGACACTTTGCAGACAAGTGGACATCCTATAAGATCCTCCGCTCAGGTTACTACTAGCCAAGTATTTTTAAATATGCAAAGGAGTATGTTCAGAAGTGTAATAGCTTCCAGAGAATGGGGTGGCACGTACAATCAGACGAGATGCCTTTGCAACCATAAGTTATTGTAGAACCCTTCGAGAGGTGGGCTCTTGATTTTTTAGGTCCCATCAATCATATGTCCAAATTTAAGAATTATATTTTGGTTTGTACTTATTATGTTACAAATTGGGTGGAGGCAAGAGAACTACCTAGAGAAAAGGAGAAAGCATTGGTATATTTTATTTTCTCTGATATTTTTGTAAGATTTGGAGCACCTATGGAAATATTTACTGGCCAAGGTACTCATTTTTTTTCAAATTTTATGTAGGGAATTGTGAAAAAATATTATATTACTCATCAGAAGTCCACCCCATACCATCCATAGGCTAATGGGCAGGTGGAATCAACAAATAAGGTGTTGGAGACAATCCTTACCAAGACAGTGTAATTACATAAAAAGGATTGGTTTGATCGACTTCCTGAAGCATTGTGGGCTTACATGATCACATGGAGAAATACCACTCGCTTCTCTCTGTATGAATTGGTGTATGGAAAGCAATCTTTACTGCCCATTGAATTTCAGATCAAAACTTTCAAGATGGCAACAGATTTGGGTATAGACCTTGATGAAGCTAAACAACAGAGAATCTTGCAGCTCAATGAGTTGGATCAGATTAGGCAGGATGATTTTCAGCACACTGACTTGATCCCACAACAATGGGCTAAATGGCACGACATATACATTAAAAAGAAGCAATTCAAAGAGGGATACTGGGCATTGTTGTATGATTCAAATTTTAAGAACTCTAAAGGGAAATTTAACACACATTGGCTAGGCCCCTATGAAATTGAATTTTTTTTTGATAATGGATATTTTTAGGTTAAAAATATTCATGATGGGAATGTTACCTTCTTGGTGAAAGGGCATAGACTCAAGCTATATCAAAAACCACAATCTAAGGAGGAATTTGTGGAAGAAATTGTAAATAAGAAAGAGATAGAGATGGTGAGAGAAGGAGTCATTCCTTCCACTACCTCTTCATAATTTTCCTGTTGATACAATGAGCTCACTTTGTTCCTCCTCGTGCTCGGTAAACCATGAGAGGAATTTCTATTGGGTACATGTTTATTCCTTTTTCTGGGCCCAATGGACAAGTTATGAAAATGGAGCCCCCTTGGAGTTTTTTTTCAGTATTTCAGACTCTCTAAAATTGAAATCTGGTGCGCATGAATTGCCACTGGGCTCGTTAAAAACACACGTCAGTAGATCCTTTAGGATCCTCTGAATAAATTATGTTTTTCATTTAATTCGTGGATTGCTCGTTTTGGACTGATGTGGGATTCCTTAGGGCCCTCCTTCCAACAATCTTGGTCCATTGACATCAAAAAATTATATGGGTGCAATATTAGAGCCTTATGATGCCATGAAGATTGTATGCCCTAATGACAGGCTATATCTCCAGCAACAATGGGGAATCATTATGGCTCCTTGACCGCAAGATCCTAGGGGGGTTTGACAACAACTCATAAATTCAAACCTGATAGGATGCACCAGGGTACCTTGTTCCTCATTCTCATTAACAGTGATGGGCCTCACATTGGTTAACAATTGACCTCAATGGCTGGGAATCTAATGATATCATTACACATTTGACATCAACACCTTCATTCATGTGCAATGAACTGTAAAAAAACGAGGGAGAAATGGTTTTTGCTGCAGAATGTTCAGCAGTCACGACTTCATTTCCTGCAGCAACGCCTTGGTTTCCTGAAGAAAAAAAATCATAGATAGAACATTAGTTTAAATTATTTGATAAAGTACTGAAAATTTTATTATTAGTCGAGGTCATGAATTGTGTGATTATACTTCTTATGTAATTTTTTGAGTGGGTTATCTTTCCAAGAAACATGAAAACATCATCTAAGGACTGGATCGTTGGGAGGTAAGTTTGGTAAGGTATAGCCAGTGACATGAAACTTGAGGTAAGAGGTAATTATGCTTAATTTTTAAAAATTTGTATGGTTTAAGCTATGGTAACCCTTGCGGAAAAACATGCCCGTAAACCGTTGCATCATAAATTTAACTCCATGCCCGATCATCATTACTCTGACATGTCGCTAGTTGTACTCTCGATATCCATTCCGCAGGTTGGATCATGATGATAATCATGATCACGACTTGCTTTTCGAAATCTCCATTCTCTCTAATATTTCCAATTTAACCCTCCCCTCTCGAGTGATCCATTGCAAGTCTTGGCATCGCATTTATGTGAGCCACATTCATTCTGTCTCTCCCGTCCTTCACTATGTCAAAATTGCGTGCCTCTGTTTGGTTTGAGTTGCAAGGCACTACTAGGGCATGTGGAATATCACAAGATGGAGAACGTTGGTTTAAGAACCAACACTTTAACAAAGGAATTTGTGCGTTCTTTCTCAGGAAGGAGCATTCAAACCCTAACTGGAGCAAGGGGATTCCATAAGAATTCCAGAGAATTAAGTATCGACACCTGTTATTTTTCCTGCAGAAGTATATAACATGTGAGTTATTTCACATTCAGCTTCTCATACATTTTCAAGACAAGCCTTTGAATTTTCCATATTACTTGAAGAAGTCCCAGATGAAAATGTCTACAACCGCTAAGGAAAGGGAAACCCACTTGGATGAAAACCTCTATCACCATGGGCTTGTAAATATCATATTAATGGAGGTCCTATAGAAGAAGAAAAATACGTGGGAGGATTTTCTAGCCTAGAATTATTTTGTGGAGGACGAAGACTCTGACCCTTCAGAGCCCAAGGAAGAAGAGACAACAGAAAAACCAAGGAAGAAGTCATGGCCTCCTAGTCCAAAGATAACGGAGAACAGAAAAGATGAAGAAGTGGTGCTGACCGGGGAGACTACAAGTAAAAATCCTAAGTTGAAGGGAAATTCCACCCCCTCTAAGAGATTTTGAAGGATCCAGGATTCCAAGATGGTTATGAAGGACACTGTAGAAGGGGGTGTACTACCCAAGAAATTTGATAAAAAGAAAGGAAAACTCCATGGTCGCCTAAAGGAAAAGAGAAGGTGGAGACAACTCAATTCATTAATGGAGAAACAATGTCCTTCGAGGACACCCCGCTGCAGGAAAGTGGGAATGAAAAAGAAAAATAACAGGAGGACCTTAGTGTGCCCCAATCTTCCCTAGTACACCATGAAGGGGAAGTAACTCCCCATAAAAAATGGTTACTACAAGAGTTAGAGGATATTATCACTGAGCTCATGGTTTCAGAATAGGATTTGAGGAAGGAGAATGAGGCTTTGAAAGAGAACAACCTTCGCATGCAGAAAGAGCATGAGGAATGGCACCAGAAGGCAGCCCGAATCATGAAAATGAAGTAGGCTCAGATTGACCATCTGAAGAAGAAAAATGAGATTTACAGGGGTTAGGTTCAAGAAAAGTCTAGTAGGGCCCAGCTGGATCATTTGGCTGCAGTAGCTGCAACCCAGGGCAAGGACTAATTTCCTATTTTGGAAGGTGCAACATTTTTGCTTGCATAAGGGACATGCAAGAAGACAGGTGTGGGGGAGATGTTGAGTCCCAATTTTTCCTATTTTTGACACCTTTCCTAGACCTTAACTCTCCCATTTCGAACTCTCCTTAACCCCTAATATTCTTATTTTGGTTATCTCAGCTATGTTTTTGGCCAAAAGGGTACTGTAGGCTTGAGGTATGCAAATAAACATAAAAAGTATCATTTTTACCTTTAATCTTAAGTATTCCTTAACTAGCTGTTTCCTTATTGAAATTATCATGCCAACTTATTTAAGAATCCTATGTAGATTTTCTCTGATCCAAAACAGCTCCAAAATTCTTGAAGACAACTTGTGAAGCTGCATTTCCTGCAGACGTTCCTGAAATCCTATAGATGCAGATTTCCTGCAGTCGCTCTGATTTCCTACAACAGAGTTAGTGGTTATCTATGTTACATTCATTTCCAAATCAAACGAGAACATGGGTTTTGTGGGGAATTCTTCGTACATGGACACTATCCTATTGTCTATGCAAAATATTCCTTCGAAACCATCCAAATCCGTAGACCTCTTCTCGTTGGCCGCATGAGGAGAAACTTCTGCCTTATAATGAAAATTTTCTAATCCATGCTTTTAGTCATGGATTAGACCCAAATTAGCTAATTTTTATGATATTGTACCTGTATTGATAGCTCCTAGCTCAGATTAGCATTTTCCTCATTCGATCCAAATATAGGCTTTCGAACTTGTATAAATTTGACCATGTTTTATGATGTAAGGGGTTGGTTGGGTTGGTTTTTGTTGGTAGCACATATCAAATTGTACTTGGCTATAATATCTACAGAATTATATAATATTTGATGTTTTTTCCATTCTACTGAGCAAGCCTCTTTAATTTTGCAGGGGTTGTGAGTGAGGGAGGGCCCCCTTTGTTCACAACTCCCTTAGTTATGTGTGTGTGCATTTTAATTTCTTTTATGCAGTAATAATTATTTCATACAACTAATGTGCTCCCTTTGAAGTTTCAAGAGCAGTTACAAATTGATTAAATGATTCATTTTTTGTGTTAAATGTGTGGATTTCATTTGCTCAAGTTCGATTTACATTGTTAAGTTGATTTATTTATTGTTGTAAGTTTGATCTCCTATCTTTTCTGATCACATCAGAAAGACTAAGAGTTGTAGAGGGATGTTAAGATCCACTCCATAGCCTTTGCTGCAAAATGTTGATTCAGAAAAGAGGCATTAGTTTTATGAGTGATTGACTGGTTTGATTAGTAAGCTCTTGAAGTATTAAGATTGCATATATTTTTCACAACATATCATAAGCCTACCTTCCTTGGGTTGATAATTTGTGATTGAAAAACGATAAGCCTATAATTTGACTCAACAATGAGTTGCAAAGAACTAACTGTTCAAAGGATTTCAAGGAAGGAAGCATTGTTTTCCAGAATTATAATCTACTCAAGGAGAGTAGATATTTGCCTTATGCCTAGTAGGAGATGGCTTCATGAGAAGACAAAATGTTATAGATGCATGTATCTAAGATAATAATATTTGATTATCATGTATCTAAATATTCTTGGTCCACAAGATCAGTATGAGACATAAAAGGAGAGCACATTTTTAGAAAGTGTAGCAAGAAAGAATCAATTTGATTTTATCCTTATTCAAATTGAGTAAATTTAATTTCCACATCAATGGGACAACTTGGAGGCATTTAACTAGTGTGAAATCTCTCTTGTCACTCTGTTAGATCAAAAAATTCAAGTTATTGGCCTTGGAGTTTAGTCATGCATGTGTTTATTCCTAAATTTTAGCAATCTAGTTCAATTATTTTCAGTTGTACTCAGTTAACTGGCCTCTAACAATTAATAGAGTCAATTGAAGGTCAGTTGTGCAGTGGGACAAAAATATAACTTAGACATATGTCAGTTAACAGACCAATCCACCCAAAATAGCTAATCCATGCATGGAATTTGAATTGCTCAGCTGAAGTGGAGATGACTAGGAAGTGTAACAAGAGTGTGCACTAGTCTGAGTGTACAATTGTTGCATGAGGCCATTAGATCAATCCTTGGGAATTGCGCAAGAAAATAGGAGGAAATTCATATCTCTTAGGAGATAATTTCCTCAAGGATTGTTCAAGGAAATATGAGGCTAGATGAGTAGGTAATTGGATAAGTGTTGGCCTAAGTTTCTCATTCAGTAGAGAAAAGAATTATTCTTTTACAGGTTGTGCTTAGAGTTAGAGCAAGAAATTGTAATAGTTTCTATATTCAACTGATTAATGCAAAGAGGCTTGAGGGGTTTTTCACAGTCGGGTTCCCCTATAAATCACTATGCACCTGTGGTTTTGTTTGTTGCATGTCCATGAATGTTGTTCTAAATTATGATTTTCATTCCAAAAATTAGTAGAGTAGAATTTGTATCTCCTGATTTCAGTTAGATTTATTGAGAATTTGGTGTTTCTATCAAATTTCTACATGATATCAAAGCCCTGAAATCACATTAAAACCAATATTTCAAATTTTCTCATCAAGAATCTCGAATTTGTAGCTTTAGTGTAGCATTTTTTTTCCTTTAGATTTAGGAGAATGTCCTTCAACAAAAAGAGATTGGAGTATGCCCTGGAGGGTAGGTCAAATTTCATATCCTGGAAGGACAGGATGGAGGTTTTTCTTGATGAAAATGGAGTGTTAGAATATATGAAATATAATATTGCAAAACCTCCAAAGTTAGAATCACAATGGTTAATCCAGTGGAAGAAGGATATTGCTAGAGCCAAGAGGAGCATCCTGGAGGGTGTGAGAGACCACATAGTCTCGAAATTACATGGCAAGGATAATCCCTTTTATATGTGGTAGACCCTCACTAAGCTATTAAAAAATAACAGTGATGCCAGAAAACTTGGTCTAATGGACAAATTGAGTATTGAATAAAATGGGTATGAAGTGGTCTTATTAATGGGAATAACTATCTCAAGAATTTTTCTTCATGTTAGATCAAGAAAATTTGTTTCAAGATCGAGAGACTCTACACATTATAGGAATATTCATGTGTAACCTTGAGGAACAACACACAGATTAGACATGTGGTGGTTGAGAGGGAGTAGGATAGAGCTCTAAAAATGGATCCTCAACCAATTGGAAGTTGGGATGACCAGCAGGATGATGATGATGAGGACCACTCAAAGACCCCCAATAGAAGTAGATTTCGAGTTAAGTGGGTAGAGGGAGAAATTACAGCTATAACTCCAGGAGTGAGGTGGGGCGATGTAAATCTGTAGTCCCATAGTTACAGATATTTGGAAAGGGTCCATCGAGTTGTCCTCCTCATGGATCATTCCCTTGCTACGGGGGCGCAAAGTATTTAGTAGCAAAAGGATTAGTGTGATTTGGTGCAGTCATATGTTGAGGAGCACATAATAGAGTTGATAGCAGTGCAGGATGCACAATGCAAAATCAACATCAATGCAATTTTCCTAGTAGAAAGTTTCACATATACGGTTGATTGAATGTTTTTTTTTGTGCTTCTCAATTGCAGTTGTTGCAGTAGAAAAAAAAACATTGAGAGGTAGTGCTACAGTAAAATCCACAAGTGTTGGATAGGGGTGGTGCAAAACCTGTTTCTTGCTAAAAAGGATTGCTAGAAAGTATAGCAAGAAAGGCTCAATTTGTCTTTAGCCTTAGTCAAATTGATTAAATCAAATTTACACAACAAAAAGACAACTTGGAGTCATTTAACTAATGTGAAATGAATCTTGTCACTTAGTTAGTTCAGAAAATTCGAGTTAGTGGGCTTGGAGTTCACGCATGCATGTGTTAGTAGCTAAATTTTAGCAATCTTGTTCAGTTATTTTCAGTTGTACTCAGTTAGTTTACCTCTAACAATTAATAGAGTCAGTTGAAGGTCAGTTGTGCAGTGGGACAACAGTCTAAATCATATATCTATCAACTAACTGATCAATCAACCCAAAATAGCTAATCAATGCGTGGATTTTAATTTCTTAGATGAAGTGGAGATGACAAGGCAGTGTAACATGAGTGTATACTAGTTTGAGTGTACAATTGTTGCATGAGGTCAAGAGATCAATCCTTGGGAATTCGACAAGAAAATGGGAGGAAATTTCTATCTTTTATGAGTTAAGTTCCTCAAGGATTTCACAAGGAAATAAGAGGCTCGATGAGAATATAATTGGCTAAGTGTTGGATAGAGTTTCTCATTAAACAGAGAGAAAAAATATTCTTTTGCAGGTTGTGATCAGAGTTGGAGCAAGAAATTGTAATAGTCTCTCTATTCAACTGATTAATGCAAAGAGGCTTGAGGTGTTTTTCCCAGTTGAGTTCCCGTAGAAATCATTGTGTAATTTTGGTTTTGATTGTTGCATGTCTATGCATGTTGTTCTAAATTGTGATTTTCATTCTACAGATTAGTAGAGTATAATTTGTGTCCCCCAATTTCGGTTCAATTTCTTGAGCAATTGCAATTTCTATTGAAATTTCTACACACATGAGTCCAGGGGATTTTTGCAAGGTTTGATGTATTACATGTTATTTTATATTTTTATCTCATGATTGTTAATGGTTGCAACCATGTTGTGAGAAGCTAATTTTTCTATCCATGCATACTAATAGGTGTTCATGCAATATGCAATAGATGTTGATGGATATATATCTCATTCTCAGGGGGAGCTTATCATGTTTTTCATGATTTACAGATCTGACTCTGATTTTATGTAGGATGTTTGGATCACCATGACGATTTTTTTTTATGGTTTTATTATAAGCATGTTTAACACTTATATCATGTAGGATATTTTTTCCACCATGGAAATATTGGTGATGATTTGAGTAAATGATGTGCTTGATATTGATGATGAGTTTCATGCTTGTACACATATTATTTCAAGATAGTATGGTTAGAGCTTGCATTGCAGATTTTTCACCTAGGTTGATAATCACTTAATTCTTAGAGATTGTGTTAAGAAATATGGTTGCATGATACTGGTGTTGATTTTATTTGAAATATTCTTGCATATGGAGTTGTTGAATTATTGTTTCCAAATCAGATTACTAAATTTGAGTCATTGATGATTTTACTGCCTGTGATGCAAGTGTGTTTTTGGTGGTAGATAAAGCAAGGTTTTGTTGATGGCATATATATGCTTTTCCATATGCTAGTTTCCTAATGGATATAGGTTTTTTGCTACTGCTTGAAGGACCAAGTGTGTGTTGTTAATAATTTTATGTTGTTGTGCTTGCTCTTGATCATGTGGATGGTTAATAGTATTTTTTTTCTCCCTGCTATGTGGAAAGTTGCTACCATAGTTTATTCTTATAGCCTTGTGATACTGGTTATGTTAATTACTGATGATGCATACTCTAGGCTTGACATGTGTTTTTGATGATAAGGAATATGTGTTTGTTTGTGAGAGAGTTGTGCATACTCCTTTTGGCATGATATTATTTATTTATAAATCTTGTTCATGGTTGCAAGGATTGTGTATAATTTTTGTTGTTGATAGTATTTTTGTAAGAGAATCATAGGAGTTATCATGTTTCATCCATGCATGGGTTACTATATGTGTTGTTGTCACAACTTATACCTTGATTTGTATCTCTTTCCTCTCATTACGAAGACTTTTATTATCGTTGTTTATCTTTTAGTGTGATGATTGAGTGAGACATGTAATGGAAAGAATTGTGAGTCACGGGTCATGTTATATGGGTAGTCATGAGTAAACGTTGTCTTGAAAGAGAGAGACTTGAAAGTAATTTTAGCCATGCTTCAGTCGATATATGTCATGTTTTGCAGTAGTGTAAGAACTTGCGGTATCATCATGTAGTCATGTTTGGGTCATTGGTTGAATATAAGTAATTTTCATGCATAAATAAGGAGTCATATTTCAACCTTGTGGAGGCATTGTATAGTCAAATTTTATCATTGTTGTAGCCATGTAATTAGCCTATGACGCCTTGTACCTTCATTTCATATAATTGGGTCATAGTCCTTGGTTCTATTGGAGTAGTCTATTGCATGTAGCAAGGAGGAAATGATTATAGCAAAAGTGTGTTGTCCAAAAATATAGATGAGAAATTTGCCACCTCTTGTACATACTAAAGAGGAGCATATTCAGTGAGAAAATTCATGATGGTGGCATGATTGTTTGTTTATCATAGAGAGAGAGTGTGTGTTTGTTGCCCACACCATACTATTGATGAAGGCTATGGAGAGAGAGTATTTTACATTATTACTATTGCTTGCAATAATTCTCATGATATGCTAGTACTTTTTGGTTAGAGAAGTTGGAGTTATTGATTGATTTATTGTTGTTGAATTAGGAGAGACAAAGTTGTGTTTTTGCTGCTTTTTATTGTTGTTTCCATACTTCCATGTGGAGAGAGAGAGTATGATGTTTGTTTCTTCATTTATTATTTGATCCAGCTACTTTTATTGGGGGAGCTATTGTGATTGGTTAGTAGAGTGATTGATGATTTCATCCCTTTTCCATTGATGCCAAAGGGGGAGACAATTAGGAGATAAATTTTTCAGAATACAATTGGATGGATCATTTAGGGTATCCATCAATGCCAAAGGGGGAGATTGTTGGAATTCATGATTTGATGTAATGTTGTTGGTTGGAATTGATGTCAAATTTCTTGTGATGGCTCTCATGATGAAAATGTTTGACGGTCTAGGCTCCCATGTTCCTTACAAAAGTTTGGCCATCTAATCCTCTTGCTCTCTATTATTTCAAAGATGGTATTACCTTATTTTGGTGATTTTTATGTGATTGGATCAACTTCTCAAGCTTGTCATGTTGTCCATTGCCTATATTGAATGTTGAGCTGCAAATGGAGCTTCAAAACAAGGTGTTGAAGTACATGCTTGGGTCAAGGTTTTGTAGTTAAAGCCTCCATTAAAGGCTTATAGGATTTTTCTTGAGCCATTAGAGTCATTATCACTTTTATTAGACCCTTCTTGGGATTTTGTATCATGTAAAAATAATTATTTTTTAGTCAAAAAGATAATTTGTCACCTCGACACCAAGTTAGCTCTGACCCCAAGAAGTTCGCCTACAGGAGGGAAATTAAAACCATCAGAAAGGCTATATAAGTAGAGGAAATTCAACCTATTTCACTCACTCACTCAAAAATTTCAATCTACAAGAAAAAGAAACATAAAAAGAGAGCAAAGAAGTTGGAGAAGGACAAATTTTGCTGGGAAAACATAAATTAAGTTTTGGGTTACCTTTATCTCACACATGCAAATTTTTATTAGTAGTTGTCAGGGAAACAAATTTTTCTACTACATATATGAAATTTTGAATCTAGGGGTCGAAGTTCTGTTGCTGGGGGGCCGAAATTTTAGACAGAAGCTGCTATTGGGGAATTGTCACTTGGAGTATTTTGTCAAGATCATATATTGTATGGAAGGGTTGGCTTGGTGGTTGGATGAGGTATTTTTTTAGGTGTAATATGTCTGTAAGTGTCTCACCTTGATTTGAATCTACAAAAGAAAGATTTTGTGATAGGGTTTTCTCCATATAGGGGATTTTCCCTAGCTGAGCGCCTACATCATGTGTCTCTTGTTCTTGTGTTATTCATACAAATATAATTTGTTAATTTATTGATGAAAGATAAAATAATTAAGAGGTAAATGAAGGCAACATAATCCACAATTAATTATCAAGAAAGAGGAATCAAACCCTAAATCCTACTAGCATTGATTTATCAACATGGTATCAGAGCTAAGGGTCAAGAAGGTTGGAGATAAATTTATTGGCTTGGAAGAAAATGTTTCTACCTTTATGGAAATTTAATTGAAGATGGGATTCAATATCATAAGAATTGCAGGAATTTGGATTAGAAGGATCATCTACAACCTGTCTAGGAAAGTCAAGAGTGGAGAATTATTGGTTGCACTTATAGGTACTCTTGATGATGACAATGCATGGATCATTGATAGTGGAGCATCAAGAAATATGATGGGAGAAAGTGTAAAAAATCATACTCTATCAAAGGAACCACCATCTCATGAAGTGGAACTATGAGACAACAACAATTATGCAGTCAAGGGGCTTAGATCTACATCATTGAAACTAGAAACGAGAGCAAAGCTACACCTCAACAATATACTCTATGTCCCAGGTTTAAAAAAGAATTTAATTTAAATTTATTGTTTGGAAGATAAAGGAGATAAGGTTTCCTTTGAATATGGTGAAGTTTTGGTTTGGGGAAAAGATTCAAGCATTGATAAGGAAAAAGTTATTGGAGTTCATAAAGGAAGGATATATAGAGTCATAACATCAGCTCCTCAAGCCCTAGTTCACATGGAGATCAATCCTATATAATTATGGCATAGAATATATGTTCATATTCATTACAATATAATACCCTCTCTTATTCAAATGGTAATTGGCATCCCCAACATCCAGGAATATCGTGAAGGAGTATGTAAGGGATGTGCTTTGGGAAGGAATACAAGGAAACATTTTACAAGTAGTGACACAAGGTATAAATAAATATTAGACCTCATTCATTCCGATGTGTGTGGGAAAATGTCTAATAAATATATTGGAGGCCATATTTATTATGTGACCTTCATTAATGATCATTCTAGAAAGACATGGATCTACCTTCTCAAGACAAAGGATGAAGTGTTTGAAAATTTCAAAGAGTTTAGATCTAAAGTGGAGACCTTAATGGAAAGAAATATAAATACTTTGAGATTTGAAAATGGTGGGGAATACACTTCAAAAGAACTAATTTCATATTTTAAAGAAGTAGGTATTAAGAGGGAGCTCATTGTTCCCTACAATTCTGAGCATAATGGAGTTGCAGAAAGGAAAAATATAACAATTTAAGAATATATACAAACTATGATATTTGATCAATATCTACCAAATTTTATATGGGAAGAAGAAAAAATTATAGCAGTATATATACAAAATGCAAGTCCTCACAGAATCTGTTGTAACTCCTAGAGAGAGCCTTGAGTTGTTAAAGACCAGTGCCTAGGACATCTTAAAGACAAGAGGAGGTAAAAGGTATTTTGTATGCTGGTCGGAAGAAACTTCTTGTTATGTGATTATGGTTTAAAGTTTTGATATCGGTCCAAGATATCAGAGACAGAATATTGACAGGAACAACATCTAGTTGTATATATAAAGAGTCTCAAAGAGTGAATCCAAAGCAGTCATGAAAGTAAATTACTGTGAGCTGGGCCAAATGTGAAATCAATGAACAGTTACAAGGATAAATGGATGTGAAGTACAATGTAAGAAAATGAGAAAAGTATCAGAGTAAGGCAGGCTTATACGAACATAAGAATCCACCCTCCACTAATATTAGAAGAAATATGACCTGTGAGCAAAATTATGAAACAAAAATCCTGCCTTGAGCCATATTTAAAATGTTACAGAACAAAAGACATGAGTATCATTTAGGATAAATTCACATCAATTATTTTAACATTCACATTCCGAAAGCTACGATAACAAGGGAATGATGAGAACACAATGAACATTATATTTAAACACTACTAAGAAAATACATACTGTTCAATAACCTTAGTTGGAATCCACCACAATAATAGCTTAGCTTCATTTCCTTTCCCGAAGGGGATTTTCAGATACACATTAACAGAGGATCTCAAAATTTACAAAAAGAGAGAATTCACAGTTAACAAATTATTCTCATGAAAATCCGAAAGATTTTCTTGATCTCTCATTTCATCTTTTATAGCTCTATAGATGAGCTTTGAGAGAAGATATTTTCAAAACAAAATATTATGTGAGGATATTTTCTGTTCGTGGTCTCAATCAAAAAACCAAAACTGGTGATGAGGAAAAAAAACCTCTCATCATATACAACTTGGCTTGACAAAGGCCCTAACTAAAACATAACAGTAAATGAAAAATAAAGAGTGCATAGGGTGAAATCAAGATTTCACCCAGTTTTACAATTCATAAAAATAAAAGTAAATAGGTCGTATGGGAAAAATCATGAGTGTCATTTGTGATGGCGATGAGGGGTGCTTGATTGTTGCTGATGTGGCCGAGCTGATGACGAAGATGACCCTACTTTATGACCAGAGGGAGGTAGCGACTGATGAGAAGATGACGATACGAGAGTGCTGGCATATTCACTGCATTTCTGCCACGCGATATTTCCTGGAGCTGGCATAGTGAAAAATGTCTCAACCAATGCTTGCATATATGTGAGCTTGGTATAGTCTACTCAGATGGATAAGAATTGTTAACCTGGTAGAGGAGGAAGAATTCCTTGCTTAGAGCGGTTATGATGGTATCTGCCTTTAGGTGGATAGTTTTTTCCAGAGGCAAGTTGGCATTGTTCATGATGTCTATCATTTTTTGTTCATAATCCGTTAGCTTGGAGAATGCGGATGTCTCTGGGTGCCAGAATGATGGGAGGCTTGCCTCCACTAACTTATTCCACTCTCGGTCGAACTTTTTGACTCCAATTAAAATAAGTTTCAAACAACCCAACGCATTTGTGCGATCGATATCCTTCTCGATTACTCTTCTATCCTCCATTACCCTTCACGATCAGTGATTCCTTGTGCTTTCAATTACTCTGGGCCTAGTTAATTTAGGTACTGAATATACTTGCTAACCATTGCAGCCTTTTCTTCTCCTTCTGCGTGCCCTTCCTGCAACTGTAATTCAAATAAGCAAACCGTAAGCTTATTATTGTCAATCAAGGTGAGTTAGTTCCAATGCTACTGGACCTCTGCTATTATATCAATCAAAATTAGGCATATGGCTTCCAGGAGTGTCATGTTACCCTTTAGCCAAGCTGTCAAGTCTTTGATGGACTTGTCCTGCACTCGTTTTTCTCTTTGTAACTTCTTGACCTCATTCTGCAGGGACGTTATCACCCTCTGATTCATAGCAATCGTAGCTTCCATCTCCTTTAGTCTTTGGCAAGTTGTACATGCTTAAGTTTCTAAAACCTTTAAGTTTGATAGGGCCTTAGTCAACTGTTCTAGGGTGGTTCCGGGTTCATTGGATGTCGAGGCTATGCTTACATGTTGGTCCCATTTTGCCTATAAGTCAGAAAATCCCTATTTTAGACTTACAATCTCTGTGGTATTTTGAGTATTATATTCCTGCTCCTTATCCAGTGAATCGGCAAGAGTCGATTTCTCCCTTTCCACTTGGATAAATTCATCTATTTGCACATGCTCCCCTCTGGGTATATGTAATTTGTTCTTCAGCTCAGAGTTCTTCACTTCCAGATCAGTGATGAGCTTCAACCGAACTGCATCCTTGTCGGCCCCTTTGTCCTTTATTTCTTTCTTAAGGGTTTATAGCTTGTTATTGATCGCTCTAGCACTAGCTCTATCCCTCTTCTGGTTTTCTAATACCAAGGCATGCTTCTCCTCAAGCTTCCTCAAGGCGAGTGCAAGTTTATTTTCCTTTTCTGATTGGAAAGGACTCCTTTCGGGTCATAGGGCTAGATTTTTCCTTGTAGCAGGTCCATCCCTTGTAGTAATGTTTCCACAATGGAGAGGGCGTGTCTCGAATTTATGGTGAAGGGACTAATAGAATTTTGGAGCTTAAGAATATATCCTTTCTTCATGGGAACGAAGTGAATTTGGTCAGCCTTCAAGGTTTGTCGAATAAATTTGAGGGAAAAAATGTGCATGCTTAGAAAAACCACCAAATGGTAGGGAGGTACTTCCGCGCCATAGAATCTAATCTCAGTGTAATCATCATATAGGTACCAGTCCCTTGTGCTACCTTCCTCATCAAACTGCAGCCAGTCCTTCTGCTCATGAAATATTCTAGGAGGAGGATTGTCATGTATTATGGCATAGACTATGGACATGAAATCATTTAAGAATCTAGTATACTCCCTCCCCCCAGGCTGCTGACGAACTGAAACATTCCACTCAAAGATGGTTCTTGGCTAGGAATTTTCCCTCAAGATTTTCTCTAGGCCTAGGCTCTCAAACTTGTCAGCATACTAAGATAAGAATAGGTAAAATACTAAAGAACAAAACCTAAAAGACCCAGTAGAAGGGAATTCTTGAAACTAGGTTTGAATAGCCGAAGCTAGGAAAACAGGAATATTTAAAAGCATACCCTTTTGCATCATGAGCCATAGAAGATATATACATTATTTTGACACCTTCTAGACCTCCTTAAGCCCTAACAACCCTGAAATAATAGCTAGGACCAGCTACACATTATCTCTGAAATTAGACAAGGGAACAACGTCCAAATGCGGGAGAGCTGTTAGGTGGGAATATGAGAGGAGGCTGAGGAAGTCGCTTTTTTTATGCCAGGGTAACTTTGAGAATTGACAGGAAAGGGAAACCACAGTGAACTCGACATAATTTTGACTGTGAGGAAAACGAAGGGCTTTCTTTATGAGTTCAGGTGATACGCGGAAAATCTTATTGCCTTGAGAAAACAGGAACAAGTCCCTGTGCTCGTCATAAGCTTCATCGAGCCAAATAATGAATTCGGGAACTAGGTATGTGGTTAGGGAAAATTGATAGTACATACCCAACTCAATGACTCTGAACCTATCTTGACCCTTTAAATGACCTTCGAATAGCTCGGGTTTGACACGGGCTACACTGAAAGGGTAGAATGGGTCATGAATTTGTACATGGGCGTTGATAAAAGGTTCAGGTCTAGGGATAGCCCTGACCTCACGGGATTGTGGGGTTTCAGGTTCAAAATTTTTGGAATTCGTTTTCCCCATGAACATTTGAATAGAAAAAATAGAAGGAAAATGGTGGGATGAAGGAATGACTAAATACCTGCGAACAGTGAGGAAGCCCGAGGGGAAAACAACGCGGGGTTGAAAATGACCTAGCACTAAAGATTTAACCTTCGTTGCACGCAAGACCTGTGAAAAAAAAATATTTTACTCGGTCTGGGAGTAAAACAAGATTATATCAGATTGAGTTTTTTGGAATACGAGGTGAGGGTGACAACTGTATGGTTGACGTCATAAGGACGTCGACAGTGGGACACGTGGCGGTAGGTTATTGGCTTTCGGGAGCCGGGTGGGTGAGAGCCACATGCCAGGTTAAAGCATGTACCGATTTTGTACCACCTTCCCTAGACTTACCTTACCTTTACTTACTTTTGCCAGATGCCCTTCTTATAATTCTGGTGGGGTTTCACAAGAGCCTTGTGCTCCATTCCATCACCCCACGGAACGTTTGCACTTAGTCTGCCACCAAGTGGCATCACATTCTTCGGGGGTGAACCTTCCTGTCCTTCTACCTTCTCTTAATGCCCTTGGAATATCTCACTCATGCTCCATTTCTTGGTGTCTCTGCCATATGGAACATGGCTTTCTCATTAGGCTGTTTCACACATCAAGTCTCCCATCCGCACTTGTGCCTTAAGGAAATTTCTTGTCAAGGTATCTTTCAACTTTCTTACCCTGCCATCCTCTTAAATCTCTTTGTTTTATCTCGGCTGCTCTTTTTTATTGGTGTATGAGGTGGCTAAACAACAGAATCCTTGAGAATATGACACCTGAAGAAGCATTCAACCATCTCTGAATATTTGGGTGTGCCACATACATCCATGTTCCAAAGGACAAGTGAAAGAAATTAGATTCTACAAGCATTAAAGGGATCTTCATTGGCTACAATATTTCTTCAAAATCATATAGAATCTACATCAAGGAAGGAATAAAAATTGAAGTAATAAGGGTTGTTATATTTGATGAAATAATGCCTAAAAAAGATCCACGGATATTCCAATCGATTTCGATGACGAAGATATAACACTATTTGAAGAAGAACCATGTGAGCCTATTCAACCTGTAATTATTCGTGAAACAAGGAAGAGCCCAGATTGGTTAAAATATACACTTGAATATGCCGAAAGACATAGATATACTAAAGGTAATTTTAGAGAAAGAAAAATACCAAAGATATATTCAAGATATGCAGCACATATGAAAAAATTGATAGAATTTTAACCAACTAAATTTGAAGAAGTTTCTCATCAAGAAGAATGGAAGAAGGCGATGCAAGAAGAATATCAACCCATCATGTAGAATGGGGTTTGGTAAATTATTACTAGACCAAGTGAAAAATCAGTTTTCACCTAAAAATTGATTTACAAAAGCAAACATGTTATTGATGGAAGCATAGAAAAATAAAAAACTAGATTCCTTGCAAGGGGTTTCTCACAAAAATAAGGCATAAACTATGAAGAAACATTTTTTCCTACTGCTAGGTATACTACTATAATATCATTGGTTTCGCTAGTTGCTACTATGGGATGGAATATCCATCAAATGGATGTCAAAACTACATTTCTAAATGGGACCATTAATGAAGAAGTATAAATTGAACAAATAGAAGCTTTAGAAACAAATAACATAGATACACATGTTTGCAGACTCAAGAAAGCCCTATATGGCTTGAAGCAATCTCCTAGGGCATGGTATGCAAGAATGGATGCATATTTATTAAAAATTGGGTTCATCAGAAGTTTTGCAAATGAAAATCTCTACATCTAGGTGGTGAAGGATGAACCAATCATTATACTACTATACATTGTGGATGAATTGTTTATTATAAGTGTGGAGCACATAATTCAATAATTCAAGAAAATTTTGGGAGTCGAATTTGAAATGAAATATCTGGGATTTATGCACTATTACTTAGGTTTGGAAGTCAGGTAGAAACTTAGAGAGATATATTAGGGTCAAGGAAAATACATAATTGAGATATTGTATAAATTCGGTATGATGGATTCCAAACGTATGACAACAACCATGATCATTAATCTCAAGAAGTTTATAATATTTGACTCTATTCTCGTCGATCCTACTATCTATCGAAAGTTGGTGGGCTCTTTGATGTACCTAATAAATATGAGACCTAATATATGTTTTGCCATAAATTTTCTTATTAAATTTCAGTTGGAGCTTCTTCATGACCATTGGATAAATTCTAAGCATATTTTGAGATATATACATGGCATTATGCATCACTACCTGAAGTATGATGGAAAGGAAATTAAGCTAACATGTTTTACTGATTTTGATTGGGGTGGTAGTGAGATCGATGAAAGAAGCACTCCTGGTGAATGTTTCAATTTGGGATCAATAATGGTTTCATGGATGAGTAGAAAACAAGATCCTATTGCATTAAGTAGTGATTAAGCATAATATGTTGTTGCATGTGAAGTAGGAAAAGAAGTTGCTTAGTTGAGGAAACATTTTTTAGATTTGTTTGGAAAGCCTCTGGATCCTACAGTGATAAATTGTGATAATTAAAGCAACATCAAGATGATTGAAGACCCCTTATTCCATGTGTTGTTATGACATCCATCACTGAGCCGGGATGTCTAATGATAAGGGACATACTGCAAAGCAAATATTATAAGCACCGCATGGACCATCAAAGCCCCTTTTTCACCTATCGGAACCTTTGAAAGGGCTGAAAAACCACCTTTTAGCTTTAAAAGCACTCATTCTAACATATCAGGCCTCTAAGCGCCTTTCGACTTAAGCCCTTGGCCCTCATTTCTCATATAACCCCGCTTTATGACCGACGGATAAAATTCCTTTAGCCCTCTTCGGCCATCGGACCTTGCTGATTCCCAAATCCACTCATTTTCTCTTTTGTTTCACCACTGAGGTTCATCATTGTTGAAGAAATCCTAACCGTTGATATCCGCAGATCCAACGGCCATCTCACGTTCTATTTCCACCTGTCGGCTATCGCATGTCACTCATCGCCACCCTAACATTCCTTATTCATTGGAATCCTTTCCGCCGATGTGCGAAACCCCGATGAGCTCCTGACCGTTGATCTTCGTAGATCCAATGGTCATCGCTCCATCACGCTACCCCCATCCATCGCACATGACACATCACCGTTTCCATCTGCCTTTTATACTCTTCCGCTGATGTGCGAAACCCCGATGCGATCCTGACTGTTGATCTCCTCCTGCAGATCCAACAGTCAAAGCTCCATCGCACTACGCCCATCCATTGCTCATCGCACATTGCAGCACTGCAAATTTCTCGCTACTAAATTATTTTCCACCGATGTGCGAAACCCTGATGCAATCCTGACCGTTGATCTCCTTCCACATATCCAATGGTCATCGCTCCGTTACACATCGCACATCGCTCTTCACCATTTTCACTTTATTTTTCTCAGCCAATGTTCATCCTCCACCAATAGAATCTCCGTCGTCCAATCAACCCAGATCTATGACCCAGGTTCACTGTGGGGGCACCTAACCAAAGTGGCCCGTACTCCCTAGTGCCCCCGCAGTTGACTTCTTTGACTGCAGAAGATATTCATCTAACGGTCCACATTCGCTGTGGAGGTACCCGGCCCACAAACCCGTCCGTACTCCCAAGTTCCCTCGCAGTCTATCTCCACCGTTGAAGTCCATTATGATCCAACGAACCTCGTTCCATCGCTCGATCGCTATTTTCTCAATCACTCACCCAATATTACACTCCCCCACTCTGATCTGGACCGTTGATCTCCCTCATCCAACGAACCACATCACTCCTACCTTATAACCCCACAACTGATCATCCCGCTACATGAAAAGATTGCTGATGTCATCCCGCCAGTCCCACCTGACTGCGCGGGGCTTTTCATCGTGCTTCCGTTCAATCTCCACCTTTGTTTTCCCCAAATCGGACGGTCCGCATTCATTTTTGCGTTCATTTCTCCCACACCCCTCCATAGTACATTTTGAATGCGAAATAGGTAGTTTTCCCATGGACACACATCAGCCACCAAACCGTATCGCGTTCATTTGGCCCATTACCGCTTACCACCTCAACCCCGCGTGAAAACCACTCCGGTTTTCGCAAAACCGCCTTTTCATAACTTTGTGCCAAATCAAATTTAAATGTTGTTTTCACCATGGAAATGCTTCCACTGCATTCCCTGCCTCCGCACTACTCTTTCGTCTTCACCCAAGCCTTCTGAAGCAATTTACCCCTCATCGCAGGATTTATTTAACAAGTTTGCTGTCTGTGCAGGTTTTCATGGCATTTTAAATATACATGCCATCTCATAGCCAATCACAGTGGCTTGAGGCCGAGGATGATGATCCTCCACACCCAGGAAGCAGAGAAAAAGATGCAAAGGGTCAGTTTCACGTCTCATTTTATGGATCATGACCATTGGCCATAAGACCCTCTAGTGCAGAAGGCTAGCTCTTCCACTACTAGTAGTACCGCACCCTGCAGTGCAAAAGGCCAGTATTTCACATGACTAACAGTATTGCCTTCGCCAGTAGTAGCAGGGGCTTCGCCTCATCAAACAACAATGATCATATGTGACCAGGCCCGTGTGGCCTTTTTACCTTATGTTATTTTCACTTTGTCATTTCGGGTGAAATCCTTATTTCACTCCTGTAGTTTTTACTTCCAGTTAGCATATTGTTTACATTTCAGTTAGAAACGGATTTAGGCCTGCGTTGTAAGATGATGAGAGGCAGTTCTACCTCATCATCATTTCTATTTTTGATTTAGACCTGCAACAACATATGAGCACGTGGGGAAGATATTTTCCCAAAATATCTTCTCGTGCATAGGAATCAGAGGTTATAAAAACAGGAAGAAAACACTAACAAAAGGTTACATATTTTCCAAAGGACTCACTAGTTCGAGCGTTATGTATGTATTTGTGTATGAAATTTGATAGTTGATGTTTGAAGATCCCGTAAGGATTCAGTAATAAGAAGCTTTGCTGGAATTGGGGATTCCGCTCTGGATGATTCACAGTTTGTAACCGTTCTCCCTGTTTTTTAATACAAATGTTCATTTGGTATCTCTCCACATTTATTGTATCTAATGCTCTGTAATGCGAGTGCTCCCATGTTTAAATGTGAATTTATCATAGCAGATATTCATATTTACTCATCTACAATGCTTTAAATATGGCTCAGGTAGGATACTTTGTTTCATTTTCTATCTCTTCCATCTTTCTTCCGATATTAACTACAATGGATTCTTATCTTTGAACGAGTCTAGATATATGGATTCTTATCTTTTCATAAGCCCAATATATATGGATTCTTATCTTTGAATAAGCCCGGTTACAGTTGATATCTTACTTCATCTTCTGTCATAGTCACCGCTCATATATAACTTGATATCTGTGTGTTTATTTTAGAATTCGGCCCCATTTATAGTATTCTATTTTAAAGTTGTCTGATACATTCACTTATTGTAGTTTGTACTCAGTTTCTGCAGTTTTCCTAGTTGTTGTGTTTAACTTTTGGGTCTTGGTTCCACCTTGATTAAAACCATTCATCTAAGTGATAATAGCATGAGAGCCTAAAATTTCCAACTGCAATTAGTTGAGTCGTATGATCCTTTCATTTAAGATGTCCTAGGCACTAGTCTTTATACAACTCAAGGCTCTAGGAGCTACAACATCTTTCTGGCGCCGTTTCCGGGGAAAGAATTTCAAGAACTAAATCCCCGGGCCTCGAAAAATATTCATCCACCCTTCAGAATAGGTGAGCAGGAAGGGTTGGGAGTTGTAGATCCCTCACATTGGCGACTCCATTATCATTCAAAGATAAATCTATTTGTAGTCCTGGCTTCCCGAAAGCCACACCTGAGGTCAGATACATCCCAGTTGAGGACACCTTCAGTGTCTGATCGAAAGAAGATTTTGCACAAGAGAAGTTGGAGAGAAAGGCAATCAGCTTGCACAGATATTCCCAAATTCTCCCTAGAAGAATCTCCATCCTCCTCTCAATTAGTTCAAGATCAAGGACCTGATTCTGCTGTAAGAACCCTTGATTATACTTTTGATACCTCCTCCCTTGAAAATATTGAAGTAAAAGATGAAGCTGAATCTGTAGATACCACGAGATTTTTTCTGCATCCCACTCCTAAAGCTGAATAAGTTAAAGAAGTCACAGAGGTTTCCACTTCTCATATTTCAGCAGTTCAATCAATCCCTCAAGCCGTTGTTCAGTATATCCCCATCGTCATACATACTTCTCTTCCACCACCTCCTAATACACATTAGACTCTCCCACCACCTCCACAACCTCCGATGGCTATTCTCAGATTCCTACTGAAAAAATATGCCCCCCTAGCATTCCCTCAGATCCTAAATGACATGCCAAAGGATTACTTAAATATCCTACCTCGTTTCAATGGGGAAAATGATACTAAAGCTTAGAAACACTTGGACGTTTTCTGCACCTTCACAGAAAATTTCAATGTTGAACATCTGGACGTGGTGTTGAGATTGTTTGTCCAGTCCCTAGATGGAGAGGCCATAAAATGGTTCAAGACCTTGGGGGACCGCTTCATTAATAATTAGGAGGAAGTAGAAAAATCTTTCATCAAGAAATGGGGAGAGAAGAAGGACCATGGATACTATCTTACAGAATTCAATGCACTTAGAAAGAGACATAATGAAGATGTGTCCGAATTCATCAATAGGTTTAATAAGTTATATACAAGTCTCCTAGCCGAAATGAAGCCTCACCAGACCGCTGCTAAAGTGGTGTTTGTAGCAGCCTTCGAGTCAGAATTTGGATTCTCTCTAAGAGAAAGGAAGTCTGCTACCCTGATGAAGCCCAGACTAATGCATTGGAAGTAGAAGCCAACTTTTCTTCTATGGGTAAATCAAAAGGGAGGTCAGACCATGATGCTAGACGAAGAGGGAAAGAAGTAGCATCTACCTTTGGTCAAGATAGAGAGGTAGTAGATTAAAAAATAGAAGAGATGAGAAAAATGATCAAGAAACTTTCGAGCAAGCTGGTGAAGCTTGAGCTTGAAGCAAAGAATTCCTCCTCTAGGCCACCTCAAGCTGTTTAGAACAGGGGTTATAATCCCCAATACAGAAAGCCTCCTTTGCAAATATTACAAAGAGATCAGAAAGAGCAGCAAGACCACATACAACGCTGTTGTATCTGAAAGGGAAGATGGATGTCCCTATCGAATACATCCCCGATGGGCAAGATGATCAATATCTTGCTTACTCAAATGGTGATGAATATGAGTCTTCTTTGCAAGAAAGTGAAGGAGTGGAGCTTTCCTCGAAATAATAAGAAGGAAAAACATGTGCTGCTGAAGATCCAGAGATCGATGATTACTGCAAGAAATTCGAGGACTTCATGCAGGCACAGTTCAACAGAAAATATGAACTCAGGTCCTCTAGGAAGAGGATGTGCACACTAGAAAAATAAGAAGATATGCCACAGAAGGAGAGTGTTGTTCAGAAAGTCGGAGATAAAGGTAAGAGACATATAACTGAACTTTTACATTCTAATGAATCGATTCCTTCCTCTTCTAAGTTGGCCTCTAATCCAAATGCAAATGTTAAACCCATCCCAAAGGAAGAAAAACCTCCAAACAATAGTAAATATCCAAAGGAAATTATTGTAGAGAAGCCTCCTCCTGTGTTTAGCCTTCAAAAAGAACTAGAAAAGGTTAAAATCCTAGTCCCCCTAACTGAACTCCTGAAACAACCAGTCTACCAGTCTCAGGTGTCTTCTTTCATGCTTCCTCAAGGAGCAGCCCCAATCCCAGATAGTTTAAACCTCCAGGAAGAAAGGCCTTTGGTAATGTTTGGTCCTCATGTTGAGGAGTTAGATGCTTCAACTCCTCCTTTCTATGTCTCTTTAGTAATTCATGACCTGTTATTGCATAACTGTATGTTAGATTCTGGAGCGTCTCATAACCTCCTAACCCTGTTAGTGATGGAACAATTGGGGTTGCAGATCACTCGCCCATATAAATATCTCTACTCTTTTGATTCTAAAAGAGTCAAATGTTTGGGGATGATCAAGGATTTGGTGGTAAATCTAGCCCAAATCCCAGCTAAGAGCGTGGTAATGGACATAGTGGTGGCTGACATCCCAGCTCGGTTTGGGATGCTGTTATCAAGATCATGGGGCACAAAAATTGGAGAGTCTATAAATCTGGACCTAACCTATGCGACCATCCCTATGTTTGGAGGTCAAGAAAGACGATTATACCAAGAAACAAGGTTTGTGAAGATGGTCACTAAAGCTGATAATTTAATAAATTCACCAGTATACAACAAAGAGGGTGAGTTTTTTTGTCTAATGCTTGAGGAAGACCAAGATTACTTGCAGGAGCCATCTTATTGTCAAGTGAATATTGATCAGTCTTCAAGTAATGAAGAAGGTGGAATTTGGACGTTGCACTTCGATGGAACCAACTCAAAGGAAGGGAATGGAGTTGGGATTCTCCTGATCTCCCCTATTGGACAACTGATCCCTTTATATTTCAAATTGGAGTATGAAGTCATGAACAATGTGGTTGAATATGAAGCCTTGCTTCTAGGTCTACAAACAAAAAAGAATATGAATATTCATAGCTTGAAGGTTTTGGGAGATTCAAAACTGGTGGTGAGACAAGTAAGAAATCAATGTGAAGCTAAGCACCCTCGACTGAGGGCTTACAGAAATGAGGTATGGGACTTAGTAGAGAATTTCTTCCTAGCATTCAATATTCAATTCATGTCAGGAGACCAAAAAAGAATGGCAGACTCTCTTGCAGTAGCTGCAAGCACTTTTCGACCATCTCAGAACCCCCTCCTGAGGTATGAAATAGAGGTTCGCTACTGTCCTTCCATCCCTGAGAATGTAAAACACTGGTAGGTGTTTGAAGACAAAGAGAAAGTAAAAATATTCATGGAGACTGTTGGGGAATTCTCTAATATGGACATAGATGCTAGCGATGAAGAGACTAAGGAACTTCCTCAGAATAAATGGTAGGATACCGTGGCTGGGTACAAGGTGCTGCAACTCAAGGGGAATGTAATACCTAGAGGACTGGTCCCCCTGGAGATACTGTTTGATAAGAATGATGTCCCAATCCAGCCAGGTAAGGTTGTTGAAGAAAATTAGGTAGATGACCTGAACCTCGACATAGAGGCCAATCCCAAGATTGTGAAATTTTCTAGCAAGGTACCCGAAGAATAAAAAGAGCAATATCGGGAGCTATTCTAGAAATATAAATACGTATTTTCGTGGTCCTATCAATATTTGAAGACCTTTGTTATTAGCATTATCTAGCACAAGATTCCATTAAAAGGAGATGCTAAGCCACACAAATAGAAATTAAGGCAGATTAATCCTTTATTCCTTCCTTCCATTGAAAAGGAAATTAAGAAACTATTGAAGGCTAATATTATTGTGCCATTAAGATATTCTAAATGGGTGGCCAACTTGATCCCAGTCCAAAAGAAGAACGGAGAAATAAGATTGTGTGTTGACTTTCGGAACTTGAACAGAGCATCTCTGAAAGATAATTATCCACTGCCCAAGATGGACCATATATTGCAGAAGATGGTAGGATCTTCATGAATGTCCATGATGGATGGATTTTCTGGGTACAATCAAGTAGCAGTGCTTCCGGAGGACCAAAAGAAAACTGCATTCACCACTCCTTGGGGAACATTTATGTATGCTCGAATGCCGTTTGGATTGATCAATGTGGGGGCTACATTTCAAAGGGCCATGGACATTGCTTTTGTGGGGGAATAAGACAAATTCGTGGTGGTGTACCTAGATGACATCACATTCTTCTCAAAGGATGATGCTGAACACATAGAGCATTTGCGCAGAACCTTTGACAAGTGTCGCAGGTTTGGATTGTCTTTAAACCCTCAAAAATATCTGTTTTCTTTAGAAGAGGGTAAACTTTTGGGGCATATTGTAACAAAGGCACGGGTAAAAATTGACTCGAAAAGGGTAGAAGTCATAAATGGTATATCCTTTCCCAGAAATAAGAAAGAGGTCCAAGTTTTTCTTGGATGTATCAACTTCTTGATAAGATTCATACCGAACTATGCAGAGATAGTCCGGTACATAACTGAGATGTTGAAGAAGGATAACGAAGTAAAATGGACTACTGAGTCATGGGATGATTTTAACAGAATAAAAAATGCTTTCGCAGAAGCCCCAGTATTAGCAGGACCAGATTATGAGAAACCATTCATAATATTTTCGTTTGCATCTCCCCACACTGCCGCAGTAGTATTATTGCAGAAGAACGAGGAGGGGCATGAGAAACCTATCGCCTTCTTTAGTTAAGTGCTCCGCAACGTGGAGCTGAAGTATAATATCCTGGAAAATCAAGCCTATGCCTTGGTCAAATCTCTTAAGGCTTTTCGGATGTATGTATTGCAGTCAACTATAACTGCATTTGTACCCATAGCGGCTGTAAAAGACATCTTGATTCAGGGAGATAGTGAAGGAAAGAGAGGCAAATGGATAGCCAAGATACAGGATTATGAGTTGGAGATATGCCCCACTAAGCTAATAAATGGACATGGATTAACCAAGATCCTTTCTGAATGAAACTGTCAGGATTTGGGGATAAATTTGTCTATGGTGGAAAATTAAGACCCTAGAAGAGCAGATGAGAAGCATGGGATAGAAACCGCTACACAAAAGACCCATATGAAGTACCTTCTCAGTGCTTGGTACAAATAAATTGTAGAATACCTCTTAACTCTTAGATGTCCTCCTAGATGCGAAAAGACAAAGTATAGAACGCTAAGGGTAAAATATCAGAAATTCATCGTAGCAAATGGACGTCTGTACTGGAGGGACCCATCGGGCATACTAGTTTTATGTCTCATGGAAAATGAAGTAGAAGAAGTGATGGAAGAATTCCATGAGGGCATCTGTGGTGGCCATTACAGCTAGAGGGCCATGACACATAAGATTCTGAAAGCATGCTTTTTCTAGCCCAAACTTTTCAGAGATGTTTATGCTTGGGTAAGGGCCTATGAAAAGTGTCAGTAATTTGCTGAAAGGCAGAAGTTCGCACCTATGCCTATGATCCTGGTACACATAGAAGAACCTTTCCAGTAGTGGGGAATTGATTTCATCGGCTAAATTCATATTGCCTCAAGCAGGAAACACAAGAGGATACTAACAGCCACTGATTACTTCACTAAATGGGTTGAGGCTGTGCCAACAAGGAATGCTACAGACACAGTGGTGATCAAGTTTCTGGAAGATAAAATTATCTCAAGGTTTGGCTGCCCTGCTAAGATTGTCACAGATAATGCTCGGGCTTTTAATTCTGTCAAATTTATCAGTTTTTGCCAACAGTATAATATTTGGCTAGGAAAATCTACTGCCTACTATCCACATGGAAATGGATTGGCAGAATCCTCAAACAAAACTTTGGTAAGAGCATTGTAAAAGGCCATAAATGAAAACCAGAAGAACTGGGATTCACAGCTCAAGTTCGCGCTATGGGAAAACATAATCACTAGTAAAAGGTCAACATGAAAATCCCCATATGAATTGGTATATGGTAGAGCAACGGTTTTCCCGATACAATTGGCCTTACCTGTGGCTAGATTCATGCAGGATTGTCAAGAGGAACCAAACGATCTTACCAGAAGAATAAATCAGTTAGTAGAGCTGGAAGAGACTCGAAATCAAGTAAATCAAAAGTTGACTAAGTAACAAGAGAAAATGAAAGACTTGTTTGATCAACATGCTAAAGATAAAGAGATGCAGGTCGGAGATCTGGTGCTGAGATGGGACATAAGAAGGGTTGAGAAGGGAAAGCATGGAAAGTTCGATCCTCTATGGTTCAGACCTTTCAAAATTGCAGACGCCGGAGGAAACAATACTTTCAGACTAGAAAATTTGCAGGGTGATTTGCTCGAAGACCCTATGAATGGGAAATTCTTAAAACCCTTTTTCCAGTATTGATTAAGGGCAAAAGGTCTGCTGTATGATATTGTACACTATTCAGTTGCTTTTATTATGATGTGTATTGTTTTGATTTGTCATGAAGAGAGAAGAGAAGGCATCAAGGGACTTTTTTCGCAAGAAGAAGGCTAACAGAGGGTCTGCAGAGTTCTCGACACGTTCGAGGACAAACGAGTCATCCTCAAGTGGAGCCAATGTTGTTATGACATCCCTCACTGAGCCGGGATGTCTAATGATAAGGGACTCTATACTGCAAAGAAAATATTATAAGCACCGCATGGACCATCAAAGCCCCTTGTTCACCTATCGAAACCTTTGAAAGGGCTGAAAATCCACCTTTTAGCTTTAAAAGTGCTCATTATAACATATCGGGCCTCTAAGCACCTTTCGGCCTAAGCCCTTGGCCCTCATTTTTCATATAACCCCGCATTATGACCAACAGCTAAAAGTCCTTAAGCCCTCTTCGGCCATCGGACCTTGATGATTCCCAAATCCACTCATTTTCTCTTTTGTTTCACCGCTGAGGTTCATCATTGCTGACAAAATCCTGACCGCTGATCTTCGCAGATCCAACGGCCATCGCACGTTCTATTTCTGCCTGTCAGCTATCGCATGTCGCTCATTGGAATTGTTTCCATTGATGTGCGAAACCCTGACGAGCTCCTGACTGTTGATCTCCGCAGATCAAACGGTCATCACTCCATCGCACTGCCCCCATCCATTGCACATCGCACATCGCCGTTTCCATCTGCCTTTTATACTCTTCCGCCGATGTGTGAAACCCCAATGCGATCCTGACTGTTGATCTCCTCCCGTAGATCCAACAGTCATCGTTCCATCGTGCTGTGCCCATCCATCGCTCATCGCACATCGTAGCACTCCAAAGTTCTCACTCCTGAATTATTTTCCGTCGATGTGTGAAACCCTAATGCAATCCTAACCGTTGATCTCCTTCCATAGATCCAACGGTCATCGCTCTGTCGCACATCGGGCATCGCTCTTCACCATTTTCAATTTATTTTTCTCTGCCGATGTCCATCCTCCGCCGATAGAATCTCCACCATCCAATCAACCCAGATCTACGACACAGGTTCACTGTGGGTGCACTCGACCAAAGTGGCCCATACTCCCTAGTGCCCCCGCAGTTGACTTCTTTGACTGCGGAAGATATTCATCTAACGGTCCACATTCATTGTGGAGGCACCCAGCCCGCAAATCCGTCCGTACTCCCAAGTTCCCCTGCAGTTGATCTCCACCGTTGATGTCCATTATGATCCAATGGCCCTCGTTCCATCGCTCGATCGCTATTTTCCCTATCACTCACCCAATATTACACTCCCCTGCTCTGATCTGGACTATTGATCTCCCTCATCCAACAACCCACATCACTCCTGCCTTATAACCCTGTAGCTGATCATCCCGCTACATGACAGGATTAGTGACGCCATCCCACTGGTCCGACCCGACTACGCAAGGCTTTTCATCGTGCTTCCATTCAATCTCCACCTTTGTTTTCCCCAAATCAGACAGTCCGCATTCATTTTCGCGTTCATTTATCCCACACCCCTCCATAGTACATTTTGAACATGAAATAGGCAGTTTTCCCATGGACACGCGTCAGCCACCAAGCCGTATCATGTTCATTTGGCCCATTACCACTTACCACCTCTACCCCGCATGAAAACCACTCTGGTTTTCACAAAACCGCCTTTGCATAACTTTTTTCCAAATCAAACTTAACACTGTTTTCACCATGGAAATACTTCCCCTATATTCTCTGCCTCCACAGTTCTCTTCCGCCTTCACCTGAGCCTTCTGAAGCAATTTACCCCTCATCATAGGATTTATTTAACAATTTTGCTGTTTGTGCAGGTTTTCATGGCATTTTAAATATACGGGCCATCTCATAGCTAATCACAGTGGCTTAAGGCCAAGGATGAAGATCCTCCACACCCAGGAAGTAGAGAAAAAGATGCAAAGGGTCAGTTTCACGTCTCAGTCGATGGGTCATGACCATTGGCCATAAGACCCTCCACCGCAGAAGGCCAGATCTTCCACTACTAGCAGTACCGCACCCTCCTGCGCAGAAGGCCAGTCTTTCCCACGACTAACAATATTGCCTTCACCAGCAGTAGCAAGGGCTCCGCCTCATCAAAAATAAATGATCATTTGTGATCAGGCCCGCATGGCATTTTTACCTTATGTTCTTTTCACTTTGTCATTTCGGGTGAAATCCTTATTTCACTCCTGCAGTTTTTACTTCCAGTTAGCATATTGTTTACATTTCAGCTAGAAACGGCTTTAGGCATGCGTTGTAAGATGATGAGAGGTCGTTCTACCTCATCATAATTTCTATTTTTGATTTAGACATGCAATAGCATACGAGCATGCGGGGAAGATATTTTCCCAAAATATCTTCTCGCGCATAGGAATCAAAGGTTATAAAAACAGGAAGAAAACACTAACAAAAGGTTCTAGATTTTACAAAGGACTCACTAGTTTGAGTGTTTTGTATGTATTTTTGTGTGAAATTTTTTTTTTTTTTTTTTTTTTTTGGGTAAAAAATAAAATAAAATAAAAAACCACGCAGATACATATATTTTCTCATCTACAGTGCTTTAAATATGGCTCAGGTAGGATACTTTGTTTCATTTTCTATCTCTTCCATCTTTCTTCCGATATTAACTACAATGGATTCTTATCTTTGAATGAGTCTAGATATATGGATTCTTATCTTTGCATGAGCCCAGTAAATATGGATTCTTATCTTTGAATAAGCCCGGTTATAGTTGATATCTTACTCCATCTTCTGTCATAGTCATCGCTCATATATAACTTGATATCTGTGTGTTCATTTTAGAAGTCAGCCCCCTTTACAACATTTTGTTTTAAAGCTATCTGATACATTCACTTATTGCAGTTTGTACTTAGTTTCTGCAATTTTCCTAGTTGTTGTGTTTAACTTTGGGGTCTTGGTTCCACCTTGATTAAAACCATTCATCTGAGTGATAATAGCATGAGAGCCTAACATTTCCAATTGCAATTAGTTGAGTCGTATGCTCCTTGCATTTAAGATGTCCTAGGCACTGGTCTTTATACAACTCAAGGCTATCTCTAGGAGCGACAACACCATGCAAGGATGAAGCATATTAACAAGAAGTACCACTAAAATAGAATCTTGGTACAATATGAGGTTGTGAAGCTACAATATATTTTGATAGATGAATAGGCAGCTTATGTGTTGACAAAGTCTCTTCCGAATAAGAAGTTTGAATATTTTAGAAGCATTCTTGGGTTAGTTCATATAAAAAATTTGATCGATTTGGAGAGATGAAGCATATAATGGTAGGATTCTTGGGAGGACATCTGGTCAACCTATGCGTTGATGTCTAGATCCTGAAGAGAGAGGGTGACATTGGTCATGGAGCTCCGACCTTGGATAAAAACCAAGATCCTTGGATTGGGGTAGAGCTTAAAATCCTGATGGTACCTAGAGTTGGCTAAAGCTTGATTCCCCTTAGTCCCACCCTCATATATTACCCTGGTCAGGTATCTATTCTAAAGCACTGAGTGTGCTAGAACTCGTTTTAGTTCATTTCATTTTGAAATCTTCCATGTACTCTTACATGTATATAATTATGAATAACTCCCTAGTTAAGAGGGAGTGTTGAAGAATTTAACTATTTTGGTATTCATAATTGTACTTATCAAAAAGAAAAATTATTATTAAAGAAAATGACTTATTAAAGCATGGGTTTCATTCTTGGGTCAAGATTTTCTAGGTCAAAGCCACCATTGATGGCTTCTAGGTTTTTTATTGATCAACTAGAATCATTGTATTTTTTATTAGATCCTTCTTGGGATTTTGTATCATGTGAAAAGAAATAATTTTGAGTCAAAAAGATAATTTGTCACCTCCACACCAAGTCAGCCCCATCCCCAAGAATCTGACTTACATGAGGGAAATTTGACCCAGTAGAAAAGATATATGAGAGGAAATTCGACCTATTTCACTTACTCACTCAACAAGTTCAATTTACAAGACAAATAAGCAGAAAAAGAGGGTGAAGAAGTTGTACAAGGAAAAATTTTGCTGAGAAAACCTAAATGAACTTTTTGGCTAGCTTTCTCTCATTTGAAATTTTTTTTTGGCAGTTGTTGGGGCTGAAAGTATGTGTCTACTCTAGATCCTAAATTCAAAAGTTGGGGGTCAATTTTTTGTTGTTCGGGGGCCGAAATTTTGGACTAAAGTTACTACTAGGAAATTTTCACTTGCAGTTTTTTTCAAGAGCATCTGTTATAGGGAAGGGATGACTTGGTGGTTGGAGGAGGTCTTTGTGTATGTGTAAGAAGTCTGGAAGTGTCTCAATGATTTATTTGAATCTAATGAAGGAAGAGTTTGTGACTTTTCCCCTTATAGGGATTTTTCCTTGGTTGAGCGCCTACATCTTGTGTCTCTTGTTCTTGTAATCTTCATACACATAATTTGGTAATTGATTTATGACAAATAAACAAATTAAGAAGTAAAATAAGCCAACATAATTCACAAGTAATTATCAAGAAATATGAATCAAACCCTAAATCCTACTAACATTGATTTCTCAATAGTAATTGTGGCATAGACTTCCTGCATGACTCATTAATATCTAAATTTCCCATCATATGAACAATGAATATTGTTTGGAAAGAGATATATAAGAATATTTTGACAATTAAGTTTAATAAATGTAAAATAGTGGAATTCTGATTTAACATATATCCTTTTTGACGATGAGGGCTTATAAAAGCATGGATATCGACTATGATAAGTGGTCATCATAAGGATGGCTTGAAAATTAATTATTCTAGGGTCGAATCATAGTTGTGATTTTTTAAAAAGGAATAGAATATAATATTTGCAAAATATCTCAACTTAAATGATGACGAACTGAAATATAAGATAAAATTTGTTGAGGTATGTTGTTGTAGGGATTAATGCACGGGTGGTTGTGGACAGAAAAGCCTGTCAGGTCTCCTGGGACCCAAGGTAGACTGAATGATATGACTCACAATTGTTCATAGATACATACAAATTCTCATGTTAATCTAGAATGGACAAAGCAAAATATAAGGATTACCTTTCATTCCTTGGTGTTCTCACTGTGACAAGGGAAATATCCTCTGCCAGGCACTCATATCGGGACCTGCACATTGAAAAGACCCAAAGTAACATTCACATCATATGAAACCTTAACAATTCAAAAAATCAACATATAATATTATATAAAGATAGCATTCATCTAATATAACTATCAATCTTGCCATTGAACCAACATATAAATAAAGAAGGTGTAAACATCATAAAGTAGACAAAACATGAGAAAATCTATATTATCATATGAGAGAAATATGATTATAGCCATGGTTGCTAAATCAAGTCTTCCCTTAGCTCCTTATCTCCTCTCTCTCTCTCTCTCTCAACTTCTCAACAACATAAAAATGCACAATTATGATCCTTGTTACAATGGCCTAGCCTCTAATTTATATATGAGGAGAGGCTCAATCCTTGCCAATTTCTTCTTAAGTTCCATTGAGGAAAAATCTAGATGTTGCCTTGCTTTATTTCTCTTTCATAATTTTTGTGTTCTTTTTAGGATTAGAAATTTCCTTAGACAGAACTAAGGTGGATGTTTCTGGATTTTTGAGTTGACATTTGAGTGAAAAGTAGAGTGTCAATAAGTTAACTCGCTCTCTAAACTCCAGAATCTTATATTAATCCAGTAACACTTCCCTTTAGGAACAACATAGCATTAACGTAGGGACTAACGCTCCTTGTTCAGTCATAGGAAACATTATAACTCCCTCTGTCTGGTTTTGGTGTGTGTTACCCTAGAAAATGGGCATGTAACTTAGGGTTTTCTTTTAGTCAAAGTGTCTTTCTCCTCTGAGATGAAGAGGTGGTAATTTTGTGTATAAACGATGCCCCCTAAAGTGTGTGGCCAAAGAAGAAGACGATGACCAAAATAATTTATATAGTATAGATAAAGAAAGAGAGTATTGGAGCTTCATAATTGCAGGAGACTTGAAAACAACAACATATGTCAAAAATATAAGAACATGTCCTGAGTTGGGCATTCCCATGCTCAGTAGCTAAATTAGAGTGATTCTCAAGAGAGATATGGTTGTCATGTCCACCGATATGCACAATGTAGAAGTTGTGTCATAACATGATCAATCTGATGAGATGTCTCTGAAAACAATATATGAAGCTTGGGAGAGGAAACAAGGTTGACTGATGTAAGCCTCTACCTGATCCGTAAATTGTCATGGATATTCCACTAGACAACTTGTCATAACAGATATGATAATATTATATTAAAAAATTTAGATTATACACTATTACAATTTTATTAAACTTTAATATATGTAGATTAAACTGTAATTAACACATGCATGCGAATATAAATTTGCAGAAAAGTAGAGAACGAAAAAAATAAACTCACACACACATAGGACACAAGGTATATTCTTTGGGAAACACTTTCGGGAGAAAACCCAGCTAGAAGGTGAGGCCACTTCACTCTCTTTCTTTGTCTGGAAATATGGTTGCAGGTACAAAGAATTAATTCTTGTGGCTCGCTAATTGCTACAATGCACAAATCCTCTCTGTGTGCTCTCCCTCCTATCTCTCCTAGCTATCTTTGCTCAGTTATGGAACAAAATTCTCTCGAAATAGTGGAATGCCTCTTCCTCCTAGTGGCCCAGTTATAACACATCCTGATAGCCTACTAGTGGTTAATTTTGACTACATCAACTCTTAACTAGAGTTACAAAATATGCACTTATAGAGTCTTCTACATCCAAAAAACGTGGCTATCCCATTTTCCATGAATAATGGGGGCTGACATGACATCCTCCTGGACTATAGGTGTGAAAACATGAAGGTAAAATTGTGAGTGGCATAACATTTTCATACAGACTCCGATTGACGTGCTTCATGCATAATCAGAAATGTCTCTGTGTGTGGAATAACATGAAAAGGTGTGGCACTAAATAAATAAATTTTTACCCCAAAAAAACATTGTTTGATGCCTCAAAATGCTCCTGGAATGTTTCATATCTCGTTTCGCCAAACTGGATCCTGCCAGTAAAAATGGTCCCATGAGATGATTCCTCCACTTTTTCCACTCCAAATGCATCGCAATGCATGAAAAATAATATAATATTCCAATCCATATCACACCTCCCCATTTTGGTAGGATTTTTGTTCGCAAAATATTTTACTGAATGAGGTGAGGAAAATTTTCCTCCACCTTTTCTCTAGTGTACCATTTAGCTTTTCCTGGAATTTTACCTTAAACCCAATCCACCAAAGGTTATGTTTCCCTTGTCTTGTAATTTTGGACCTATTATGAAAAACTTTATCTTCTATCAACTCTTCCTGAGCCTCTGGTGCCAAATCCTCCACAGAAAGTAGGACATGTTCCTCTTCCTGATATAACATGGAAGGCTCATACGGTTTCAAATTATATACATTCACAGCTGAGTAAATGCACATATATGGTGGTAAACTGAGTCGATAGGCATTATCACCCACCATTTCCAGTATCTCAAAGGGATCATACCTTAGAGAATTTGTTTTCTTACCAGGCCCCTGCAACCTCTCCTTGTTCAACTGTATCCATTCTTTGTATCCCACCTTGAATGAATTCTCTAATATGTGTTTATCATGCCTGGCCTTGTACTTCTCATACGACTTCTGCAGTGTTTCTTGTACCTATATATGGATCTTCCTGATCTTATCTATAATTTTTTCAGCCCTCAAAGCATCTCATGTAAGATCTTCCCTCACTCCTCCTTGCTACCCTTATGCAATATCCAAAGGTGAAGGTGGAAAATATCCAAAACTAGTCTCAAATGGGGACTTTCCTGTATAAGTGTGGATTGCTTTGTTACAAGAATGTTGTATATATACTAGATTTTCATAGGTCTCCAAATACTTATGATTGTATACCCTCATAATTTGCACCAATGTCCTGTTGACTACTTATGTATGCCCATCTGTCTGTGGATGGAATTATGTAGATCTCTTCAACTTTTTATCCATCTTCTCCCACAATGTAGTCTAGAATGCACTAATAAATCTTGTATCCCTGTATGAAATGATGCTCCTTGGTATCCCAAAGTGCACCGAGAGTTGTCCAAAGAATAATTTTTATGCTTCTTGTCCATTGATGGTATTTTTATAGGGCATCACAACACACATCTTGTTGAACCTGTCAACTACCACGAACATGTAGTCATGTCCCTTTTTGGTTGTCGGTAAACCTACCACAAAGTACATGGAAATTATTTCCCAAGGACGAGTAGGCACATGTAAGGGATGATATAGACCACTTTTCATGTTTATAGGCTTGTTGGTACAATAAATAATGCATCCTCTTATGAACCTAACTACCTTCTCTTGCATCTTGGGCCAATACACATACCTTTGTAATTTAGCCACCGTCTTCCCTACAACATAGTGCCCTAAAGCCTTGGAGGTGTGAGCCTCTCTAACCAGTTGTGAAATATCACATTTAGGAACACATAGCTTATCCAACCTTTAGAGTAATCCAGCTTGGAGATGGTAGTCAACGATGTTGTCACCATCGTGCACATGGCTCTAACTCTGCAACTGTTGATACACCTCCTTGAAATCCTCCTCCTATAAATATGCCTCTATTTTTACATCGTAGGTGAATGGATTCATGTTCACAAGAGTCCCAAAATCTATAATCTTTGATGTGGGTGGCCTTGACAGCATGGCAGCCAAATTGTTTGTGCTTCCCTTCCTGTACTTGATCACCAAATGAAATTGCTGTAAAAACCCCATACACTTGTAATTCCTCATATTTTGTAGCTTAATATGGGCCTACAAGTACTGTAATGGTTGGTGATATCTGTGGATTATTGTATAATTTCCCATAAGATAGTGCTTCAACTTCTTTACATCTTGCACCATGGAATCGAGCTCCTTATCGTAGGTAGGGTATTTAAGAACTTCCACATGAAATAATTCAGAATGGTAGCAACAAGGCTTTCCTCCTTGCATCAAGAAAACTCCCATAGTATACCCACTCTCATATATCTCCACTTCAAAGTGAATATGTAAGTTTGGTAATGCCGGAATTGGTTCTTGACTTATATTCTTCTTTAGCTCCTCAAAAGCTTTTTGACGACCTTTTCCCCACTGGAAACTCTTTCCATGGAGCAGTGCTGCTACCACTAAAAAATTATGATATGAATTTCCTCAGGTATTGTGCTTCCCTAATGAAACTCCTGACCTCAAAAACATTAGTAGGAACCAACCATTTCATGATGTCCTCCATCTTGGAAGGATCTATCTTCAACTCTCCACTAATCACATACTCCATATACACCAAAGACTACTGCACAAAATCACACTACTTGAGATTTACTAGTAGCTGGTTCTTCTTCAATGTTTCCAACACCTGCATCAAATATGAAATATGCTCCTCCTAGGTAGCACTATATACTAGTATATCATCCAAATAGAAAATAAAAAATGAATCTATAAAAGGGTGTAGGAAAACATTCATTTATCTCATAACCACTCATTACATAGATCAAATGGCACAAATAACCACTCATACAAACTTTTCCTAGTTTTGAAGGTAGTCTCCCATGTATATTATTCTTTGACTTGAGCCTGGTGATATCCAAATTTCAAGTCCAACTTGGTAAAGTATTTTTCTTGTTGCAATTGATCTAGAAGATAATCTATTTTCAAAATGGAGTATATGTTCTTGAGCATGGTTTTATTCAACACAATGTAATATATACAGATCAACCAAGTCCCTTCCTTATTTGGCACAATGATGATGGGTGACCCACATGGTGATGTATTTGTTCAAATGACACCTTGTTCTAGTAGCTGTTGCAATTGTTTCTTCACCTCACTTGCTTCTATAACAGACTACCTGCACAACCCAACATTTGGAAATGGGGAGTCTGGAAATAGTTGGATCTCATGATCCACTTCTCTCTTAGGTGGTAACGCTTTAGGGTCTTAGAACACATCCTTGTATACTTGTAACAACTCCTCCAATTGTTGTTTTATTTCTTAGTACACATCTCTAGGGACGCCTTGCTGTTAGTATGAATTCTTCGTCGAAGTGTACGAAAAAGAACCACTTTAGCTACGCATAACTAATAGCCCTAACAACAATAATGGCTGCAAAACATCTTCAGATCTGCAATTAGTAGTTAAAGTACTGCAACAAACAGATCTATAGATGGAAAGACATTAAGCAGTAAAGTAAAGAGTTTGCTCCATGCATCCAACAGACAAGACAAGAACACGATTTTTGAATGAATTTTTATATTACAGGGCACCTGGGAGGAAACAAGAAGGTGTATCCAGATCTCCTCAATGGGATGGGTTCTTTGTAGTCCTCAGCACTTCAGATCTAAGCTTTTTCTCTCTTGTAGATGTAGAAAAACCCAATGTAGAAGGTAGAGCTCAATGGGAGCAAAATGGCAGAAATGAGACCAAGTGTATAGATCCAGAGTGATCTAATATGCAACAAAAGGTGAAGAATGAAGGGAAAAACCCTCCTATTTATAACAAAATATTGGGTCATTCTAGATCTTGGTGCATGATTAAAATAATGTTAACCAAATCTAGATCCACCTCTATGGAATATTTTATTATTATTTGTTGGAGGGAAAGGGTGTTTGACTTGGGTCAAATTCCTTGATTAGTGAAAAATGAATAAATAAATGATTTATTTATCTTTTTAAGGAAGTGGTTGGGATATAATCAAATAAATAATGATTTAGTTGATTAATGGTGGTTGATTTGGTCATATTTAACAAGGAATATTATTTAAATAATTATTCCTAGAAAATAATAAGATAACTATGGGTTTATCTCATTAATTTCTTTGTTTTTTGGTTAAACATGACTGGGAATAATAATTAAATTATGGTTTAATTAATTATTCCTTTTGGGGTTTCCTAATTAACATAGTGAAAGCAGTTTTACTTGGGGTAAAACTGGTCTTACATGGTGTACTTGGGTCCATCTAATGATGAAGAGTTAGATGACCAAAAAATGGTGTAACACTTGCCTCTTATTGAATCCTCTTCATACTGAATTTCTCGTAAAAACAATAAAATATACTTCTTTCTAGAACTGATAAATTTCTTGGCTTGATTGGCACTTACCAGTCAATTTTTCGACTTGCCTTTGTGTGCATTGATGATGAACGATTTACCATCCTTGATGGACCAATATTAGTTAGCTCTCCTCATGAATATTGCATCACACATGTACATGTATGGACTCCAAAACACGAATCCACATACATCAAGGGGAACAAAATCCATATCTACTTCATCAATAAAATCAACACTGATAGAAAATCTAATTTTAAACTAATTTTTTACCTTCAGCTCTGCATCCTTATTTAACCATCCCAATAGATATGGGTTTGGATGATCACAAACTTCCATCCCCAACTTATTGATCAACACTAATGCAATGAGATTCACCTGTGATTCTGATTCAAATAGAGCATCAATATTTTTCTTGTTGACCTTTATCTTTATATGGAATATTTTGGTCATTTATTTCTCTTCCTATTGTTGAAGGCTACTTAGATTCACCTCCTTTTGTACTGATGTATAGATGATGTTCTCATTCATGTCCGAGATGATTTCAACTTGGTTCCTCGAATCAATGGCCATGAGATTCTTCTTCTTATTATATTTCTTCTTTTTCTTCGGGTTTAGCTCTGGATACAACTTCCAACACTTCTCCTCTGTATGGCTATCAATGTTGTAGTGGTTGCAATGGTTTCTAAGATCTTTCCACTAATGTGATTTAGCTTCCATATTTTTATCTTTTTCCCCTTTTTTTATTATTCTTCCCCTCCTTAGAAGCTTCCTGTTTCTCCTTCTACTTTGATCCACTTCATTGTGCTCTTTTCAGGCCTATGTTCTCTAGGTATTCTATCTATACACAAGCCTCGTCCACTGATTTGGGATTGAATAACATCACTTGATCACGTAGATTGTGGTTCATACGCCCCAAATACTTGAGGAGTACATATGGGTTCTTTAGAGAGTTACAAAACATTATATTATTTATGAATTTTGAGGTGTACTCTTGCATGCTTCGGCCCGATGTTTTCCTGAAGTAATGCCACTAGATCCACTAGTCCTCCATGTACCGAATGGGATAAAAATATAAATTAATGAGGGTTTTGAAATATTCCCACTTATTCATTGTAGGTTCTCCCTCCAAACTCAAGGTTTCCATGTGGATCTCCCACCAAGTCAGTGTGTGGCCCTCCAATTTTAGCTACGCGAATGAGATTTTCGTTCCTTCCTCAATCTAGTGGATGCTGAAATAAAATTCCACTTGATGCAACCAATGGTTGAGATTCAAAGCTGAGATATAACCATGGTATGACATGATATCAACTTTTTATTCCACTTTAAATAGGGATTGATTCATGACACTCGAACTTGGTTGATCTTTTCTAGGTTCTTTCTTCGGCTAGTTCTCCCTGTCTTCCTGATCTCCCAATCCCCCTTCAAATTTGTACTCTGCATTTGAACTCCCATATTCTCCAAATATAACCAACTTATTGATTAGGGACACCATGAGGAGTTGTAAATTTTGGTTTATATCCGCGACTTTTTGTTCGAGCCGCAGAAACCTCACCTCTACAAGATCACGAGGTTTGTTTACATATTCGTCAGCCATGATTAAGGTTTTACGATTTTCAGCCCTACTGATCTAGAACCCTGCAATGTCCACAAGAATACCCAAAGAAACTTCTCTCTTGTACCAAATGATCTATAAACTGTTATGGATATTCGATAGGACAATTTGTCACAACAAATTTGATAATATTATATTAAAAATATGAGATTCTACACTATTACAGTTTTATTAAACTTTAAGATCTATAGGTTTAACTGTAATTAGTTCATGCATGCAAATATAAATTATGAAAAAAATTAGAGAAAAATAAAATAATCTCACACACATATGACACAAGATATTCTCTTTGGGAAACCCTTTCGGGAGAAAATCCAGTTAGAAGGTGAGGTCACTTCGCTCTCTTTCTCTCTCTAGAAATATGGTTGCAAGTACAAAGAAGTAATTACTGTGGCCCGTGGCCTGCTACTGTGCATAGATCCTCTGTGTGTCATCTCCCTCCTATCTCTCTTGTATATCTTTGCTAAGCTATGGAAAAAAATTCTCTCGATAGAATGAAATGCCTCTTGCTCCTAGTGGCCCGATTATAGCACAACCTGATAACCTACTAGTGGTTAATTTTGACTACATCAAATCTTAACTAGAGTTACAAAATAGACTTTTCTAGAGTATTTTACATAAAAAACACATGGAAAACCCATTTTCCATGAATTATGGGAGTTGACATGACATCCTCCTGAACCATAGGTGTGAAGACATGAAGGTAAACTTCTTAGTGGCATAAATTTTTCATACAGATTCTGATTGATGTGATTCTTGCACCATTGGAAAGGTATTTGTGTTTAGAATAGCATGAATAGGTGATGCGCCAAAGCATCAAATTTTCACCCCCAAAAAATGTCATTTGATGCCTCAAAAGGCTCCCAAAAGGTTTAAGACCACGTTTTGGAAAACTGGGTCCCACCAGTAAAAGTGGTCCCATGAGCTAATTCATCCAATTTTCCCACTCTAAATGCATCGAGATGGATGAAAAATAATATAATGATCCAATCTGGATCACAACCCAAGTTCTTGGTCATCGCTTCTATGAATAACATAATTTTTTCCATGTGAATAAAGGAGTTGAAGTCGAACATGTGAGAAATCGCCTGATTACCAGTCAACGATGAAAACTGTTAACATATGCGAGGAGGGCCACTGATAAGGATCATGGTCTCTAAGATTCACAGTACAATCTAGCAAGTGTGAATAAATTTTTTTGGCATTGAACACTCGTAGAATATTTCAATTGGGAGCCAATAATAAAAACACCCAATCAAATGTAGGGTAACTTTCCATTTAGGACTGTAAGTTCCATGGTACTGATATGGTTTTGAACCTTCTTCCTAGATAATATGCTGAAGTCGATAGGAAGAGATCTGTCAATGGTAGGGAATGAGGTGTCCTACATCAATTTACGTGAAATGAGATAAGAATGATTGTTTTGGAGACAGATTAGAGAAATGAGGAAAAGAATCCAAGGGAAATATAGGCATATGATTGTATGGTTGTTATAAGAATAAAAGAGTAGTAAAATCCATTGAACAATAGAAGGAACGACATCAAGGCTACCAGGAATATTAGATGCAAGAACACCAAAGAGTGTTAGGATACAATGATGCAGGAACATCAGGGTATCAAGGCTAAAATCATAGGATGGTAAGGTTCAACAAGAAGCTGATAAAAGAGGAATTTGCTTAGAGGGTTCCATGTTCAAGAGAGTGACAAGAATATTGTTTCCAAAATATCCTTCATAATATAGATATTGAGCCATTGTTCTATCCAATTTTTCCCAATATGATTAATATTCATGAGTCCAGAAAGGTGGTGGGATCATCTACAAATGCTTTCCTATTATCCCATATGGTCTTCCACCTTATATGGTGGTGGGGTCATCTAAGGTGGAAGATTGTATGTGATAATAGGCTGGGTGGAATGATCCATATGGATATTGGTGGCCACCCGCCTATTACACTAGGACTCCCACCATTGTTTCTTTCATTTTTCTAGTTTCATTAATTGTAGCACAATTTACTATTTTTCACAGTTTTTCGGGTCCTTAACTTCTAGAGACGTTTTGAGGCCCTAAATGATGTTTTTTTGGAAACTCGTGACCAAAATGTAAGTATAATAGATGCTGGTAACTGAAAATTTTTATTCCTCATATATATATTTCTAACGAGGTATTTTTCATGTCAAACATATATCGTATGCCAAATTTATGTCCCTGGGATGTTGATGTACCAATTTACCCAAATGAGGCCCATAGTTTTGGGGCTTCATCTCCTAAGGTTAGGTTTTTGGATGTTTATGGTTTTCCCATGTTGCTCAATAATAAAAAGGCCCTTGAACCTCATTATAACACAGTTCAAAGGAATGTAGCTGTCACATCTCTTCTCAGAGATAAGCTACCATTGCCCTAACTAGTTGATGTCCATTATGTCTGTAAGCATACTTCAATTATTTGATATTAAGGAGACAAAGTTTTATTTCTGTTGCATATCTATGTTTATGGTTATTTATATATTTTATTATGTTCCTACACAAATCTGGATCAGTGATATTAGAGCAGTATACTATTTCTCGATCCTTCTTTGCATGTCCCCAATGAGGTCGGGGTATAAGGAGTTAGGGCTCAATCTAGTTGAACATTTGCAAGATCAACCTCGCAAACCTCGACGACCGCCCATGGGGGAAGAAAATAAAGATGAGAGAGCAGGATATCCTATCAAAATATTGCTCAAAGAAGCCATCAAGAAACAAAAGAACCTGATGATGGATAAATTTTCCTAGATCCTTCAACGACTACCCATCAACAATGGATTTGCATCAACCAACCACTCTAGAGGTGCCACTTATTTCAAGGTAAAATTCAACTTTGAAATTACTGTATTTAAAGGCCAGATAGATGCAAATGATGTAGATAGATGGTTAAATTTACTGGAAGGGTATTTCTTGGTCCATGATTTCTCCGACCAAGAAAACATTACTTTTTCACTCCTTAAAGCTTCCCCCATGTCAAAGAATAGTGGGAAACCTATTGTGAGGAAAAGGACGAGAGGGAACCATCTCTATTATCGGCCGAACCCACTTGGAATTCATTCTGAGACGACATCAAGGAACAATATTACCCCATGGGGAGCTATGAGGACAAGTACATCAAATGGACCACGCTACAGCAACAAAGGGATCAAGATGTGCACGAGTTGAAGAATTTGTTCCATACCATGCGCAAAAAGTTGGGTATTAAAGATTTAGAGAAACATTTGGTGCTCAAGTATTGTAATTTTCTTCATAGATACAGTTAGGAGGAAATGGAGTTCCTCGAAATTACCTCACTTGGCACAACATATCGATATGCAACCAAGATCAAGCATAAATTTTAGCAGAATAAGCGAGACTTTGGATCCACGAATATGAATCCACAGAAAGGTGCTCCTGAACCATAGAATAAGGGGTTAATCCAAAGCGGGGTGACTTAGAACAAGACCACAAAGCCAAAGAAGGACATGGGGAAGTGGTGCTAATTTCATAACATCTCCACTCACAACACAAGCGAGTGTTAAGCTTAAACAATCGCTGGTGGCCAAAATGAAGGCATCTGAATCATATGCATGTTCTAATTTTGAGTCAGAACTAGACAAGGGGAATGACAAAGGGAATAGGATAATTGATGTAGAAATTTTATGAAACGAAGTCACAAAATAAAATAAAAGATAGATAAATGACTTATAAATCAACCTCTTCGAGGGGGAAACCTCCTTTAAATTACATAAATGAAATTTTTTTGGATGATACAAATGAAAAAACCTCCTTTCTATATATAGGAGCCCAAGGGGTCACAATATAATCCTAACTGACCTAAAAATAATAATGTAAGGGAAAAAAAATAACAATAGTGGGTTGGTTTCATAACAGGAACCCAGTGCCACCGTTTCCACCACCAAGCTCTAGAGGGAGGAGCTCGAGGATCCAAAGGAGGGGGAGCATTTGTTCCATTCCAAAATGTGGGTGAAGGGTTCTCCACTGCAATTCCTATTCGATAGCAGAAGCCAAAAGAACCTCATTTCAGTAGAGGTTGTGAAGCAGCTCGACCTATTGACCAAAACACACCCACAGTCATATACCATCGGGTGGCTTCACTAAGGAAGAGATATCCACGTCAGCCAATAGTGTCGACTTCCACATATCATCAAGCCCTTCACGAATGAGGTACTGTGTGATATTTCTCCTCTTCACATGTATGGTGTTTTATTAGGCCAACCGTACTTGTGGAAGTGACATGTTGTGTGTGAGTCTAGGCCTCGTTATGTTATTATTACTTTGGGAAATAAGTTGTATAGGATATCGGAGGTAGTACCACCTTCCGCCATCTCTTTGAGTACTGAAAATAAATGTAATAAGATTATTTCTCAAACTATATATTTTTTTTTCATTACAATTCACCCATAGGGCAAGAAGAAGATTGTGGCTGTAGCCTCCAAAAAATTCTCCCCTGTGCGGCAACAACACATGGAAAAATTCATGGAGGAATACAAGGACATTTTTTCCTCACCCACAGGGGTTCCTCTACACTGTCACATCAAGCACTCAATTTATTTGACCCCTGGTGCTACGCTGCCTAATTGGCCGATCTATCGATGTTATCTTATGGAGAATGATGAAATCAAGAGGCATATCCAAGAGTTGTTGTAGAAAGGGGACATCAGGCCAAGCTCCTCACATGTATTATCTGGGGCTGATAAAGAAACCTGATTTATTGAACACATCCAACGCGTTCACCAGTACGTCCACGATATCTTGGAGAAATCCAATGTCAAGTACAAGTAGTGACATGATCAACATCGGGTGTGTTACCCAACATTTTGTCATTGTCCCTACAATCCCCAACTCACACATTGGAGGGTCATTTCTGTGACCAATGCACAGTGTCATGCATTGCAAATTACATATTTGCATCCCTTTTGATGAAGGCAATATACTCCTTGTTGAAATTTTCCTGAGCAGAGCTGTGGAAATCCCTATTTTTTCCTTGGCGTGAGTAGCCCTTTATCTCCTCGCGCCGACCTGGGAATTTTACACTAAGCTCATGCCACTTGGTGCTCTTTCCTAGTGTAATGCCCACACCAAGATATTTATGAAATGTTTTTTAAAAATAGAGGCGGAGGTTCCATTCCAACCACCTTGGGGATGAGTCATTGGGAGTGGTTGAGCTGAAACAACCATGGGCCTCCTCCTTTAGCTATTAGTTTCCACCTCCCTTGGAACAATCCTAAAGGATAGGCCTCCCTTCCACATTTGTAGGGATCCCAACCTCCTCCTTTTCCTCTATATAAACAAGCCTTCTCTCTTGATGAAAACAAGCTGAACAAGCCGAAGCTAAACAAAGAGAATTATATAGATGAACTAGCTGTAGATAAAGTGCTGAACTTGAGAGACTAAGCTATAGTTGAATAACCGAGTTATGAGAAGGTAGAACAAGGATAAATCCATCGAAAGGTCACTTATCCCATCCGAATTCCCCGACGAGATTTGAGACGTGCTTCACCTGAGCCCCGCTGGAGGAGACCGCAACGTCAGAGCGTGGTTGTACCTCTTCTTTCTACTTTTTAATATAAATGACTATTGTCTAGTTCTCATCTTGTGTTTTATCTATATTGAATGCAATATGCTAGTCTTCTCTGACTGACTAGTAGATTTTGGATGAAATTAGTATGTGGGATTTGGTTGTCATTTTCTGATCTTTGTGCAGGTGTCCAAGTGCGATAAGTGAAGGGATTGTGACTTGCCGAATCAAGAGCGAGCAGTTCTCATAACCAATACGATTGCCGACAATAGAATTGGACCACAGGTAGGCTATCTTATAGTGTCCTCTTTCATTCAAATATCTAGGAACCTACACCTTAGCATGATTCCTTGTTACTAGACCCACCCTAGGGCTAGAGAGATCGTCTCTGTCTGCAGAGAGGATTTACCTACATAACAAGTTGGCGACTCCACTAGGGATCAGTGTGAGTTTGTCTTTGATATTGTTGGGTCATTTTTGGGTTTTTGGTCTTGTTGTTCACCTTTCTGGTTGTTTAACTATGCTTCAAACACTTATTCAGCCCCAGAGTGTCAAGATTGACCTCTTCTCTGTTGAGTTTTTCCCTTTTCATTGGTTAACTGGCTTGGCGCAGTTTTCCGTTGAATAGTCATGTCGATTGGCGCATGTTGCTTTTGTAGCACTCGTGCCATCGCCTGTTTGGCGTTGATTACTGCCTCACAGTTGCGCCGACCCCTGTGAGTTTTTGGGTGAGAGCTTTGCATGAGTTTTTGGTTGATTGTACTTGTTTCTGGGTTATTCTTGAGAGTAATTGAAGTGTTTTGGACTGTCTTTGATTGTTGGAAGCTCATTTTCTTCAGTTTTTTGTGCATTTATTATTAGTGTTACTTGAGATCTTAGGGTTTCTGAGTGCTTTGGTGCACCGATCCTTCTGTTTGGAGATCGAGTTTCTTGATAGTTGTCGAATTCATTCCCTGTTTAATTTCTCTTGATCTCTTTGATCCTATTGAATATGTTCATTGGTTGAATGATCATTGCCTTGCTTGTTTGGTTTTTCTTCCTCTTACTCCAAGCACCGATTACATTTCTTGTATGGGTCATTTTCGAGATTTCTCTTTGATTTGAAAAGTTTGTAGCATTGGTTTGGGTCTTGTTGTGTTTGTTTTATGTTGGAGAAGTCATTCCGTTCCAACTTTCCCATTCGCTCTCTCAAACTAGTGTTTAGTTTTGTTTTTTATATCAGTTAGTGCATTGTTTGCTCTATTGCATTGAAAAAACAAAAAAAATTGCATTTATTTTTCTTTGAAAATGAAATGTTCTTTCGCATAACTAGCATTGCATCAGCTACGAAAGAGTTTTTGTTTTCTGTAAGATTGTATTAGATGCATTAGTGGATTTTTTCACATGATTTTAGTATTCTCTATTGCTTGAAAGTTTTCTTTCCTTCTCGTAGATAGCTTTCATTGAAGGTGTTACACCATTTTTTGGTCATCTAACCTACTATCATTAGATGGACCCAAGTACACCATGTAAGACCAATCTTACCCTAAGTAAAATTGCTTTCACTATGTAAAATAACTTAATAAAACACATTTATTAGGTTGTTTATGGTATAAACAGGAAACCCCAAAAAGAAATATTAAATAAACCTATATTTGTTTGATTTTCCTCACGGAATAATTAATTAAACAATAATTTAATTATTATTCCTGGTCATGTTTAACCCAAAACAAAGAAATTAATTAGATAAATCTTTATTTATCTTATTATTTTCTAGGAATAATTATTTAAATCTTATTTAAATACTATTCCTTGTTAAATATGACTAAATCACCCATAAATAATTAAATAAATCATTATTTATTTGATTATCTTTCAACCACTTCCTTAAAATGATAAATAACTCATTTATTTATTTATTATTCACAAATAAAGGGATTTGACCCAAGTCAAATACTTTTTCCCTCCAACAAATATAATAAAATATTCCATAAAAGGTGGATCTAGATTTGGTTAATGTTATTTTAGTCATGCACCAAGATCTAGAATGACCCAATATTTTGTTATAAATAGGAGGATTTCTCCTACCATTCTTCACCTTTTGTTGCCTATTAGATCACTCTGGATCTATACTCTTGGTCTGACTTTGAGCCATTATCATTGTCATATTTTCCATTATTTGCTGTGTGAGCTCCCTTTGAGTTCTATCTTTGTCCGGGTTTTCTACACCAACAGGAGAGAGAAATGCTAGATCTGAAGTGCTGAGGACTTCCAAGAACCCATCCCATTGAGGAGAATTGGAAACACCTTCTTGTTTTCCTCCCAGGTGCCCTTAATACAAAAATTCTTTCAAAAATATTGTTCTTGTCTTGTCTATTGGATGTATGGAGCAAAACCTTACTTTTACTGCTTAATGTCTCTTTATGCATAGATCTGGATTTTTGCAGCGTTTGTCTTGATCAACTAACTGCAGATCTGAAGATATTGGCAGTCATATTTGATGTTAGGGCTATAAGTTATGCATAGATAAAGTGGTCTTTTTTCGTACACTTCGACAAAAGATTCATACTAACAGAAGGAAAATGGTATCCTTCTGCATATAGCTGCATATAGGAGATTGTCAGATGACATGCGGTAGGGCCTTGAAACTGAGACATAATTCAAGATCAACTTTAATATTTATTGAATTAACCTAAGGAAACATTGGAACTTAACGTAAACATTTTAGTGGTCTAGGCTAGAGACATGTTCCGACATCTTAAAACCTAGTATATTTCACTCGCCTTTTGGCTTCAGACAGCGCTAGTACGGACTTGTGCTCCCCGCACCGTTGGGTATATAAAGGGAGACCCCTCTAGTTTGCAATCCTTTTATCCATAGGAAGCCGAGTCTTTTGCCTTGTAATTGTGATACACCAAACACAACATTTGGGGAGACTACTTGCATGTACGTTAAGTCCTTGGTCATTTCTCTTTCATTTGATCACCAAGGTGTATATGGCAGTTCACAGAAACTTGGTACACCCTCTTGCTTAGAGTACCTGAGTAGTCATTTTGATCTTTTCGTGACTCTCTAAAAAGTGAAAAGATCATCGAGCTCTTGTCCTTTCATGCTCGTTTCAACCTGAAAGTGATAGAGTCACCTTTTTCCTATTTCTCGACTCTTGAAATATGAAAAGGCAGATTTTTGTTTCGATGTCTTAAAAATTACTTGCCCACGAAATATTCCTGGTTAAAGTTATCTTCCTTAGCGTTTTGTTTTACGGTTGTTTCGAATGGAAAATTTTTCAGAGTTTTCCAACCAAGGAATCCCCTCCGAAGGGAATCCTGGTCCTTTTCCTGCTTTTGGAAATGTTGGTGCTCCTTATATGGCAACATTATCCCTTCCTAGGCTAACTGTTGGTTTGCCTATCTGGTTGTTCTCGACCTCTGTGGTCTCAAGTATTCCACCCTCTGTACAACCATCTCCTCCACCTGAACAACATCATGTTGATTATAAGGTGTACCTCTTCCCTTCTTCACCTATTTCTTCGTCCTCCTCTTATACTTCGCCTGGTGAAAGTCTGGATTCTAGTAACTAGGTGGCTAAGATGAAGAAGAAGAAGACAAAGAAGAAGAAGTCAGATAAGCGAGAGGCTAATGCTGCAGCTATTGTGCTTAAGAAACCTTCCATTGAGAAACCATCCAAACTTTCATGGAAATTAAAATTCCCTTGCATGCTGTGCAAAGGTGACCACCTTCTTCGAGACTGCCCTGGTATTCCCAAGGTACTTGAAGTATGGTCCGACGGTCGTCCTCCATTTCCTTTGACTTCCGGAAGTTATATTGGTAGCACATCTTCGACTGGCACTAATAAGACTCATATGAAACAGGGTAAGATTACCAATCCCTATAAGTTGTGTGAATGGCATCATCCCATTCACCTTTTTCCCTACATGGATGAAGCCAAGAGAGTGTTGGGCAACCCTACTATTTCTGCACCCTGCCTTCCGGCTAGTCACAATAAGCTTTCTTCGAATCCTCCACTAGTTGATTCAATGATTGGTTAAGAGTCATCCTTGGTTGATCTCATTCCCTCATAAATTCAAATTCACGAATCCATTCCCCACCAACCATTGGTTGCGGAATCATTCGATCTGACCGAATCTGTGGTTCATCAGGTCTTTTTCGTTGAGAGTGGATCTCATCCCCCCCATGTTCTTCTTATTTCTTTAGATTCTTCGGACTTGGAGAAAGATCATCCCGTCCCTCTAGTTCAAGAAGATGCTCCTCCTACTCACGTGATGGAAGTCATGAAGGATGCTCTCCTTGCTCCGGTAACACCGGGGGAAGACCATCTTAGTTTGATGGTACCCCCTCCAAGTAGTTTGGTCGCTTCCTTTGATTGGAGTCGATTTGTAGGATACCACCTTCCTTCTTATGTGCCTTTTGAGATAACGGTATAGACCCTTGATCTGGTCATACCCAACACCATTATAGGTGAAGGCGCATCTGTTAGTATTCTGTCTTCCAATACTTGGCAAGCTTTTAGTTCTCCACCGCTTATGCCTGTTACGCAGAATCTGTTGGCTTTTAACAGAGGAACCAGTCAATCATTAGGGATCCTTCCGAAGTTTCCTGTTACTTTGGGAAAGAAAACCGTCTATAGAGACATGATGGTTATTCCAGGCCCCTTGGATTTCAATTTACTCTTGGACCGCGACTATACTTATGTCATGGGAGCGGTTGTCTCTTCCCTATTTTGTGTGATTTATTTTCCACACAAAGGTCAGATCATGACCATTAACCAGCTTTCATTATTTGGTCCTGATGTGACCTCTGTTCCACCATCATCTCTTCTAGGTATTTATCCATCGGTTTTATCTTCCCTGTCGTAGGTTAATTATGTGGCTACCTGTCCCATGCTTGCATTTAGTGATAATGCCATTGTGCATCGTGTGTTGGGGGCATTGGGTACTAATTTTCAACATGTCATTCTTACATCAGATGCGAACCTCTTGGAATCCATGACCTCTTATTCGTCGTAATGGAAGGTGGTCCGAGCATAGTTCGTTTTCTTGTGTTAAGCTCCTTAAAAATGAAACAAGATGGTGGGAGAATAGTTCATTTTTTCTTGTCTCAAGCTCCTTAAAAAATGAAACAAGCCCTTCGGAGCATAGTTTATTTTCTTGTATCAAGCTCCCTTAAAAATGAAACAAGATTTTCAGAGAAAAGTTCCTTGTCTTGTGTCAGGCTCCTTAAAAAAAAAAAAATGACACAAGGTGTCCCGAGGATAGCTCGTCTTCTATGTCAACCTCGTTTAAAAAATGAATTAGCTCTAAGGATAGTTCTTTTAATGTGTCAACCTCATTAAAACCATGAAACACATTCCCATTCAATTTGAGTCTTTGCTCAGATCTCATAAAATCCTAGTCGAGTCTTTCTCTGATCTCGTAATTTGAACCTTCACTCCATCTGCCTTTCGTATGGACTGAAGCTTGGGGGGCATGCACCTCGAATTGAGTCACCATGCTGGGGGGCATGCAAATATTTTTTCAAGCATAGTTTATATTTTTTTCAAGCTTGTGTAAAAATGAAACCAAATTCAAGCATAATTTATCTTTGTTTCAAGCTCGTGTAAAAATGAAACCATTACCGCTCGTGATTGCCATTTTATCAGCCCGTTTTTCTAGATGACCCTTGGTTTTCTCATTCCATCGTTACCATCTACTTGGCCGATCATACGCCTTATCTTGGTTGTTTTACCCATTCCTGAGGAACCGCTGTGATGAGTGGTCTTGTTAGCCAACCTCTTAACCTTTACTTGTTCTAAGCAGTTCCACCATTACCGGAACCAGTTGCTACCCTTTAATACCACTCATTCCCCCAAGAGGAGTTGTCTTTCGGCTCTTTTCTGACCCTCAAAAATTAAAAATATTTTCGAGACTCTTTTCATTTTGAACTCGTTAAATGGCTGCGAAACAATATCTACCCAGTATATGTTTACCCCTTTTTTGGATTGGGATAGATCATTTACAAAAAAGGAATACCTTAGCCTATCATGACTAAGAGGTTTTTTCAGACTTTGTTTTCTACCTTTTTGAATCTGTGAGACTACCTACGAAAAGGGACTGTTGGAGTTTTCTTTTCTGCCTTCTTTTCAAACCCTCTAAAAATGAAAAGATGCCGAGTTCTCCCTTTGTCAGACTTGTTAATCCCTAATGACATCGGACCTCGTCACCATGACGTTATTCGAGTTCCTCCTTCCTAAGGCTCGTAAAATGTACTAGGATGGATTTTTCCGAAGGAAAAACTTATAGTGAAAGCATATGTTATCCCCTTCAAGCTTGTTTTAAAAAATAATTGGGGTACTCGCCAGAAATGGTGGGGGAAAATGGAACGAGATTTTAGTTGTGTTGGCAGTATGTCACTCTTGAACATGGCACTTGTCTACATTTGTGTCGGGTTGGGGACATCTCATTTCGTCATTTTTGCCTCCATGGGTTTGGGTAATCTCTTTCGACCTCTCATTTGGTCTTTGCCACATCATCATGACCTTAGATCCTTTGATGTCAAATACTGCCAAATCCAGTGCCGTGCTGTTGATATGTTCAAGAGAAGTTCGCCTCTGTAGTTTTTCAACCTCCCTCTGATTCTCTGTTGGTCCTGATTCACAAACATCATATTCCTCTGTCTAGTGTCAATGATGTGGGAAACATTATGGCCCTCCTTCGACTAGGTCACTTCCTATCGAATCTAGCTCATTATCCAGGAATCTGATCTAGAGACTCCTTCTGGTACCTTGGAGCCTACATGCCCTAATGACACGTTCTTTGCATTCGACGCAAGGTCCACATCAATGGCCTTCGATCGACTGACTTCGTGGGTGTTCGACACTAGATCACTGTTCACATTCCATGGATTGTACCTTGTGTACCTTGAGAGCCATTGTCATTATTGGTGGTTTCTCTCGCATCTGTTAACAACTTTCATCATTGGCTAGTAATCAGAGGATTTTCTTGCATGTTCAACTTCAGCTGATACATTCGCATGCTAGAAATTGTACCTGTTCGGGTTGAGATGGAGCGCAAGACCCTGGATTTTGTCTGATAAGATCCAGGCTATAGGTTCATTGTGAATTATCATGACTTATTACATGACTCTTTGATTGGATGGTTGTGACCATACGTAAGTCTACTTGTTGATCTTTACTACTGCATGGCTGCGTCCATATCTAGATCCCAATTTTCATACTCTATTATGGATGGTTGTGCCCATGCCACAAGATTTATGTATCATAGATATCACTTGTATTTATAATTGTAGGTTTTACGACAGCGGTTTTTGGTTCGAAAACGTTCTCATAAAGCATTTTCCCCCTCCCTCTCCCTCGGACCTCATGCTTTAGGGGGCATCTGTTACACAACATTTTTTCACTGTCCCTGCAATCCCCAACTCACACATTGGAGGGTCATTTCTGTGACTAATGCACAATGTCATGCTTTGCAAATTACATCTTTGCATCCCTTTTTATGAATGCAACATTCTCCTTGTGGAAATTTTCTTGAGCAGAGCTGTGGAAATCCCTATTTTTTCCTTGGCGCGAGTAGCCCTTTATCTCCTCGTGCCAAACTGGGAATTTTAGACTAAGCTTGTGCCACTTGGCACTCTGTCCCAGTGTAATGCCCACGCCAAGCTATTTATGACTTTTAAAAAAAACATAGAGGCAGAGGTTCCATTCCAACCACCTCGGAGATGAGTCACTGGGAGTGGTTGAACTGAAACAACCACGGGCCTCCTCCTTTAGCTAGTAGTTTCCACCTCCCTTGGAACACTCCTAAAGGATAGGCCTCCCTTCCACATTTGTAGGGATCCCAACCTCATCCTTTGCCTCTATATAAAAAAGCCTTCTCTCTTGATGAAAACTAGCTGAATGAGCCGAAGCTGAACAAAGAGAATTATACAGATGAACTAGCTATAGATGAAGTGCTGAACTTGAGAGACTAAGCTATAGTTTAATAACCGAGTTATGAGAAGGTAGAACAAGGAGAAATCCATCGAGAGGTCCCCTATCCCATTCGAATTCCCCGAAGAGCTTTGAGACGTGCTTCACCCGAGCCCCGCTGGAGGAGACCGCAACGTCAGAGCATGGTTGTATCTATTCTTTCTACCTTTTAATATAAGTGACTATTGTTTGGTTCCCGTCTTGTGTTTTATCTCTATTGAATGCAATATGCTAGTCTTATCTGACTGACTAGTAGATTTTGGATGAAATTAGTATGTGGGATTTGGTTGTCGTTTTCTGATCCTTTTGCAGGTGTCCAAGTGCAATAAGAGAAGGGATTGTAAGTGCAATAAGAGAAGGGATTGTGACTTGCCGAATCGGGAGTGAGTAGTTCTCATCACCACTACGATTGCCAACAACAGAATTGGACCACATGTAGGCTATCTTATCGCGTCCTCTTTCATTCAAATATCTAGGAACCTACACCTTAGCATGATTCCTTGTTACTAGAACCACCCTAGGGCTAGAGGGATCATCTCTGTCCGCAGAGAGTATTTACCTACATAACAAGTTGGCGACTCCACCGGGGATCAGTGTGAGTTTGTCTTTGATCTTGTTGGGTTATTTTTGGATTTTTGGTCTTGTTGTTCACCTTTTTGGTTGTTTAACTATGCTTCAAACACTTGTTCATCCCCAGAGTGTCAAGATTGACCTTTGCTCTGTTGAGTTTTTCCCTTTTCATTGGTTAACTGGCTTGGCGCGGTTTTCCCTTGAATAATCATGCTGATTGGCACATGTTTATTTTGTAGCACTTGCGCCATCGCCTGTTTGGTTCTGGTTACTGCCTCACAGTCGCACTGACCCCTGTGAGTTTTTGGATGAGATATTTGCATGAGTTTTTGGTTGATTTTACTTGTTTATGGGTTATTCTTGAGAGTAATTGAAGTGTTTTGGACTGTCTTTGATTGCTGGAAGCTCATTTTCTTCAGTTTTTTGTCCATTTCTTATCAGTGTGACTTGAGGTCTTAGGGTTTCTGAGTGCTTTGGTGCACTGAGCCTTTTGTTTGGAGACCGAGTTTCTTGATAGTTGTTGAATTCGTTCCCTGTTTAATTATTCTTGATCTCTTGGATCCTATTGAGTATGTTCATTGGTTGAATGATCATTTCCTTGCTTGTTTGATTTTTCTTACTCTTATTCTAAGCACCGATTACATTGCTTATATGGGTCATTTTCAAGATTTCTCTTTGATTTGAAAAGTTTGTAGCATTGGTTTAGGTCTTGTTGTGTTTGTTTTATGTTGGAGAAGTCATTTCGTTCGAACTTTCCCATTCGCTCTCTCAAAATAGTGTTTATTTTTGTTTTTTATATTAGTTAGTGCATTGTTTGCTCTATTGCACTGAAAAAACAAAAAAAAATTTCATTTCTTTTGCTTTGACAATGAAACGTTCTTTCGCATAACTAGCATTGCATCGACTAGGAAAGAGATTTTTTTTTTTCTGTAAGATCGTATTAGATGCATTAGTGGATGTTTTCACATGATTTCAGTATTCGCTATTGCTTGAAATTTTTCTTTCCTTCTTGTAGATAGCTTTCATTGAAGGAAAATGGTATCCTTCTGCATATAGCTACATATAGGAGATTGTCAGATGACATGCGGTAGGGCCTTGAAACCGAGACATAATTCAAGATCAACTTTAAAATTTATTGAATTAACCTAAGGAAACATTAGAACTTAACGCAAACATTTTAGTGGTATAGGCTAGAGACGTGTTCTGGCGTCTTAAAACCTAGTAGCTATCGCTCACCTTTTGGCTTCAGACAACGCTAGTATGGACTTGTGCTCCCCATACCGTTGCGTATATAAATGGAGACCCCTCTAGGATGCAATCCTTTATCCATAGGAATCCGATTTTGCCGCCTTGTAACCATGATACACCAAACACAACATTTGGGGAGACTACCTGCACGTACGTTAAGTCCATAAAATGTACTAGGATGGATTTTTCCGAAGGACAAACTTATAGTGCAAGCATATGCTATCCCCTTAAAGATTTTTTTCAAAAATAATTGGGGTACTCGCCAGAAATGGTGGGGGAAAATGGAACCAGATTTTAGTTGTGTTGGCAGTCTGTCGCTCTTGAACATGGCACTTGTCTGCATTCGTGTCGGGTTGGGGACATCTCATTTCATAATTTTTGCCTCCATGGGGTTCGGTAATCTCTTTTGACCTTTCATTTGGTCTTTGCCACATCATCATGACCTTAGATCCTTTGATGTAAAATACTGCCAAATCCAGTGTAGTGCTGTTGATATGTTCAAGAGAAGTTCACCTCTGCAGTTTTTCAACCTCCCTTTGATTCTCTGTTGGTCCTGATTCAAAAACATCATATTCCTCTGTCTCGTGTCGATGATGTGGGAAAAATTGTGGCCATCCTTCGACCAGGTCACTTCCTGTCGACTTCAGCTCATTATCCAGGAATCTGATCTAGAGTCTCCTTCTGGTACCTTGGAGCCTGCATGCCTTAATGGTAGGTTCTTCCCATTCGACGCAAGGTTCACATCATTGGCCTTCGATCAACTGAATCCATGGGTGTTCAATGCCATATCACTATTCACATTTCATGGATTGTACCTTGTGTACCTTGAGATCCATTGTCATTATTGATGGTTTCTCTCGTGTCTGTTAAAAACTTTCATCATTGGCTGGTTATCAGACGATTTTCTTGCATGTTCGACTTCAGCTCATACATTTGCATGCTAGAAATTGTACCTGTTCAGGTCGAGATGGAGCGTAAGACCCTGGATTTTGTCTAATAAGATCCAGGTTCCAGGTTCGTTGTGAATTATCATGACTTATTACATGACTCTTTGATTGGATGTTTGCGACCATACCTGAGTCTACTTGTTGATCTTTACTACTGGATGGTTGCGTCCATACCTAGATCCCAGTTTTCATACTCTATTATGGGTGGTTGCGCCCATGCCACATGATTCATGTATCAGAGATATCAGTTATATTTATAATTGTAGGTTTTTCAACAACAGTGTTTGGTTTGAACACGTTCTCATAAACCATTTCGCCCCTCCTTCTCCCTCGAACCTCATGCTTTAAGGGGCATATGTTAAACAACATGTTTTCATTGTCCCTGGAATCCCCAACTCGCACATTGGAGGGTCATTTCTGTGACCAATGCATAGTGTCATGCTTTCCAAATTACATCTTTGCATCCCTTTTGATGAGGGAAACATTCTCCTTGTTGAAAATTCCCTGAGCAGAGTTGTGGAAATCCCTATTTTTGCCTTGGTGCGAGTAGCCCTTTATCTCCTTGCGCTGACCTGGGAATTTTACACTAAGATTGTGCCACTTGGTGCTCTATCCCAGATTAATTCTTGTGCCAAGATATTTATGAAATGTTTTTTAAAAATAGAGGAGGAGGTTCCATTCCAACCACCTCAGGGATGAGTCATTGGGAGTGGTTGAACTGAAACAACCACGTGCCTCCTCCTTTAGCTAGTAGTTTCCATCTCCCTTGGAACACTCCTAAAGGATAGGTCTCCCTTCCACATTTGTAGGGATCCCAACCTCCTCCTTTTCCTCTATATAAACAAGCCTTCTCTCTTGATGAAAACTAACTGAACCAGTCAAAGTTGAACAAAGAGAATTATACAGCTGAACTAGCTGTAGATGAAGTGTTGAACTTGAGAGACTAAGCTATAGTTGAATAACCGAGTTATGAGAAGGTAGAAAAAAGAGAAATCCATCGAGAGGTCCCTTATCCTGTCCGAATTCCCCGACGAGCTTTGAGACATGCTTCACCCGAGCCCTGCTGGAGGAGACCGCAACATCAGAGCATGGTTGTATCTCTTCTTTCTACCTTTTAATATAAGTGACTATTGTTTAGTTCCCGTATTGTGTTTTATCTCTATTGAATGCGATATGTTAGTCTTCTCTGACTGAATAGTATATTTTGGATGAAATTAGTATGTGGTATTTGGTTGTCATTTACTGATCTTTGTGCAGGTGTCCAAGTGTGATAAGCAAAGGGATTGTGACTTGCCGAATCAGGAGCGAGAAGTTCTCATCACCACTATGATTGCCGACAACAGCATTGGACCACAGGCAGGCTATATTATCACGTCCTCTTTCATTCAAATATCTAGGAACCTACACCTTAGCATGATTCCTTGTTACTAGACCCACCCTAGGGCTAGAGGGATCGTCTCTGTCCACAGAGAGGATTTACCTACATAACAAGTTGGCGACTCCACTGGGGATTAGTGTGAGTTTCTCCTTTGATCTTGTTGGGTCATTTTTGGGTTTTTGGTATTGTTGTTCACCTTTCTAGTTGTTTAACTATGATTCAAACACTTGTTCAGCCCCAGAGTGTCAAGATTGACCTCTGCTCTATTGATTTTTTCCCTTTTCATTGGTTAACTGGTGTGGCATTGTTTTCCCTTGAATAGTCGTACCGATTGGCTCATGTTGCTTTCGTAGCACTCTCACCATCACCTGTTTGGCGCTAATTACCGCCTCACAGTCGCGTCGACCCCTGTGAGTTTTTCGGTGAGAGCTTTGCATGAGTTTTTGTTTGATTGTACTTGTTTCTAGGTTATTCTTGAGAGTAATTGAAGTGTTTTGGATTGTCTTTGATTGCTGGAAGCTCATTTTCTTCAGTTGTTTGTCCATTTCTTATCAGTGTGACTTGAGGTCTTAGGGTTTCTGAGTGATTTGGTGCACTGAGCCTTCTGTTTGGAGATCGAGTTTCTTGATAGTTGTCAAATTCATTCCTTGTTTAATTTCTCTTGATCTGTTTGATCCTATTGAGTATGTTCATTGGTTGAATGATCATTTCATTGCTTGTTTGACAACAAATTATCAAGGCTATGGGAGACAACACATTTGAGCTCATCATTCCCCCATTCCTTGTTTGACACCCAGTGTTCATTATGGATCGCCTTCGACCATACTTTCTGTTGATCATGTCAGCATTCTGTTATATTCCGTTAAATTCTGACAAACAATCCCCTTTAAAACCCCTCTGTTTAGCCTAAAAAAATTGTTTTTCCGCCTATCGTTCCCCTCTTCTAAACTCAAATTACATTATAAATGGATGAAAACCCACATTTGAAAATATATAAGGCCTAGCCCTTTCGATCCTAGCCCCCCTCTATATTTTTCTCCACGCGACCGTAAGTCAAAACTAGGAGCTAGTCTAATAGGCGCTTATCACAAATGTATATCGGAAGCAGTATTAACCGTAGATCTACGCATATGCGACGGCCTGTGCAACCCCATCGTGCACGCGGTCCCCAATCCGTTTGCCCGTATGATCATATTCCAACCATCCGATCATCCTGCTAAATCAATGGTCAGCAGCCTATCTGTCCCGGTGGTCCCCGCCCCGCGTCTACTATTCCAAAACTGCCCGGTTTCTATCGCACCGCCTTTTGGAGGCGGGTGGTATTTCTCAAATCGGAGCGATTCCATACATCGCTTGCCGCGTGTCTCCATGTATGGCTCAAAAACTGCCCTCCATCGCGCGTTATCGTCCGTTCGAAGTCACGACGCGATATTCATGACAGTCGTCTGATCTGGAGGTCTCCATCCAACAGTTGTCGCTCCTCGAAGCTGCGCGAAAGTTAACATGGGGAAACCGTACCCCTGGCCCACAGTCCATCGCCCTCCAACTCATTCTCATCCGTTGATCTCGTCTCGAGATCGAACGGTCCAGATCATTTGCATGCTCCACTATTGACTTGGTCTTCCTCCACATCACCCGTTCCACGTGTGTGTCACATGTTTCCTCCTCCCATTATATATTCCAGTCATAAGTCAAATTTTCATTGTTTTACGTTAAAAACCTCCGCCCAGTCCGTCTGCCATAGTTCCACTAAATTTTTCATCGCCACCTCACATTCTTCCACCATTTCGTCATGTCGCGTTGCTACACAGCCATCCCTACTACATCTCCATCTCCACGCATGGTTTTTCTTAACAAGTTTTCCGGTTTTGCAGGGTTTCAGCGACGAAATATTGTTGTGATTTACAGTCTTGATTTTAGTAGAAGAGCACATCAAAGGACGATTTTTCAGAGACTGTAATTATGGAGAAATGCCTGGGAAGGCAAATCGATAAGACTTTCATTAAATAAGCGGGGTTAAAATTTGTCAAACCCTACAGGGACATTCAAGGCGCCGATTTATCAAATGAAGATATTAATGGAGCAGCAGAGAAATATCAGTGGATGATTGAGGAATTCAACGTTCAGCATTGAAGATTTTCAGTCGTGACTCAGGGTTTAGAAGGCAAAGGGTACAATGCACCAGAAAAAAATACCCTTCATGTTACACCATTTTTTGGTCATCTAACCTATTATCATTAGATGGACCCAAGTACACCATGTAAGACCAATTTTACCCTAAGTAAAATTGCTTTCACTATGTAAAATAACTTAATAAACCACATTTATTAGGTTGTTTATGGTCTAAACAGGAAACCCCAAAAGGAAATACTAAACAAACCTATTTTGTTTAATTTTCCTCATGGAATAATTAATTAAACCATAATTTAATTATTATTCCCAGTCATATTTAACCCAAAAATAAAGAAATTAATTAGATAAACCTTTATTTATCTTATTATTTTCTAGGAATAATTATTTAAATCTTATTTAGATAATATTCCTTGTTAAATATGACCAAATCACCCACAAATAATTAAATAAATCATTATTTATTTAATTATCCTTCAACCACTTCCTTAAATAATTAAATAAATCATTATTTATTTGATTATCTTCTAAACGCTTCCTTAAAAAGATAAATAAATCATTTATTTATTTATTTTTAACAAATTAAGGGATTTGACCCAAGTCAAATACCTTTTCCCTCCAACAAATATAATAAAATATTCCATAAAAGTGGATCTAGATCTGGTTAACCCATGCACCAAGATCTAGAATGACCCAATATTTTGTTATAAATAGGAGGGTTTTTCCTACCATTCTTCACCTTTTGTTGCCTATTAGATCACTCTGGATCTATACACTTGGTCACATTTTTCTGTCATTTGTTGTGTGAGCTCCCATTGAGTTCTATTCTTTGCATTGGGTTTTCTGCACCAACAAGAGAGAGAAATCTTAGATCTGAAGTGCTGAGGACTTCCAAGAACCCATCCCACTGAGGAGAATTGGATACGCCTTCTTGTTTTCCTCCCAGGTGCCCAATTAATATAAAAATTCTTCCAAAACTTGTTCTTGTCTTGTCTATTGGTATATGGAGCAAACCCTTGTTTTTTCTGCTTAATGTCTTTCCATGTATAGATCTGGTTTTTGCAGCTCTATTTTGTTCAACTAACCGCAGATCTGAAGACCATTTTCTTTCAGGAAAGGACGGAATGTTTATGTGATTTCACTTCTTTGCCGTGTTCCTGGTAAGATTTCTACCCAGTGCATTTATTTCAGTTAGCAGCCCATAGAGTACAAATAGCATTACAAAGTCATCGAGCAGTATGGGCATGCACGTCTCCGCCATTTTGTTTTAATGATACAATTAAATTTTCATCACCTACTCCCTTTTTCGAGCTTTCTTGTTCTCCTATAAAGCTCCCAAAAAACAGATGATTCGGGATTCCAGATTTTATCAGAAAATTATGCAGTGAAAGGCTTTTGTATACATTCTGTGGAACATCTTGTATGAAGGCTCAGAGCCCATAGGGTCTCAGTGAGGAGGAGTTACATCTGTTAAAGAGGATTCTAGTCTTTGGTATTTCATAGTCTGTAACTTTCTCTTATGTGTTATTTAAATAGATCATTTCATTTCACCCATCTTTCTTGTATCATGTTTTGGAATGCGAGTGGCTCACTGATTTTTGGTATGGATTTATCTTAGTTGATACCCATGCTCGAATTAGTCAAGCGCTTTAAATATGGCTCATGCATGATATTCTGTTCCACTATACATATAAACCATGTTTATGCTATATTAGTTTCTTTGGAAGGGTGTTTTTAAAACGCTATTATCATGTATGGATTCTTAGATTGGTAAGCCTATGCATGGTGGTATTGTGTATTTGGATATCAGCTCAATGTTAACTAATATCTTCTCAATATTTCATTCACTACATACATCTTCTGATAACTTATTTCTGTGAAGTATTTCTGAATTGGCCCTCTTTACAGTAAGCTGTCTCTGAATTGTCTGTCTCTTTTATATTGGAGTTTTGCATGTTGTCTCTGCAATATCCCTATTTCTGTGTCAGTTTCTAAAGGTCTTGGTCCCATTCAGATGAATTTTCCCTTTTTTACAAGAGATAGCATGAGAGCTTGCCATTGATAACTCCCTCTGTTATATTATGTGCTCCTTGCTATATAAGATGTCCTAGGCACTGGTCTATCACAACTCTAGGCTGTCTCTAGGAGCGACAACATCTTTTTGGTTCCGTTGCCAGGGAACGAAGTTGAGAAAATATAAATCCTTGGGCCTCGACAAAACCTAATTCACTCTTCAAGTAGGTGAGTTTGGAGAGTTGAGATTTGTAGATCCCTCACCTTGGCGACTCCACATTCGGTTATTTGATAAATCTATTTGCAGTCCTAGCTCCTCGAAATTCACAACTAAGGTCAGATACGTCTCAGCCAAAGACACTTTTAGTGTCTGACCCTGAAAATATCATACATAGAAGAAATTGGAGGGAAAGAAAATCAGCCCACTCTGAAATCCCTGAATTATATATAGAAGACTTTCCATCCTCTTCTTCTCAAGAAGCTCAAGTGCCAAATCCAGACTCCACTGTGGGAGATACCGATTATTACTATTCAGATAGCCCACCCTGAGGAGGTGTTAAAAATAAATATTGTTTTCACCCTACTCCTGAGGTTGAAGAGGTTAAAGAAGTCACTGAAGTATCAGCTGTTAACAGACCATTATTCCCCTCAACACCTCAACCTTCTATTCATTACATTCCTATTATTATTCATACTCCACTTCCACCTCCTCCTCCTCCTCTTACTCATAAAACTATTGCACTACCTCCACCCCCTCCAATGGCCAATGTTCCAAGTTTCTTGTTAAATAATATGCCCCTCTGGCATTACCCCAAGTGTTTAATGATTTTCCACAGGATTATTTGAAGATTTTACCCTGATTCAATGGGGAAAACGAGATTTATGCTCAAAAACATCTTGAGGTCTTCTGTGCTTTTGCAGAGAATTTCAATGTGGAAAATTTAGATGTGGTATTAAGGATTTTTGTCCAATCTCTTGATGGTGAAGCTGGAAAATGGTTTAAGACATTGGCAGGTCGTTTTATTACCACTTGGGAAATAATGGAAGATACTTTTCTCAGAAAATGGGGAGAGAAGAAAGATCATGGACATTTTCTGATTGAGTTTAATACGCTCAAGAAGAGACATAATGAAGGGGTATCATAATTTATCAAGTGATTTAATAAATTTTATTTGAGTCTTCCTGCTGATATGAAACCTCATCAAACTGCTGCTAGAGTTGTTTTTGTAGGAGCCTTTGATTCAGAATTTGGTTTCTCTCTCAGAGAAATAAAGCCTGCTACGCTGGATGATGCTCAGTTAGATGCACTGGAGTTGGAAGCAAACTTTTCCTCCACCAGAAAATCTAAAGGAAGATCTGAACAAGATGCCAGAAGGAGGGGCAAAGAGGAGGTATCTACCTCCTACCAAGACAGAGACTCAGCTAATGACATAATTGAAGAAATGAACAAAATGATTAAGAACCTTTCTGGTAAACTGGTCAAGCTTGAACTGGAAGCCAAGAATTCAGCCCCCAAGAACTTCCACAATGCTCAAAACAGAGGTTACAATCCTTAGTATAGGAAACCACCCCTACAGATATTTCCAAGGGAAGAAAAGGAGCAATAGGATCAGGTACCACACCCATTGTACCTAGAAGGTCCAGTAGATGATTCTACTGAAGACACTGCCTATGGACTGGAGGATTCAAATCTTGCCTTTTCAAATAGTGATGGAGAAGAATGCCCTTTGCAAGGAAATGATGGAGCTGAGTGCTCATTGCAAGAAGAAGAAAAGACCAGAGACACAGAAGATGCAGAAATTGATCATTATTGTAAACAATTTGCTGATTTTATGCAAGTGCAGTTCAATAGAAGATATGATCTCAGATCTTCTAGGAAGAGGAATCGTACTCAAGATCAAGAAGAGAAGCTACCCAAAAAGGAAGCACCTGCTCAGAAGGAGTCTACAGTGCGGAAAGTCATAGACAAAGGTAAGGGCCCTCTAAACAAACCTTTGCAGTCTAATGATAAAATTCCTTCTTCTCCAAAAGTAGTCATTCCTCCTAATACCAAGTCTGTGTCAAAAGAAGTCAAATCCTCAGCTGAAAATAAAGAGTCAAAAGAGGTTGTAATAGAGAAATCTTCCCATGTTTTCAGTCTACAAAAGGAACTTGAAAAAGTTAAAATCCCAGTTCCCTTGACTGAATTATTGAAGCAACCTGCATATCAATCCCAAGTCACCTCTTTCATGCTCCCTCCAAAAGCAACAATCACTCCAGATAGTCTCAAACTTCAAGAAGAAAGACCCATGGTTGTCTTTGGTCCACATGTTGAGGAATTATATGCTTCTACTCCTCCCTTTTATGTGTCTCTAGTTATTCATGACCTGCTATTACATAATTGTATGCTAGATTCTGGAGCTTCCCATAATCGATTGCCTTTGTCAGTCATGGAACAACTAGGATTACAAATTACCTGTCCATACAAAGACCTCTATTCATTTGATTCCAAAAGAGTTAAATGCTTGGGGATGATCAAGGATTTGGTGGTCAATTTGGCCCAAATCCCAGCAAAAAGTGTGGTAATGGACATCGTGGTGGCTGACATCCCAGCTCGCTTTGGCATGTTACTGTCAAGATCTTGGGGAACAAAAATTGGTGGGTCAATAAAGTTGGATTTAACATATACCATTACCCTAGTTTTTGGTGGCCAAGAGAGGAGGTTGTACAGGGAGACTAGATTTGTCAAGATGGTGACTAAGGCTAACAACTATGTGAATTCACCAGTCTACAGTAAAGAAGGAGATTTTTCATGCTTAATGCTGGAAGAAGATAAAGATTATGCTCATGAACCATCTTTCTGTCAGATCAAGACTGAGAAGCCCTCAAAGAGCCATGACGTAGGAATCTGGACACTTCATTTTGATGGAGCAAATTCAAAATAAGGTAATGGAGCTGGAATACTATTGATTTCTCCTACAGTAAAGTGGGTTCCATTGTCTTTCAAACTTGAATATGAAGCTACTAATAATGTGGCTGAATATGAAGCACTTCTGTTAGGATTGCAGACAACCAGGAATATGAACATACAAAGTTTAAAAGTTCTGGGAGATTCAGAACTGGTGGTTAGGCAAGTCAGGAATCAGTGTCAGACCAAACATCCTTGGCTGAGGGCTTATAGGAATGAATTTTGGGACATGGTAGAAAATTTCTTCTTGACATTCAATATCCAATTCATGCCCCGAGAACAAAATAGGATGGCTAATTCCCTTGCTGTGGCTGCTAGCACATTTCGTCCACCTCAGAACCCTCTTTTAAGATATGAAGTTGAGGTACGTTATCGGCTGTCAATCCCAGATAACATCAAACACTGGCAGGTGTTTGAAGATGAAGAACAGATGAAGAGATTCCTGGAAACAGTAGGGGAATTATCCAATATGGAGATTGATGCTGAAGAGGAGGTTGAGTCTGAAGATACTTCAGAAAGAAATTGGGAGAAGAAAGTGGCAGGTAATAAAGTGTTTCAGTTAAAGGGAAACATTATACCTAGAGGGCTGGTGCCTCCAGAAATATTATTTGACAAGAATGATGTCCCACTGCAGCCAGGCAAAGTGGTAGAAGAAAATCAAGTAGAATACCTGAATCTTGGTACTGAGGCTAACCCCAAGATAGTAAAATTGTCCAGGAAGATCCCTGGAGAATATAAAAAGCTATATCAGAAATTATTTCAGTCTTACAGAGATGTGTTTGCATGGTCCTATCAGGACTTGAAAACTTTTGATATCAGTATAATGCAACACAAAATTCCACTGAAGGGAGATGCAAAGCCTCATAAGCAGAAGCTCAGACAAATAAATCCCTTGCTGCTTCCCTCTATTGAGAAGGAAATCAAGAAGCTGTTAAAGGCCAAAATAATTATGCCATTGAGGTACTCTGAATGGGTGGCAAACCTAGTCCCTGTCTGGAAGAAGAATGGGGAAATAAGGCTGTGTGTGGATTTCATAAATTTAAACAGAGCATCCTTAAAGGATAATTATACACTGCCTAAGATGGATCACATCCTACAGAAGGTGGTTGGAGCTTCTAGGATGTCAATGATGGATGGATTCTCTGGTTATAACCAGGTGGATGTGCTTCCAAAAGATCAAAATAAGACTACTTTCACCACACCATGGGGTACATTTATGTATGCCAGGATGCCTTTTGGATTGATTAATGCAGGGGCCACTTTTCAGAGGGCCATGGACATTGCTTTTGTTGGGGAGAAAGATAAATTTCTGGTAGTCTACCTTGATGATATCACTATATTTTCAAAGAATGATATTGAGCACATTGAGCATCTGCGTAGAACTTTTTAGAAATGCAGAAGGTATGGTCTCTCTCTTAACCCTCAGAAGTCTTTATTTGCACTAGAAGAGGGAAAATTTTTAGGACATATGGTCACTAAAGATGGGGTGAAGATAGATCCAAGGAGGGTAGAGGTTATAAATGGTATTTCTCTCCCCAGAAACAAGAAGGAGGCTCAAGTATTCCTAGGGCATATTAATTTCCTAAGAAGGTTTATCCCTAACTATGCGGAATTAGTTAGACATATAAATAACATGCTGAAAAATAATAATGAATTTAAATGGTCCCAGGAATCACGAGAGGCGTTTACCAGGATAAAAAATGCTTTTGCAGAAGCCCTAGTGCTAGCTGGACCTGATTATGATAAACCTTTCATGATTTTTTCTTTTGCATCACCTCATATAATAGCAGGAGTTTTATTGCAGAAAAATGAGGAAGGGTATGAGCAGCCCATTGCCTTCTTCAGTCAGGTGCTCCGTGATGAAGAATTAAAGTATAAATTATTAGAAAAGCAAGCATACGCCCTAGTAAGATCCCTCAAAGCATTCCACATGTATATCTTACAGTCCCATATCACTGCATTTGTGCCTACAACTGCTGTAAAAGATATTCTTATACAGGGGGATAGTGATGGAAAAAGGGGGAAGTGGATTGCCAAGATACAGGAGTATGACTTAGACATCCGCCCTACTAAGCTGATCAAAGGACAAGGGTTGGCCAAGATCCTATCCGAATCAAACTATCAAGCTTTGGGTATAAATTTTTCCATAATAGCAAGTGAGGTATCTAAGGAGAAAAAAGAGTGATAGGGAATTGTAGTAGCTACTCCAGAAACACATATAAAGTACCTCACCAGTCAGTGGTACAAAGAGATAGTAGAATATCTCCTCACACTCAGCTGCCCTCCAAGCTGTGATAAAGCTAAATACAGAACACTAAGATTGAAATCAAAGAAGTACATAGTCACCAATGGCCGGCTATACTGGCGAGATCCCTCAGGCATCCTACTCCTGTGTCTCACAGAGAATGAGGTAGAGAGTATTATAGCTGAATTTCATGAAGGGATCTGTGGGGGTCACTACAGCTGGAGGGCCACTGCGCACAAAATCATGAAGGCTGGTTTCTATTGGCCCAAGCTTTTTGGAGATGTTTTTTCCCAGGTTAGAGCATGTGAGAAATGTCAGAAATTTTTTGAAAGGCAGAAGTTGGCACCTCTGCCCATAATTCCTGTGCACGTGGATGAACCATTCCAACAATGGGGAATCGATTTTATAGGTGAAATACATCCTCCATGGAGTGGTAAGCATAAGTGGATTTTAACTGCCACTGATTATCTCACAAAATGGGTGGAAGCCATACCTGCGAGGAACGCCACAGATACTGTGATAATAAAGTTCATGGAAGAAAACATCATATCCATGTTTGGTTGTCCTGCTAGAATAATGACTGATAACGCACATGATTTCAAGTCTGCAAAGTTTGTGAGTTTCTGCCAGCAATATAACATCACACTAAGCCACTCTACAGCCTACTATCCACAAGGAAATGGCTTAGCAGAGTCTTCCAATAAAACCCTAGTGAGAGCATTGAAGAAGGATATAAATGAAAATCAGAAAAATTGGGATTCCCAATTGAAATTTTCTCTATGGGCCAATAGAATTACCAGCAAGAGAGAAACTGGGAAATCTCCATATGAATTAATATATGGGAGGGCAGCAGTATTCCCTATACAATTATCCCTACCAGTAGCCTGATTCATGCAGGAAAGTCAAGAAGAGCCTGATGATATGACCAGGCGAATAAATAAGCTGGTGGAATTGGAAGAAACACGCAATCAGGTAAATCAAAGGCTGACGGAATATCAGGAGGAGATGAAATAACTTTTTTATCAGCATGCTAAAGACAGGAATCTGCAGATTGGTGATTTAGTGCTTAGGTGGGATATCCGGAGGGCTGAAAAAAGAAAACATGGTAAATTCGATCCGCTTTGGTTTGACCCTTTCAAGATTGTGGAGCAGGGAGGTAACAATACTTTCAAGTTGGAAAATTTATAGGGTGATTTGCTTGATGCCCCTATGAAAGGTCAGTTCCTTAAGCCCTACTTCCAGTTCTGATGTAGGCAAGGACAGCCTGGTGTATTATACTGTATATTAGTTTTCTGTTTCATCTTTATTTGAATAATGTGGGTGTCGTGATGAATCATAAAAAGAAAAATGTAAGTGTTGAAGAGCAGTGTCCACATAGAAGATTTACCTGTGGTCTGCAAAGTTCTCGACACGCCCAGGATGAATGTGTCATCCCCAGATGGAGCCAATGTTTATCATGTCAGCATTCTGTTATATTCCGTTAAATTTTGACAAACAATCCCCTTTAAAACCCCTCTGTTTAGCCTAAAAAAATTGTTTTTCCGCCTATCGTTCCCCTCTTCTAAACTCAAATTACATTATAAAAGGCCGAAAACCCACATTTGAAAATATATAAGGCCTAACCCTTTCGGTCCTAGCCCCCCTCTATCTTTTTCTCCACGTGACCAGAATTCAAACTAGGAGCTAGTCCAATACGCGCTTATGACAAATGTATATCGGAAGCAGTATTAACCGTAGATCTAAGCAGATCCGATGGCCTGTGCAACCCCATCACGCACGCGGTCCCCAATCCGTTTGCCCGTCTGATCATATTCCAACCATCCGATCATCCTGCTAAATCAACGGTCAGCAGCCTATTTGTCCTGGTGGTCCCCACCCCGCATCTACTGTTCCAAAACTGCCCGGTTTCTATCGCACCGCCTTTCAGAGGCGGGCGGTATTTATCAAATCAGAATGATTCCATACATCGCTTGCCACGTGTCTTCGTGTACGGCTCCAAAACCACCCTCCATCGCGCATTATCATCAGTCCGAAGTCATGGCGCGATATTCATGACAGCCATCTGATCTGGAGGTCTCCATCCAACGGTTGTCACTCCTCGAAGCTGCGCGGAAGTTAACATGGGGAAACCGTACCCCTGGCCCATGGTCCATCGCCCTCCGATGCATTCTCAGCCGTTGATCTCATCTCGAGATCGAACGGTCCAGATTTTTTGCATGCTCCGCCGTTGACTTAGTCTTCCTCCACATCACTCGTTCCACATGTGTGTCACATGTTTCCTCCTCCCGTTATATATTCCAGTCATAATTCAAATTTTCATTGTTTTACGTTAAAAACCTCCGCCCAGGCTGTCTGCCATAGTTCCTCTGCATTTTTCATTTCCACCTCGCATTCTTCCGCCATTTCGTCATGCCGCATTGCTACACAGCCATCCCCACTGCATCTCCATCTCCACGCATGGTTTTTCTTAACAAGTTTGCGGGTTTTGCAGGGTTTCAGCGACGAAATACTGTTGTAATTTACATTCTTGATTTCAGTAGCAGAGCACATCAAAGGACGATTTTTTAGAGACTGTAATTATGGAGAAAGGCCTGGGAAGGCAAATCGATAAGACTTCCATTAAAGAAGCGGGGTTAAAATATTTCAAAGCCTGCAGGGACGTTCAAGGCGCCGATTTCTCAGATGAAGATATTAATGGAGCAACAGAGAAATATCAGTGGATGATTGAGGAATTCAACGTTCAGCATTGAAGATTTTCAGTCGTGACTCAGGGTTTAGAAGGCAGAGGGTACAATGCACCAGAAACAATACCCTTCAAGTTTCATTTTAGCACCATTTTCTTTCAGGAAAGGAAGGAATGTTTATGTGATTTCACTACTTTTCTGTGTTCCTGGAGAGATTTCTACCCAGTGCATTTATTTCAGTTAGCAGGCCACAGAGTACAAACAGCATTACAAAGTCATCGAGCAGTATGGGCATGCACGTCTCCGCCATTTTTTTTTAATGATACAATTAAATGTTCATCACCTACTCCCTTTTTTGAGCTTTCTTGTTCTCCTATAAAGCTCCCAAAGAATAGATGATTCGGGGTTCTAGATTTTATCAAAAAATTATGCAGTGAAAGGATTTTTGTATACATTTTCTGGAACGTCTTGTATGAAGGCTCAGAGCCCATAGGGTCTCAGTGAGGAGGAGTTCTATCTGTTAAAGAGGATTCTAGTCTTTGGTATTTCACAGTCTGTAACTTTCTCTTATGTGTTATTTAAATATATCATTTCATTTCACCCATCTTTCCTGTATCATGTTTTGGAATGCGAGTGGCTCACTGATTTTTGGTATGGATTTATCCTAGTTGATACCCATGCTGAAATTAGTCAAGTTATTTAAATATGGCTCATGCATGATATTCTGTTCCACTATTCATCTAAACCATGTTTTTGCTATATTAGTTTCTTTGGAAGGGTGTTTTTAAAACACTATTATCATGTATGGATTCTTATATTGGTAAGCCTATGCATGGTGGTATTGTGTATCTGGATATCAGCTCAATGTTAACTAATATCTTCTCAATATTTCATTCACTACATACATCTTTTGATAAATTATTTCTGTGAAGTATTTCTGAGTCGGCCCTCTTTACAGTAAGCTGTCTCTGAATTGTCTGTCGCTTTTATATGGAGTTTTGCATGTTGTCTCTGCAATATCCCTATTTCTGTGTCAGTTTCTGAAGGTCTTGGTCCCATTCAGATGAATTTACCTTGTTTTACAAGAGATAGCATGAGAGCTTGCCATTGATAACTCCCTCTGTTATATTATGTGCTCCTTGCTATATAAGATGTCCTAGGCACTGGTCTATCACAACTCTAGGCCATCTCTAGGAGTGACAACACTTTCCACCATTACTAGACACATCTGACATTGTAGAATAAATCACACCAAAAAATTTAAACCCATACTGTATGGAACAAGACAAAATTGATCGGATCATGGACACATAGATCAGAAACACCTGCCAGTAAAAGATCCAGCTATATCGAGTTGTAAAAGTAGGCCAACTCCTTCACCAGGGCAAATGGTTCACCAGGGAACAGATTCAATAGAAATTTCCTCATCTCATGGAGGAAATCAATGCAATGGGGACCATTTATCCCTAAGGGGGGAGGATTGATCCAAGTTGATATTGGTGGCTTTCCTATTCCACTAGGACCCCACCATTGTTTCTTTCATTTTTTTGGTTTCCTTAATTGTAACATAGTTTACTATTTTGGCATTTTTTCGGGTCCTAAAATTTCAAAGCCGTTTTGAGGAAATAATTTTTTTTTTTGGGAAAACCAAGACCAACAAGGTCATCAAATGATGTTGGTCACTCGAAATTTATATTCCTCATATAGATATTTCTAACGAGATATTATGAGCATCAAATAGAGATTGTATGCTAAAGTTATTTCCCCACGAAGTTGATGTACCAATTTACCCATAGCTTTGGCGCTTCATCTCCCAGGGTTAGGTTTTTGGATGTTTAGGGTTTTCCCATGTTGTTCAATAATAAAAAGGCCCTGGAGCCTCATTATAACACCGTTCATAGGCATTTAGCTACTGCATATCTTCTAAGAGATAAGCTACCATCACCCTAACTAGTTGATGTCCATTATGTTTGTAAGCATAATTCAGTTATTTGATATTAATGAAATGATGTTTTATCTCTGTTGCATCTTTGTGTTTATGTTTATTTCTTTATTTTATTGCATTCCTGCATAAATATGTGTCATGGAAAACTGTTGGTTTCCCCTTGGATATAAATTCCCCCTTGGCTCAATTGTGGTTGAGGAGGGTGTGCCCAAATGGATGCAACTGGATCGGGTTGAGGGATACTATTGGCCACATAATTTGTAGTAGGTGTACGAAAGACAACGACATAGTGTCCACTTGGAGGAAGAAAATAAATCAGGAAAGAAAAAGGTTATCCTATAGGTGGCGGGGGAACATGGATGCCCTCGATAGGTATATTCATGTTGGAAACATTTGGTAAGAATCAGATCATGGGGGTTAGAATTTAGCAAGGGGTTCCAATCAAAGGGATTGCTAAAGGAAGTCATGCTAACAACACTACTAGGAGTGATAACCAGTGGTCCAAGAGTTGACACAATAGAGGTGGAGACCGAGAGATACTGGACTGCAATCATAGATGGTGTAACTTAGTTGCATGTACTAGGCATAGTTTGAATATCAGGGTCCAAGAGTATTGGTGAGAGGAGGATTATAATGAGGTACAATACCTTCGTTAAATAATTCCTTAGGAAACAAGGTCTATTGTGAAGTGTTATGTGATTCATTGTTTGACATTAGAGATTGATCTCCCGATGAGGGAAAATATGATTCACCAAAGCTCGATAGTTCCTCCAGAGTCAGTGGAGGAATACCTTGTTGTCGCCTATATAGACAATGAGCATGGAATGTAGCCACGGTGAAAGATATATTTGATCAAAATTTTAAAGTGATATTTTTGATAGTCTTAGTGTTAACAAGCTAGTAATTAAAACTACAAAAAATACTTTAAAGGAAATCAATAAGCAACCAGGGAACATAAATTTGTCTGCTAACCACCACTAGATGGATATGAAACCAAGTATCACAGTGGCTAAAAGAGTGAACCAACCAAAATTTATAAAATTACGATTACTCCCGAGCTTCACCCAAACCTTAGTAAGAAGGGGCCAAGTACTCTCATGAAGATGATCACCCTCCCAAAAACCAAAGACGAACTAGGTTTGTCTGTTTAGGTACCAAGGCATCCCACCCTAATCACCTTGTGTTCATCCATAAAATTTATAGCCACTAAGGTTACCTTAGATCACATACACCACTTGGGGGGGGGGGGGGGGGTCATGGTCATGGAAAATACGGTGTGTGGGTGGAATACCAAATTCCCCGACTTAGTTCCAATATCCTCGAGGAGATCCCTAGTACACATAATACCCACCAAAAATGCAATAGAAGGCATGCTACCTTCTCTCACACTTTGATGTTGTCTTGCACTTAACTCCCTTGTAAGAGGAGAGGTCCCAGATTATATGAGTGCAAAAGGATTTTACTCATTAATGACACTAGTCTTAGTTTTGAAAATTTGGGAAGTTTATGAACCACTGCCTAGCCCAAGGTCCTAGCTTAAAATAATCAGTGTGTATGCAAAAAAAATATTTTTTGATTACTTTTATTAAGTGATTGATTTTATGTGAAGTTGATTAATGTCTCCGGAGGGGGTGTTGAGGTATGGTGTTCAGTGCGACTCTGACTCAAACCATGAAATAAAAATGCTTTTATATTTTCATTCGATGGAAAATAACTCTTACATGGAGAGAGTATGAAAACACCATTTCAACAATTACAAATCAAAATGTAGTCCAAACACATGAAAATAAATGAAAACATACAATGCTCTAACAACTAACCCAATATAATCAGAAAAAATCTAGCTAAATTAACAAAAAGCTAAATATTTTTTTTCATTTTCCTTTTTCTGCAAATTAAATGCAATTAAGCTATTCTTCAAAAGAAAAATTCCCATGCAAGAATCTAACCAAACAAATCACACAGTTGCAGATCGCAATGACAAAATACATGAAGCCTATCAACCCAAGGATCCACAAGACTGGGAGTATGTCAAGATAATGGTTCAATAATGCGGCCCAGAAGGACAAGAAAAGCGTTAATAGTAGGAATAATGCTTTGTCCAAGAATCTAGGCAGATTTATAATGCTTTGGTAAACATAGGGACGTGTGTTATAGAGGATTTGGGTTCAAAAAGGGTCTAATCAGGGTCTGAGTAGAAAATGTGAGCAACATAAGAGGTAAGGAAGCATGCAGGGTGATTAGAATTCAGATCAAGAAGAAAAGAAAGACCTAGAGAGAAATAAAGATGTGGGAACTATGAGTTCAAAGCCGGGAACTAAGAGCGTTCCCCAGTGGAGTCACAAATTTTGTTGTAGGGATTAATGCATAGGTGGTTGTGGACAAAAAACCTTCTCAAGTCTCCCTGGAGCCAAGGAAGATGGAATGAGATGACCTACAATTGTTCAGAGATACATGAAAATACTCGTGTTAATCTAGAATCAAAAAATAAAAAGGGAAGGATTACCTTCTAGTCCTTGATGTAGATCCCCTGAAGTTCTCAGTGTGACAAGGGAAAGATCTTCCACCAGCTCTCAGATCGGGACCTTCACATAGAAAAGACACGAAATAACCTTCACAGCATATGAAACCTTAATAATTCAAAATATCAACATATAAAAATATACGAATCTAGCATGCATATATTATAACTATCAATCTCTCCATTGCACCAACATATAAAGAAAGAAGGTGTCAACATCATCAAGTAGAAAAAACAGGAGAAGATCTATATGATCAAATGAGAGAAGAATGATTACAACCATGGTTGTTGAGTCAAGTCTTCCATTAGCTCCTTTGTTCCTCTCTCTCCCTCTCAAATTCTTGATAGCATAACAATGTGAAAATTCTTATCCTTGTTATAATGGCCTAGCCTCTAATTTATAGATGAGGAGAGGCTCAATCCTTTCCAATTTCTTCATAATTTCCATTGAGGAAAAAGCTAGATGTTGCCTCACTTTATTTATCTTTCTTGCTTTATGTGTTCTTTTTAGGATTAGCAATTTCCTTAGACAAGACTTAGGGGGATGTTTTTGGATTTTTGAGCTAACATTTGAGTGAAAAGTAGAGTGTCAGTCAGTCAACTCGCACTTTGTGATAAAATGGAAACAAGATATACTGAAAATGACATAAAAATGGATTCTAATTTAATTTTCCCTTAATTAAATTAGAAGTAAAATGTAATTCCGCATCGCATGAAAACTTGTACGATTTAACTAAGTTGGGAAGACTTAGTTAGTGTGAAAAACAGGTTACCTAAATCCTACTACAAAAATTGATTAGATTTCTCCTATTTGCTAATTAGTGAACAAATTATTTATGGTGATACATAGTAAATATCGAAATAAATACACTACATCCTACACAACATAAAATAATGTGGAAAATACAATTAGGAAAGACATAAACACACACACACACACACACACACACAATTACATTGTTATTTTTGGAAAATCGTCCCTGGAAAAACCCAACTTGGGAAAATTGATGCAGGAGCTAAGGGTTTTAATATTATGTAGTAGTAATATAAGTACAAATCATTGGATGCCAAACTAGCTATCCGATACTGAGAAATATTGATGAAAGAGTTAGTGAGAAAATCTCTCATTGTCACAGGAAAATATGACACTGATATGGGCTCTTATTGAGCTTCCCTATGATATCTCTACATAGCCACTGCATCCACCTACGTAGTTACTGTGTCACAACTCTAGAGATTGTGTCACCTCCTCCTTCTTATCTTCTTATGACTGAAAACTAGACTCCCCAACCTTCTGTACTCACACTTTGGCTTCTGGTGCTAGATCTTCACTGTCTCCCATCAAAATAGCATACTCCCTCTGAAGCTCTGCGTTGCCTCTACGTGTCACTACGCATCCTGTCTATGACTCTCGATGTGTTCTCTGCCTTGCACTCCCGGATCTGGAAAAATTCCTCTAGTGTACTATCTCTACCCCTCACTACAACGATCTCACTGGATATCTCTATGTAAACTCAGTGCTTCTACTATGAGAATTCAATCTCCCGACAAAATAGATATCTGCAAATCTCAAGTGTAGTCTCAAAGTCCCATCACTGTTGGCTTGAGGGGTCCTTACACAGTTTCAAAGTTGAGGTTAACCAAAAAAACCCTCTTACAGCTAGCCCTTTTGGTAGAGACCTTCTTGCGCAAGTCAATGTATCACCTGAAGTAGTATGGGGGGGGGGGTGCTGGAACCAGGTTTCCACATTGTTACACAACATTTTGTCACCGTCCCTGCAATCCCTCATCCCATACATTGGAGGACTATTCTCGTGACCTGTGAACAGTAAAATGTCCTAAAAATACCTTGATGGCATCCTTCTGCATAAGGGCAAGAATTCTTCTTGAGAACATTTCCTTAGAAAATCCCCAAAAACCCATGTTTTGGCATTTGCACGAGTAGCCAGTTCATCCCTCGCGCCAATGGGGAAAATATACACTAGTGGGTGTGCCAGCTGGCGCTCTGTCCCTGTGTTGTACCCACGCCAACCTGTTTTGGAATGTTTTTAAAAAAAATGAGGCGGAAGTTTCCTTTAACCACCTCGGGAATGAATCATCAAAAAGAGGTTTGGTTGTTTGGCTCCGGATCTCCATGTTTAGGAAGAGGTTTTCCACCTCTTATGGAACCTTCCTAAGATATAGGACTCTCCCCCATGATTATAGGGAGCCTAACCTCTCCATCTCCCTCTATAAAAGCCTGCCCTTTCTATTTGCAACCTAGCTGAACATTTTGGAAGAAAACTATAGCTGAGCGACTATTGAAAGCAGAGCTAAGGAGAAACCCGTAAGAGAGAGAGCCTTTTCTGAATTCCTAACAAGCTTTGTGAGACACGCTTCGCTGGAAGCCCTGTAAAAGGAAGAACGTGATGTCAGAACTTGGTTGTAATATTTCTTTCACATTTTAATATATGCTCGACTATGTTATTGGTTCCACTATTGTATTGCTTATCTTTGTAATGCAATTTGATTCAATATTTTCCGACTAATTGATAGTTACATGTTTGAATTATTACGTTGTATGCCGTCGTTTCTTCTCTGCATGTGTACAGGTGTCTGAACACAGTGAGCGTAAGGATTGTGATCTGTCAAGCTAGGAACAGGAAGCAGCGCTTTTTTTTCGACAACAGCAGTGTAGGACTTGAGGTAGGCTATCTATCATAGCTTTGTCTTTTGTAACTAGGAATTGATATCGTAGCGTGTTTTGTTTGTTGCTAGACCCACTCTAGGGCTAGTGGGATCGCCTCTATCCGCAGAGGGGATTTACCTCTCCAACAAATTGGCGACTCTGCTGGGAATCAGTGTGAGTTAGCCCCTCTCCCATTGGGTTGTGTTTTGGCCTTTTATTTGTCTAGTTTGCCTTCCTGATTCATCTTGCTTGGTTTGAAACCCCTGTTCAGCCCCCTAGAGATCAAAACTCTTTCTGTTTGTTCATTTTTCCTTTTTATCTGAGTAGACCTTCTTGGCGCGTTTTCCCGCCTGAAAGTTGTGCCAACGGACGCGAGTTTCCAGTTCATTACCTGCGCCATTCCCTATTTGGCATAGATTACATCCAGACAGGCGCGCCAACCCTGGTAGGGTTTGTGGTTTTCTTGGTTTTATATTTTTTGAGCCTAAGATTTGATCCTGGGTTGTTTTTTCTGACTTGTTGAGTGCTTTAGAGTCATTTTTGACTGAGATCAACCCTTTTCCTTTGGTTTTTTACCGTTTTCTATCATTTTTGCTTTTCAGCCCTAAGTTTTCTAGGTTCTTTAGCTTACTGAGCCTCCCGTGGGAGTTTCGGGTCCTTGGTTTCCCAGTCAACTTCGTTTATGCTTCTTTGCATTCAGCTTCTTGGATCCATTCGAGTGATAGCGTTAATTGAGTGATTGTTCTCTCTTTCATTCAGTTTTACTCTTATCACTCCAAGCCTAGATTACACGGCTTGTTTGGGTCTCTGTTGAGATCTTCCTTTGATTTGAAGGATTTCGTCATTGGTTTGAGTCTTGTTGTGCTTGTTTTGAGTTGAGTGAAATTGTTTTGTTTCAACTGTCACTTCACCATTCTCAAATAAATGTTTTGATTCATTTTTCATAGAATCTAGTGCGCTTTCTCTGATATATTGAAAAATACAAAAAAATAATATTTTTCATTCTTGATTAGCATAGTGAAAATTGGAAAATATTTCGCATTTCTAGCATTATATAATTCTAGGGGAGATTTTTTCAGTTTCGTTAGCTCTCATCAGGCATTGTAGTGGATGTATTCGCATGATTTATCGTAGCTATCACTTGAAATCTCTAACTCTCTCGTAGGTTGCTCTTCATTGAACGAAATGGTGTCTTATGGCATGTAGCTTGCATTCAGGGATTTGTGAGATTCAACACTCGGTAGGACCTTGGAATTGAAACATAAATTGAAGATCAACTTTAAAACTTACCGAATTAACCTAAGGCAACATAGAAACTTAACGCAATATTTAGTGGTCTAAGTTAGAGACGTGTTCCGACATCTTTAAACCTAGCAGTTGTTGCTTGCCACCTGGCTTCAGACAGCGCTGGTACAGACTTGTGCTCCCCTTACCTTCAAGTATATAAAGGGAGACCCCTCTAGATTGCAATCCTTTTATCTGTAGGAAGCCGAGTTTGCTGCCTTGTAACCGTGATACATCGAACACAACATTCGGGGAGACTACCTGCATGCATGTCAAGTCCTTGGTTGATTTCTCTTTCATTTTACAACCAAGGTGTATATGGAATTTCACGGGAACCTGGTACATCCTTTTACCTAGACTACCTGAGCAGTCATTTTAGATCTTTACTAACTCCATAAATTTGAAAATATCATCAAGCACTTTTCCTTTCATGCTCGTTTCCAACCTAAAAGTGATAGGGTCACCTTTTGCCTATTTCTCGACTCTTAAAATATGAAACGACAGAGTTTTGTTTCAATGTTTTAAAAAATTAACTGCCCACGAAATATTCCTGGTTAAAGTTAGTTTCCTTAGGGTGTTGTTTTGAGTTGCTTCTGATGGAAACGATTCTGGAGTTCACTAACCAAGGAATCCCTTCCGAAGGGAATCCTGGTCCTTTTCCTGCTTTTGGAAATGTTGGTGCTCCTTATATGGCAACGTTGTCCCTTCCTGGTTTAACTGTTGGATTGCCTGTATGGTTATTTTTGACCTCGGTGGTCCCGAGTGTTCCATCCACCATACAGCCATCTCCTCCACCTAAACAACATCATGTTGCTTCTAAATTGGACCTAACCCCTTCTTCGCCTATTTCTTCGTCCTCCTCTTCTACTTCGCCTGGTGAAAGTCTAGATTCTAGTAACCAGATGGCTAAGAAGAAGAAGAAGAAGTTAGATAAGTGAGAGGCTAAGGCTGTAGCTACTGCACTTAAGAAACCGTCCATTGCAGAACCATCCACGCTTCCATGGAAAGTAAAATTTCCTTGCATGCTCTGCAAAGGTAACCATTTGCTTCGATACTTCCCTGGTATTCCCAAGGTACTTGAAGCATGGTCCACCGACCGCTCGCCGTTGCCTTTGGCTTCTAGAAGTCATATGGATAGCACATATTTGACTAGCTCTGATAAGGCTCATAAAAAACAGGGCAAGATTACCAATCCCTATAAGTTGTGTGAAGGGCATAATTCCATTCAACTTTTTCCATATATGGATGAAGCCAAGAGAGTGTTGGACAACTCCACTATTTCTGCACCCTGCCTTCTGGCTGGTTACTAGAAGCTTTCCTCGAGTCCTTCGCTAGTCGATTCCACAATCGATCAAGCGTCATCCTTGCTCGATCCTGCTCCCCCGAAAATTTGAGTTCAGGAATTTTTTCCTGACCAACCTTTGGCCAAGGAATCAGTTGATCTGACCCCATCTGTGGTGCATCAGGTCTTTTTCGTTGAGATTCAGTCTCATCCCCCCCATGTTCTTCTTGTTTCTTCAGATTCTTCAGACTTAGAGAAATATTCTTCCATCCTGTAGTCCAAGAAACTGCTCCTCCTACTCCCATGATGGACATCTTGGAGGATGATCCTCTTGCTCCGGTAACACTGGGGGACAACCATCTCAGTTCAATGGTATCCCCCCCCAAGTAGTTTGGTCGCTTCCTTTGATTGGAGTCGATTTGCTGGATACTGCCTTCCGTCTTATGTGCCTTTCGAAATAACGATACAAACCTTTGATCTAGTCATACCTAGCACTATTATAGATGAAGGCGTGTATGTTAGTATTTTGTGTTCAACTACTTGGCAAGATTTTGGTTCTCCACCGCTTATGCCTGTTACCCAAAATCTATTGGCTTTTAACAGAGGAACCAGTCAACCGTTAGGGATCCTTCCAAAGTTTCCAGTTAGTTTGGGAGGGAAAATCATCCATATAGACGTGATGGTTGTTCCAGGCCCCTTAGATTTCAATTTACTCTTGGGGCGTGAATATACTTATGTCATGGGGGCAGTTGTCTCTTCCCTCTTTCGTGTGATCTACTTTCCGCACAAAGGTCGAATCGTGACCATTGATCAACTTTCATTCTTTGGTCCTATCATGACATATGGTCCACCATCGTCCCTTCCGGGTCTTTATCTGCCGGTTGTATACTCCCCGCTGCAGGTTAATTATGTGGTTACCTATCCCAAACCCGCAATCAGTGATAGTGTCATTGTGCATTGTGTGCTGGGGGCATTGGGTCCTGATTTCCAAGATGTTGTTCTCCCATCTGGTGCGGAACTCCTGGAAGCCATAACTTCTTATTCATCATGATGAGTTGTCTTCGGAGCAGGGTTCTTTCTCTTGTGTCAAGCTCCTTAAAATATGAAACAAGTTGGTCGAGGATAGTTTGTCTTCTATGTTAGCCTTGTAAAAAAATGAATTAGGTTTCGAGTATAGTTGTTTTAGGGTGTCAACCTCACTAAAACAATGAAACGCATTCCCATTCAATTCGAGTCTTTGTGAGATCTCGTAAAATCCCAGTCAAGTCTTTCTCTTCATCTCTTTTTTGAACCTTCACTCCATTTCCTATGGACTGAAGCTTGGGGGGCATGTACACCTCGAATTGAGTCACCATGTTGGGGGGCATGCATGTTTTTCAAGTAGAGTTTATTTTTGTTTCAAGCTTGTGTCAACATGAAACCAATCTCAAGCATATTTTACTTTTGTTTTCGAGCTTGAAAAAAAATGAAATATTTAGGTTTTATACCCTTTGTGAACATTTTTCCTAATTTTTGGGTCATTACTTATTATGCAGATTATTTAACTGATACATTTGCTAAATATTGTATTAGGCATTTGCATAATTTGTATAAAAGCATCATCACATGTACAAAGATCCATGTAGAAAAATAGATGTATATATATATATATATCATTTGTTTACAAGCCATGTGCATCATAAAACCCACAAAAGATAATATATGTTTGTTTCGGTTACATCACGAGACAACATGTCTCTAAAAAATATGCAGAAGTAAAGCCTATTGCCTAGTCAGCGTGGTGCTCATGATAGCACGTCACCGCCCATACCAACCGCCTCAGCAAGCGGTGGATATGGCTGGGCACTCCCACAGTGTGCCTCCGATAGGCTCGGGGTACGTCATCAAAACACGCATAATCAGGGACCCCACGAGTGATTCCCTCCAAGTTTTTTACTAGCTCCTCGTCGATGCGCTCGCCTTGAGGGTCAAAATCGCGAGGGGTCCGCCTCGCTATGGGAGACATGCCTGCAAGACTTTCTGGACCAACATCTACATCCATATCAGATTAACTGTCAGAACATGCATATATAGTAAAAAATCATAAAACTCGTAAAAATAAAAAATGAGGTTTACCAAGTTCTTTGTCCCAGTCCTCTCCATCCGAGAGCGGAAGGTCTGGGTCTCCGGTAAAATCTATTTTAGCGTAGGGCCAATCCTCCATGACGAGCAACTGTCGTCAGAGCCAGTTAAATAACTCAAGCCTCCAGGACATCTATTGGTCGCCCCCTGCCCTCGGCATCAATGCCGCCCATCGAGCCATTCGTGGCTCTCTCAGTGGTGGATCTGGGACTATGGACACCAGAATTTACCCATACCCAAACTGTTTTAGTTTTGCCTTCTTGCATTTTGTGAGCTGTCGTTTTACATTCATGGTCATGGCCTCGACCCAGTCAAAGATAGTCGGGTTCATACACTCCAAAACAAGAAGTAATTGCGTCTTTATGGCCTCGTACAGTGCCTGCGACCCCGCAACCCACGTAATGGTGTGTAGCACTACTCTCAGTGCTAGATCGGGGACGGTCTCAATGTCCACCTTCCCGCTACCTGTTCCTTTGCTTGCCCTTGGGCACACCTTGTTCATGACCATTGTCATGCTTTCTCCTGAAGGCCTGGTACCAGTTAGAATAGGGACTGGACCCTTGCATGACAATCCAGTGATGAAGTATACATATAATACTTCGAGCTCAAGCTCCTGGTCTCAAAGTTTGAATTTCTCCTTGTACTCATCCCAAATAATAATGAGATATTGTAGCAATTCGGGCTGAGCCCGAAGACACGGCATCAAAAAGAACTTTTTTAGCCCACAATTTCTAAGAGCATTCATACATTGCTCATTTTCCATTGCCAGTTCATCTTCTTCACTATGTTCTCTCTCTTTCCATTCAATAACCATATTTTTCGTTGAATGCCTGCATCAATCAATCATAGGAACATTATAAACCTCCTTGGGTATTCAAAATTACATTTCATTAGTTCAATTTTGAGAAATTTTAGCCGGATTTTGAGTTGCGCCGTTGGCGTGACTGTTTTGCTAACAGCTGCGCCAACTAGCGCGACCCCTGTGTAAAATAGGGCGGATTGGTGCGGGTCCGTGCCCGAAACCTGCGCCAAACGCGGAGCCCTAAAATTTGATAATACTCCCCTAAAGGACCTCAAATAATAGTTAAATGTAGTAAAATGTAACTTAAAAGATGGGTAAGAGGTTGGCTCTTACCTGAACCGGACGGAATTCGATTTGGTCCACCGGATTGATCACACTCGTCACTTGAAGATCAAGGCAGAAATGGGTCACTGTTGCTCTGCAAAGAGGTAAAAGTGAAAAGTAAATATTTTTTTACCACTATTGGTCTTTTATAACTTTTCGAAGTCCTAAAATAGGTTTTAAAACATGTTTTCGCATTGTTTTCGTGGAATATGTTTTACACGTGTCTCTTTCTGTAGCAACAATTTTTTCGCGTGGTTTTGATGAAGAGATGAGTTGTATTTTATACTTTTTCGGACTTGGTAAAAACACGAAAAAGTCACTACTGGAGCCAACTTTCATCTCTTTTCTGACTCTCTAAAACTGAAAAGATTGCCGAGTCGCTTGTCATTTTTAGCTCGTTAAATTGGCTGCAAAGCGATATCTACCCAGTATACGTTTACCCCTTTTTCGGGCTGGGATAGATTATTTACGAAAAAGGAATACCCTAGCCTATCATGACTAGGAGGTTTTCTTAGACACAGTTTTCTACCTTTTCGGATTTGAGGAACTATCTACGAAAAGGGACTATTGGAGTTTTCTTTTTTGCCTTCTTTTCAAACTCTTGAAATATGAAAAGATGTTGAGTTCTTCCTTTGTCAGACTCGTTAAAAACTGATGACATCAGACTCTGTCGCAATGACGTTACTCGAGTTTCTCCTTCCTGGGGCTCGTAAAATGTACTAGGTTAGATTTTTCCGAAGGATAAACTTACATCGCAAGCACATGCTATCCCCTTCAAGCTTGTTTCCAAAAATAATTGGGGTACTCAGAAGAAATGGTGGGGGAAAATGGAACCAAAATCATAGTCGTATCGACAGTATGTCGCTCTTGAACATAGCACTTGTCTGCATTTGTGTCAGGTTGGGGACATCTCATCTCGATAACTGCTTTCCTTCATGGGTTTGGGTAATCTCTTTTGACCGCTCATCTGCTCTTTTCCATGTCACCATGACCTCAGATCCCTTGATGTCAAATACTGCCAAATCCAGTGTCATGCTGCCGATATGTTCAAGAGAAGTTGGCCTCTGCAGTTTTCAACCTCCCTCTGGTTCTTTGTTGGTCTTGATTCACAAACATCATGTTCCTCTATTTCGTGTTGATTATGTGGGAAACATTATGGACCACCTTCGATCAAGGTCACTTCCTGTCGACTTCAGCTCATTATCCAGAAAATTGGTCTAGAGACTCCTTTTAGGTACCTTGGAGCTTGCATGCCTCAATGGAAGGTTCTTCACATTCGACGCAAGGTTTTCATTATTGGCCTTCGATCGGATGATTCTATGGGTGTTCGACACCAGATCCCTGTTCACATTCCGTGGATTGTACCTCTTATACCTTTAGAGCCATTCTCATTATTGGTGGTTTCTCTCACGTCTGTTAACAATTTTCATCATTGGCTGGTAATCAGACGATATTCTTGCATGTTTGACTTTAGCTCACATATTCGCATGCTCGAACTTGTACTTTGTTTAGGTCGATATGGAGCACAAGACCCTGGATTTTTTCTGATGAAATCCAGGCTACGGGTTCTTTGTGGATTATTATGACTTATTACATGACTCTTTTGATTGGATGGCTGCGACCATACCTGCGTCTACTTGTTCATCCTTATTTTACTAGATGGCTGCGTCCATACCTTGGATCTTAGTTTTTGTACACTTTATTATGGATGGCTGCACCCATACCACATATCATGTATCAGAGATATCAGTTGTATTTGTATTCACAAGTCTTTCGACGGAAGTGTTTTCAGTTGAACGCGTTCTCATAAAGCATTTCACCCCTCCCTCTCTCTCGGACCTCATGCTTTAGAGGGCATGTGTTACACATCATTTTGTCACCATCCTTGCAATCCCTCATCGCGGACATTGGAGGATTATTCCCATGACCTGTGAACAGTAAAATGTCCTGAAAACACCTTGATGGCATCCTTTTGCATAAGGGCAAGAATTCAAGAATATTTCCTTAGAAAAGCCCCAAAAGCTCATGTTTTGGCATTAGCGCGAGTAGCCAGTTCATCCCTCATGCCAATGGGGAAAATATACACTAGTGGGTGCACCAACTGGTGCTATGTCCCTGTGTTGTACCCGCGCCAACCTGTTTTGGAATGTCTTTTAACAAATTGAGGTGGAAATTTCCTTTAACCAGCTCAAGAATGAATCATCAAAAAGAGGTTGGGTTGTTTGGCTCCGGATATCCTTGTTTAGGAAGAGGTTTTCCACCTCTCATGGAACCTTCTTAAGAGATAGGACTCTCCCCCATGATTATAGGGAGCCTAACCTCTCCTTCTCCCTCTATAAAAGCTTGCCCTCTCTATTTGCAACCTAGCTGAACATTTGGGAAGAAAACTATAGCTGAGCGACTATTGAAAGCAGAGCTAAGGAGAACCCCGTAAGAGAGAGAGCCTTGTCTAAATTCCCGACAAGCTTTGTAAGACATGCTCCGCTCGAAGCCATGCCAAAGAAAGAATGTGACGTAGAAACTCAGTTCTAATATTTCTTTCACATTTTAATATATGCTTGATTATGTTATTGGTTCCACTGTTGTATTGCTTATCTTTGTAATGCAATTTGATTCAATCTTTTCCGACTGATTGATAGTTACATGTTTGAATTATTATGTTGTATGCCATTGTTTCTTCTCTGCATGTCTAAAGGTGTCCGGATGCGGTGAGCGTAAGGATTGTGATCTTTCAAGCCAGGAACGGGAATCAACGCTTCTTCTTTGACAACATCAATGTAGGACTTGAGGTAGGCTATCTATCATAGCTTTGTCTTTTGTAACTAGGAATTGATATCGTAGCGTGTTTTGTTTGTTGCTAGACACACTCTAGGGCTAGTGGGATCGCCTCTGTCCGCAGAGGGGATTTACCTCTCCAACACACACCCTGAGAGAGAATTAAATGAAGTGGGTGCCTTTTGACCTAAAAAAATCATCCAACAGAAGCCCTAACCAAGAAACCCTTATCAGACAGATTCAGGTCAATTATACAGAATATCTTACATGCATGTTAAAATAGAGTCAACAATCCATGCAATAAATATTAACGGATAGTATTGGAACCCGATAGTACTAGATCATTCATCTAAAGCTAGAAACAATTGCGCAATTGATCTGAACACATGAATCAGAAATAACATGCAGAAAAAATCATAAAGTAAATAACAAATGCATTTCAGACTCAAAGATCGGCCAAAATAGTTCTTCATTCATAAATAGTTAAGATCTTCCTTACAAAACCTTCAGTTCACCCATGCACATAGGCAGCGGGGTCCACACACAGCAGGTCTAAGGTCTCCGTGCACACAGCTAGCATGAGCCTTTCTACCTAGACAAGTCCGCTAGAATTTCAAAATATAGTCAGATCTTTTATAAATAATATTCTGTCTCCTATCGACTTGATATAGACTCCTATTTATACTTTTAGCCTGTGCTCATCTAAGGTTCGCAAACCATGGTTTGCAGCCCCTAATTATACACTTTTGACCCATTACAACTCATGAGGAGATTTTTCCTGCCCCAAAGCCCCTTGACTTGTGCTGCACATGACTAAACTTACAAAATATTTAAAAATATATCAAAAATGTATCAAAGTTGGGTCCTAGGGGACCCCGCTCCAAGAGGCCCCCAACACAACCTTGTGACTTATCCCGAGTCACAATGGTGCTAGGTTCTTCATCTTATTTTGTAGCTCTTCGATGGTAGTAGCAAAGGGCACCAAGATGCCTGCACTCTAATATGTTGTGCTTTGTACGGTATCTACCAAATTTTCTGATGTCGGCCCTTATGCGGCCAGGCTGACACTCTACAAGGTCTGATTTAGGGTCTTAACTGCAACATCCAGATCCCGAGACAAATTCATTACCTCGTCCACCCACGGCTTCATATGGTCAGTAACAATTTGATTCTTTTTGCAGAGCTCCTTGATCTCATCTCGTAGAACCTGGCTGGTCTGTAGGTGGGCCATGTGCTGGGCAGGAATGAAAGTAGGTAAGGCCTCCTACAGATCATTGAATGCTTTCTCCTTGGCATGAAACTCATGATTAATCTTCGTGACAAGTGGGTCTATTTTCACAGAGGTCCACAGTCCCATGGTTGTCTCAAGTATCTTTGAGCCCTTGTTGACTTTGGCCAAAATGCTCGCGGATGCTTCTTTTACTAGGGCGGCCTGCTATGCGCACACCTCTGGGGGAGTCTCAGGTTGCAGCTTAGCGTACAATACTGCAATTTGCTATTAAAACTCTTCTTTCATGGTCTGCATTTATGTTTAGGAATCCTTTAATGCGACAACCAGGATTTCAATATTGACTTGCGGTGTGGCGGATGCTGGGATGAACACTTCAGGAAGATCACTGCATAGTCTGTCAATTAGGTTCTCCAATTCCACACGTTGATCTACAACCGCCTGTTGCGTTGTTTGTGCATGGAGCGACTCTTCTATTTTTCTGCAGCTATCTATTCGGCTTCGCTTAACTACTGTTGCACGCGTGCCTCCTTGCACTGCATCTTGTCAGAAATAAATTTTAGGAGAGCATGTAGCTTTCTATTTGGAAGCTTTTCTAGATCAATTCGGACCTCAGGGGTAGGTTTGCACCTGCGCATGTAGCTCCGACTACTCCATTGTCATGGCTGCACACAGAAAAGGGTAGATCATGATATATGATGTTATGGTAATCATGGCTCTCATTAGGCTCACTTGTATTAGCCTCACTTGATCTACGATCTCTTGCAAGTTGTTTTCCTTCAGCTGCAAAACCTACAATCCAGTTTGTAGGGTCTCCACCATAGCCTTGTGTTGCTCCTCCATGGCGGTCCATCTATCTTTTGAAACAGAAGAGACTGCGTCCACAATTTTATCTAGGTCCTCTTCTATCAAAGTGACCTTGTCGGAGCCTCTGGCTTTTGTTCCCTTCCACTTATTTCACGGACCCTTCGAAGATTATGCACCACATTGGTGCCACACAGAGATTCGGAACCATCACCATCTAATACATCTAGGCCACTGGGATCCACATTAGCCTTGCCTCCGTGATCGTGATCTGTATCCTTCTCTACGTCAGGTCACTTCTCACTGTCCTTCTATGCACCTGTTTCCACATATTTGTTAGTGCATGGCTCAGCCCCTTTATATTTTTCTCCTCGAGCCATTTCTTTCCCTAAAGTCGAGGCTGTAACGAGCTGAGTGGAGCTGAACCCCATTTTCCATGCTGCTATCAAGGTCGCAATGACCTGGTTGACCTCTTCCTCTGTTACCATAAAAGGTAAATTATACCATACCGATTCAAAGCCTGCCCTAACCTGCACATGGTGCATTGTGACCTGAAAATCGATGATGCACTTGTATTTTTCATAGACTGCAGGCGATATTCTTGGACGTGAGTGGATTGTAGCGACCAACTCTCCCTCAAATAGTACCCAAAAAATCTTGTTTTCTTTTACGCACTTGGGATCAAGGGAATCCCACAGATTGGTGTAGTGCTCCCCCTCACATATTCCAGGCTCCAATTCTGGGAGGAATACATCCAATGGAGTCTCCCATGTTATCAGTGCAATAATTAGAAAGAGCCAAGAGTATAAAAATGGCTTCCCTAGCTCCTACGCCTCGTGCACATTCTCCAAAAACGCTTCGCAGAGGAATTAGGACCAGTTGTAGCTGATCCCTTCTCACATTTTCTTTCCAGCGCAATTACGTGTGTGGAGAATGTCTTTGGTCGAGACTTTCTTGTCAATTTGTAGCCTAGGACCAAGGTTCCTAAGTGCATAACCAGGTCCGCAATTTTCTATACCAGGAATCCTCTCTTATTCAGCTCGACCTTGAAATATTTCTAGAATTTCGTTGCAACCTTATGCTCGTTTCTTTTCCCAAATCCTGCCATGGGATTGGGCCATTTCTTGGGCAGGCCAATGATCTATTGGATTAGTGTGACGTTGATTGGAATGTGACCCTAGATCCATAGACACCCTTCATGAACAAATGCCAGCAGTTGACGCACACAGATATAGGTTATAGGGTACTGTCCAAAATACAGAATCCTTAGCAAGTTCATAATCCTAGCATTGCCTAGCCCATGTGCCCATGGCATTAGCTCAACCTTCATTACATCATCATAGAGTATCCTCTCTAAGTAATACTTCGGTGCTAGCTCAGGGAATGTTTCTTCATTCGCCAAGCCGTGGTCATCAAACTTGACACTGGGTAGCTTGCTAAACACATATTAAGAAAGAGAAAGATCATGTTGGACCAGAGGTGTTCGAAGGTAGTCCCTCACTGTGTCGAAATTATTTGGGGCATGAAAAAAGGGTTTGTGCATCTTGACATATGGTAGTCGCCATGAGATGGGCTCGATGTACGCAACCTCCTCAGCAGTGCTCATTGGTCTCTTCGAGGGGTCACTGATGGGAAACCTATCCTTAGTGGCCTGACAAGGGGATGTCACATTCATTAGGGAGGTCCGTGGCTTCAAGGTGGACCACTTAGATATTTTTTATTTGCATCTAGCCGATGTGGAAATGACTTCTTCAACCTCGGGGATTACTTTGTGGACATCGTCTGATCCTGACTCAATCGATGTTATGAGAGGCACAGAGTACTCCTCAGCAGGTGCTCTCTCTAGATTAGTGGACATCATTCTCAGGCGGAAGATAAATTCAGGATTACTTACGTTAGATGGGGTATCTCAGCTAGAAATATAGTACTTATAAGCTTATTTACAACAAAAATCATGGATAATCTCAGGGCGCAATGTATTCAGAAAGCAAAGGATCCAATTGTGACCCATGCCCTTCCTTTTATAAGAAATCCAAGGTAAAAATGGTCAGATATTCATTAAATGCAACTTACCTTCGTAAAAATGGTTAAAAATCATGTAAGATCGCCTGATTAAATGCACAAAACCCGCTCCATCCAATGGTAAAATTACTTTTTCACCTAGTTTCACTATTCCAATGACTAGTTTCTTCTCCTGCGCATCACCCCTGTGCTCTTGTCACACCTGTATACACATTTCCTCCATGCCACTCACAAACCCTTTGATTCTTATGCTTCAGCCATATAGTCATTTGGTCAGCACCGGATTGTCCCTATATGGCTGCAGATGACTTCCATTGAAATACCCAAGAAGATTCTCATTGCGCAGTGTGGCCAAGCACACTGCACTGACATCAGTGATTTCCTTCGCAATGTATGGCCCTAGCCAATGTTTCCTGAACTTCCATGGGTGGTGCACAAACTGAATGTTGTATAACAAGACCAAGTCTTCTTCCTTGAATACTTTTTTTCTGATGTGCATATCATGCCAGGCCTTCTCACATGCCTTCTGCACTTGTTGATGGAAGTTAGTGATGAACCAATATTCTTCTAAGGAAACCAGTTGTGCCAAACGTTCCTCCATAATATCAAGCTCGACCATATTAGTGAAAGTTGCGATGCGCATGCTTGGGACAATATATTCCATTGGCATGATTTCTTCTTTCCCATTTACCATTATGAAAGGTGTTTTCCCCATCAAATTATTGCATGTGGTCCTATAAGCCCATAACACAGAAGGGATGCGCACATCCTAGTCATTCTGATTAGAATTAGAGATCTTTGTGAGTGCATTATCCAAGATTTTGTTGAAAGCTTCTACTGCACTATTTTCTTGTGGGTGATAAGGGGTACTCTTCTGGTGATGGATATGAAATTCCTCTGTTAGGGCTTCAATGGTTTCATTAACGAAGTGCATACCTCTATCACTCATCAGTATCTTTGGGCATCCTAATCTGGTCAAAATATGTTCAAAAATTAAGTGCGCAGCAGTATCTACAGTACAGTCCTTAACTTCCTTAGCTTCTTCCCATCTGGTTATATAATCAGTGGCAGTGATGATATAGTGCACTCTCGTCTTCTTCCCTAGAGGGTTAATTGGTCCAAAAAAATCTATAGCCCATTTATGAAAGGCCTGCAGGGCCATTTGTGGTTTCAGGGGCATTTCATATTTACATGAGGGCTTCCCTGTTCTCTAGCATGAATCACAAGCTCGACAGTATGTATGTCCATCCCTATGCAATGTGGGCCACCATAACCCAGCACGCAACACCTTCTACACCATGGATTTCCCAACAGAGTGGCCTCCTTCTACCCCTCCATGAGCCTCAGCGAAGATATCCTGCCTCTCATGTTCCAACACATATCTCCTCAACACTTCTTTTTCTCCCAATTTATACAATTGACCTGCAATCAAGGTAAAATCAACTACGCATGCAAACAAATCCTTATTATGATGTATTGAATATTCAGCAGGTGCGCTTCTAGTCGCCAGGAAGTGAATAATGTCAACAAAGTTCTCACCAACCACCTTGATAGCAAATATTTGTGCATCGGGTAACCCCTCCTCCAGACTATTTGGTTCTTACCCATTTTCAGTCCATGACAAATGATCAGGTCTGACATTTAGTCTTCCAACCTTCAGAATAATTTAAAATTTATACTCCTGAAAGAGAAGAAACCATTTGCAGATCTCCCCCCCCCAACACATGCTTATTGAACATGTATTTTAAAGAAGAATGGTCAGAGAACATTTTGAAGTGCCCTCCTAGCAGATAGTGTTTGTATTTTTGTAGAGCGTACACCATTGCCAATCCTTCCCTTTCTATGGTTGAGCAGTTGCGCTCTGCACTGGAGAGCTTCCTACTAGAAAAAGCAATAGGGTGGTCAATGTCTCCTTCTCCAGGATGCGCTAAAATAGGCCCAAGTGCTATATGCTATAGGGTAAAATGCTTGGGTTGTTGGTTCTCGAATATCCCTCTTATGGATTTCCAGTGCCCGAGGCAGATAGTAAGATTATCTATATAGTTCACAAAGAATATGCATATATGTTCATATCAACTTAAAAAAATTGATGGAATAAGATGGAATATTACCTCTTTCCATATCTTTAAGTCTTTTTGGAGAGCACTAAGCAGCGAAGCAGGGATCCTCCTTCACCAGCTCCAAATATCGACCCTGTGATCAATCAAAGCACCCGTGTAATCTCTACCACAATATACATTTCCTATCAATTAAGTTAACATATGGTAAATATTAAACAATGCATGTCTAAGCCATTCATCTCATGCTATATAAGTAATTGAGAAACAATAACTATATTGACGCATTGAATGGAAAAAATAGATAAAGTTCTATTGATTTATAAAAAGGAGGATTAATCACATCCGTTGTACCAAGCCCTCCTCAGTCTTCCAATCTCTCTTTCTCTTTCTCTGAATGTGGTGATGTCTTAATCAACAAGTTATCAATGAACCTCTTTGATCTTTAACCTTCACACTACAATGATAAATGCTCTGCTTCACATGTATTCAAAAAACCTTCGACCTTGGACCAAGAGCCCATAGCTCCATTTTATAGGAGATGGAGAGGGCAAACCTTTCCTTTCTCCTTCCACCAATTCTAAATATAAAAACCAAGATGTTTCCTCAACTTTCCATGCTTTTGCCTTTCTTGAGAGTCTAGTTGTTTTTGGAAAGACCCAATAAGAGATTAGTGCCTTGTAATTTCTATTTTTCACTGACTCTCTATGAGAAAAAGCTGGAGTTTCAAATCATTCTCCGCGGATTTTCTTGTTTCAAACTCAAAACATGGGTAACGCTACCCTCTAGGATAAACAGAGCATTTCCCTAGCCACTAACGCGACCTTTTCATGGATTAGGTGTGTTATAATGCACTTTATTTGTTATAGGGACGCATTACCTTGGCAGAAGTAGTTTTAGTTTAGGCCTCTTTATTCCTTCCATACTTATCTTCTCCTATGAGTTGATGAGGAGGTTATTTGACCTGTAACAGATTCCCCCTAAAGTGTGAGGTTAGAGACGAAGACGATGGCTGAAATACTTTATAATATGTATAGTAGAGCTAAAGAGATTGGAGGATTGAGGAAAACCCGAAACAACAACATATGTCGGAAAATATAGTATCTGTCTTGAGTTGTGCATTCCCATGCTCAGTATCTAATCAACATGATTTCTATATTACAGAGATATGAAGAATATGTTCACCAATAAGCATAATGTGGAAGTGTCTGTCATAACAGGATTAGCCTAAACAAGCTGTCTCCATAAACAATATCGCAACTTGGGAAGGAAAGACAGCTGTAATGGTGTAACCTTTGCCCCAAGGTCTTGGCCGCCACTTCACTTAAACTGCATATTTCTCAAAATGTGAATGAAGGAGCTATCATCGAACATGTGAGAAATCATCTGATTACTAGTCGATAATGAAAACTGTTAATAGACGCGAAGGTGGCCACCGATAATGATGATGGTCCCTAAGATGCATAGTACAATCTAGCGAGTGTGAATAAAAGGATTTGAAGTCGAACACTCGTAGAATTATTCGATTGGGAGCCAATGATGGAGACCCCTAATCAAATAGAAGATCACTTGCAACTAATGTCTACAAGTATCTGGGTACTGATGAGTTTCTGGACCAACTTCCTAGATAAGATGTTGAAGTCGATAGGAAGAGATCTGTTGAAAGGTAGGTACTGAGGCATCCTACATCAGTCAACACGAAATGGAAAATAGATGATTTTGTTTTTGATGAAAATAATGAAGAGAAAATGGGGATAACTGACGACAAATAATTTCTGGCATAATGAGTGGTTTGGTTGATATGAGGAGCAGTAGATAGCGAGATCTGCTTGAACAATAGAAGGCACTGTAATAGGGTACTAGGCAGCTGAGGCTTAATGAATACCAAAGAGTTTGTTAGGATTTTACTGGTGTAGGAACACTGGGAGATGAAGGCTAAAATCTTAGATGGTAGGGTTTGGCTAACTGTGAAAGAGTTTTCTGGGAAGTGCCATGTTCAAGATTTTTGCTGCCAAATTGACCTTTCTTAAATGTAACAGAGGTAGTATCCATTTTGTCCAAAAAATTTCCCCGTCTGATTAGGTTTAATGAGTCCAGACGAGTAAACTCGGTGAATTTTTCATATTTAGAGAGTCTGAAAAATGTCGTAAAAGACAACTCCGGGGGGGTACCTTTGTCATGTCTTGATAACTGGGCATGAAAAAGGGAGAATAGTGAGCCCAAAACAATTCATTTTCCGTGAGTTAGTCCATCAAAGCCGAAAAAGTGAGAAATATATGTTCAATGGACTTCTTCCTCATTTTGTTATGACTACGAGGAGACGAAGTAAACTCGGTATTATTTGTGAAATTTTAATGAGTCCAACGGAGAAAAAATCGGTGCTCTCCGTGAAATTTTAACGAGTCACGCAGAGAGAATTCAGTCATTTTTTCTATTTAAAGAGCTTTGAAAAAGAGGAAAATAATGGCTCCTGATTCTCTGTCGTGGTAGTTTAACGAGCTCGACAAAGACAAATCGGGGTTTTTTCAGTTTTATGAGCTATAAAAACTCCCTAAAAAGAAATCTCAGTGCTTTTTCATGTCAGTTTTATCGAGTCTGAAGAAGAGAACTCCAGGTATTTCAGATTAATGAGAAAGAAAAATACCATGAAAAGAATGCTCGAAATCGAATTCGTGTAAGTTTAACGAGTCTAAAGAATAGAACTTGAGGTTTTTTGGATTAATGAGCAAGAAAAATACCATAAAAATAACGCTCGAAATAGGGACGAACATGTTTATATATGCATATAGATCTTGATCACTTATCAAAACATCAATAACTAAACTCAATAGTTGCGACACATATGCAACACGAATTCATGACTTTTTGCAGACTAGCTAAGAAATTCATGCCACAGAAATGGCTATAAGAAGGTCAGAAGACTTTCATTTTCACTGTTTTGAATGCTGTGAAGGAGCTCTAGGGTGAAAAAGTGTGAAAACTTCAGTTGGCGATTGCGGTCAATCCGAGCAATGATTCTTCTTCCTGCAAGATCCAGGTAAGAGCTGGAACCTCCTGCTGTCATTTTATTTCATTTTTATGAAGTTTTGCTGGTTCAAAATGAGAAATTTGGCAGGCCCTAAAAAAACTTAGCAGCTAATGCGGGCCAGCAGTGCTGGACCCGCGTTAAACGCACCTCCCGTGAAGGAAGGGTGCGTTAGCACGCTCTGTTTTTCTCTATAGCCCGCGTTGGGCGCAAAGCATGTTTTAAGAACTCGTTGATAAGAATTTTGAAGCATTCCAGGTAATTTCTAATCAGTTGAAATTGTTGTATTGGCAGATATTCAGTTATTAATCATGAGTATTTGGCGAGAGAGAGAACATGAACATGAAGTAAGAGATATGATCACTGATGCTGCTAGTTTGATGGCTTTTTGTAGGTGTGATTTGCTAAAATATGCACGACTAGAACTGATGAGGGGTCAAGAGGACCTCTTGAGGTGGCTGATTCAGCAATGGGATGAGCGTCACCACATCTTTCGTATTGGGGGCAATGAGCTCTCAATTGAGAAGGACGATATTTATTTTTTGACTAGCCTGTTGTGTCATGGACCGAGGCCTAACTTGACGGGGTCAAGAGTGGATCCTCGTTCTACTGCTGATCATATTCTTGCTCATTGTACACGCAACATAGAGGCAGTTAGCAATCGAGTGCCCATCGCATGGGTGGCTTTGAGACCACTGAGGTCTCTACTATGGATGATCATTCGCTTGGCCGGGGCCAAGAGTCAGCATGTGGCCACCAAGGCCCAGATGTTGCTAGCATTAGATTTCATGCAGCCTCAGGTATTTGACTGGTGTGATGGAGTTATCTGTCGGGTCCACTCAAAACTTACAGCATGCAAGACCCATACCTAAAGAGAGTTTGGGTACGACACATTGATCAGTTCTTTCCTACTGGAGCGGGTGCCAGTGATGAGACCCAGGATGATTACAGTGGCATTGGGTCCACGCGAGACAAGACAAGATCGATGGGTAGCTTTGATCTCTCGGACTGGAGAGGGTCCAATCCGACACTGTTTTGATGATGGGTTCTTTGATTGGCTTAACTCTCAGATCATTATGATTTAGGATTATCCCTATGCAGGGATGATCTTCACTGGAGATCCAGAGCTAGTGCTACCCCCTGGCACCCAATGGGGGCTTGATGGTAAGAAAGGAATGATCAACGTACTTTAGGAAGTAATTTTTTTGTCTTCTGAATGTTTATGCAATTTTTTTTGTTTAAATAGGGTGAAAAAAAGTTTTGACATGAAGCTTGTTTACTTGACACAGATGTGGCACCTGTCCGCCCAACTGGGGCCCGTTGTTATGCACGACGAGGACTGCAGCTACCCTGGGCTGGCACAGCGGCGGAGGATGCGGAAGCTGCTGGAGATGATGATACCCAGATCCTACATGAAATCTCCAGAAACTTGGAGGGTTTGAGCATGGGTATACCACCTCTTCCTATGCGGGAGGTTCCAGTCCATCTACAACGACATACTGTAGGTGTACTAGAGAGATACCTGATGCCTCTGAGGAGGATAGCCAGGGAATTTGTATGTTATTTTGAGCATCAGGCTTTAGTTGGTAGAGCAGTTGTATAAATGTCATAGCAAGGCTTATTGTAGCCAAATTTTTGTAAAACACCCGAGTTTTGAGAGATTTTTTGATGTAACTATTGTACTGGACACGACATATATATATATATAATTTTGGTGATTTTGTGTTTTTAAAATTTTTTATGTATTTTCTATGGAAAAAAAAAATATACTAATGTGTAAATATTTTATAACAAATGTGACAAATGCCAATCTAACACATAGTTTGCCAAAGAATCGGCCAATGCATTAAATTCTCTAGGAACATGCTCAAATGAGATGGTTTGAAACTGACGTTCTAAAAGTCGCACCCTTAAAAAATAACGTAATAAGATTGGATGACGGACACGGTAATAATTGTTCAACTGCATAACTACGAGTTTGGAATCTAACCTGACCACTAAATTGGAGATGTCGCGAGATGAAGCCTCCGTGAGGAGTTGGATTACTGACATGTACTCAACAATGTTATTGGTGCGCTACCTAGGAAAATTCCCCCAGAACCAAGAAGTTCCGACTCAGGTGTGTAGAGAACCCAAGCAGCTAAAGCAATGTGTCTAGTGTGACGACTAGCACCATCCGCGTATCTAACATATGATAAGGAGGATGACGAAATCTGTGTGAAAGAAAAATATTGTATATGAGAAAAAACACCTCAAAAACCAAAAATATCCAGAGACATCAAAACAATAGGAAAAACTTATATACATAAAATTACAAAGCATATGCTTAGTGGTGAACTAGGCAAAATACTTCTTTAGATTTTCCCCGTTGCGGGGCTCCGCGAGCAGAATTCCATTACAGTGCTGAAGTGTGTAAGCTCCTTTTTAAAGGACCTTAGTGACGATGTAAGGACCAAGCCATAATGGTTGGATTGTTCCTGCCCCCAAGAGGTCATCTTTCTGATCATAGAGTAGAACAAGATCACCCTCTTGGAAAGAACGAGGCTTGACAGATTTGTCGTATTGAGCTTTGAATCGGCACTGGTGAGCTTCGAGTGCTAGTGTAGCATCTTGATGAGTTTCATCCAAATGATCGAGCGAGAGCAAGCACTCTTCTATGGTAGTAGTGTCGGGCATGAGTTCAACAGCCAGTTTGAGTGATGGAATTTCACACTCGATTGGGAATACTGCTTCTAGGCCGAATGCAAGTTGAAATGGTGTGAAGCCTATGGAAGTTTTGACTGAAGTTCGGTATGCCCATAACAAGGAATAAAAATTCTGATGCCATGTGGTTTTATGGTTTTCGACCAATCGACGAATCATGGTTTTGAGGATGCCATTTACGGCTTCGACTTGACCATTAGCTTGAGGATAGTAGGACGAAGATTGATCTTGTTGAAAACCTAGTATGGAGGTTAATTTGGTCATCATATGATTCTAAAAGTGTGATCCATGATCTGTGACAATAGATAGGGGTACCCCGAACTGACAGATCACCTGATTGAACAGGAAAAGAGCGGCGGTTTCTCCATCAGCCTTAAAAGTGGGAATGGCTTCCGCCCATTTTGTAAAATAGTCGACCGCAACCAGGATGTAGTTGTGTCCATTTTCTGAAAAGGGATTGCACGTAACGAAGTCAATTCCCCATTTAGTGGAAGGACCAATGGAGACAACCGGATGAAGAGGGGTGGGATGAGCATGCATTTTCTTCATGAAAATTTGACACGGATGGCACTTCTGGACCGCTGCAATGCAGTATTTAAACAAAGTGGGTCAATAATAACCTACGCGCAAGATTTTTTGGGCAGTAGCTATGCCCGAAAGATGACCACCGCACACCCCTGTGTGGCAGTCATTCAAAACGCGTTCCGCTTCATTAAGAGTGAGACAACGTCGGAGAATAGTATCGATACCATGATGATATAACGTATCATTCAGCACAAGGTAGTATTTTGCATGGTGGCGAATACGATGAAGGTCGTCGGATGTGAGAGTTGGGAAGAAGCGTTGGGTTTGTAGGTAGACCAAAATGTCTCCATACCATGGGTTCGAAGAATCGACCAAGTATACAGATTCATCAGGAAATGGATCATGAGCTACTTCTTCTAGGTCAATTTTAGGAAGGTCCGATAGCAATTCGGCGAAGACTAGAGATTTCTTTGCTTTGGCAGCCGTGAAGACCAAATCAAATTGTTGGAGGATTATAATCCATTTGGAATATTTTCCTCCAATAATTTTTCGAGACAGGATGTGTCGCATGGGGTTCTCCATAGAAATAACAGTAGTATGTCGCAGCAATATATAGTGTCGGAGTCGGGTGACGGCAAAAACTACCGCTAGAGAAAGTTTCTCCACATGAAAATAACATAGTTTGGGTCTGATTCGACCTTTTTACAAGTAGTATATCACATGTTCATTATCGCCATTGTGAACTTGAACCAGAACCATTCCAAGCGAGGATGGTGAGGCTTCCATGTAGAGGAGAAAGTCGCGTGAGTAGTCCGGGGCACTAAGGAGTGGGGCTGAAAAAAGTGCATGTTTTAAAGCATCAAATGACTGTTGAGCTTGGTCATCCCACAAATATAGTGTTCTCTTCTTCAATAATGGTATAAATTTTTTCGTCATCTTGGCATAGTTGACAATGAATCGATGTAAAAAATTTTCCTTCCCTTGCAAACGTTGGAGTTGGAGGATGGATTTTGGCGCCGACAATTCAAAAATTGCTTTAACCTTATGGGGATCAACCCTAATCCCATGCTTGGAGACAATGAAACCTAAAATATGCCCATAATCGACCATAAATATGAACTTATGAGGATTCAGACGTATATTGTAGAACCTACAGCTCGCAAAAAATTCTTTCAGATGAGGTGGGTGATTAGGTCGTTTCTTGGAATCGGCCGGAAGGTCATCCAAGTAAGCCTGTACAATATGTCGAATGTCGTGGAAGGCGTAGTCCATAGCCCACTGAAAATTTTCTCCATCATTCTTCAGACTGAATGGGAGTTTATGATACACAAATGTGCCCCAAGGACAAATGAAGGCATTTTTATGCTGGTCTTCTTTTTTAATCGCAATCTGGTTATAGCCCGAGAATCCATCCATAAAGGAAAAAGATTCGCATCTGGCGCAATCGTTGAGAATATGATCTATGAACAACGTAGGATAATTGTCTTTGGGACAAGCAGCATTCATATCATGATATTCAACATAAATTCGGATGGTGCCTTGTTTTTTGTCTACGGGAACCGGATTGTAAACCCATTCTATCAAAGGAATGAGATAGATGAAAGCAGCATTTAAAATTTTTTCTACCTTAGTTTTGATGGCGACCACTTTGCATGGGTGGACAGGTCATAGTCGTTGCCGAATTGGTTTGGCATTGTCATAAACTTTTATTTCATGCTCGAATATAGATAGATCTATGCTAGGAATTTCGTCATAAGACCAAGCAAACACATCGCAGAATTCCTTGAAAAGGGATGTGAAGCGCACAATTTCCTCAGGATTGCAATCTGCTCCAATATGAATGTTTTCCACGATACCCATTTTGACCGAGATATCAATGAGCATTGTCTTAGAAATATTACCCATGTTCCCTTCTAAATCGATAGTTTGAACAGTCGTGTAAGCGGAGGGAACCATCTCAAGTGGTTCAAAGGATGGGATTTGAGTATTTATCACGTTCTAGTCGATCATCGAAGTGCGATGGTGAAACTCTCCCCAAGGTCGTTCTTCTAGAGACATGATCTCTCGAATAGCTTTGTCTGTAGGCAAGACTTAATTGAGGAGATCCTTAGAGAGAACTGTGATGGGTGGGAGGTTTGTACCTTTGGTTGAAACCATAGCAGTGGAGGGTTCAGATGTAATTTGGATGGCCTGGTAAGCCAACTCAGCTGGTGAGAGTGACATCTGATCTCCATAGGAATCAATGTCTAAAGGTGCCGGTAGGATCCATGGGTCGATAGAGCCATCCAAAGTGGTGGATATCATTTCAACTGTATTTGGCACCTCTGGTGGCGAAAGAGGAAAGCAACCCATTAGGGAATATTCCTTCAGAAGACCGGTACCAATACTGACGTAAGAGTTAAGAAAGCCTCCTATTAGGGGTACAGTGCTACTTGGTAACGTGGTATAATCAGGGGTGCAGCAGGATAACTGATCCACTATGACTATTTTCCCATCCAATGGAAATGGGATGAGTTGGAAGACTGAAGAAAAAATGGCGTTCATGGCGTAAGACCAACTACGACTGAGCCATAGATTATAGTCGAGATGGCGATCTATGACTTCAACGTCCACAGTTATCGTTTTCCCACCCCGAGTGATGGGAAAGCTAGCAAGGTATCCTTTGGGGAGGAACGTGTGGCCATCAAAAGCTTTGAGGGAATTCGATGGCGGTGACAAAGTAGGAGAACCTAAAGCGAGCCAACAAGCCTATGACATAACCCAGGTCGAAGCACCTTCATCAATGACAATACGATGGATTGGTTTCCCTTTTGACACAACTTGCACTTGGAATGCGAGTTGGTGTGAGAGGCGAGTCTGAGATTTTTCCATATTAGAGATAGCTAGCATGGAATCCTGGGTGTCTATTCCCCCAATGGCCGAAAGCAAGGCTTTCCTTTGTGCTAGACAGGTTTGCAATACTTCGAGAGCAGACATGATTAACAGTGCCTGTGCCAAATCTTCTACAATGTTGTAGTTTTGGGTTGCACGTGTAGAGGTGTTATGAGTTGTGCGTCGAAGTGTCCCTTTGGGGGGATGAATCATGGGATCAGCAGTAGGTTGTTCGATATGCAGATCGTTGGGTGGCAGTGGGTTCAAACTGGTACTAGGTTCTTGAGTGTCTATGGTAGGATTTCCATAAAGCTTGGCTCGTGTTTGAATTTCAACACTTTTAATGCCATAAATGGTGGATGATCCTTCACCGGAAGGATGTGAACCACCATTTCCCCTTTGCGGGGTTTGTGGCGGGTTTGCAACCATGTTTTTCTATTTCTGCTATTGATTAAGGAAAGGATTATGAAGAATGGTAGGTGTTCTCCCAAAATCCTTATTTGCGATAAAATCGGTGCATTCCTGCAGCTGAGGACATTTGTATGTCAAGTTGTCCTCCGCATAGATCTTGCAAGGAAATTTCATGGGTTTCTCCTTCCCTTTGTCAATTTTAGCAACGTTTTTCCGATTAGGATTATTTTGATGATCTGACTGTTCTTCCGAAGAAGATGTATTTTTCATGTTCTTCTTATTCTTTCCACTAGGTTTTTGTGAAGTTTGCACAGAGTTTACCTCAGTGGTAGGAAGAGTAGTCATTTGGTTAGGGGCAGTGGCAGCCGAGGATGGCTGGGAGGTTTTCTCCCGAGACTGTTTTGTGGCTACACGAGATATTGCACCAACGAGACCGTCGGCGTGGACTCCGGGTTTCTGAGTAGCGGGAGAATTTGGGTTACCTGGGGCATTAGGGACTAAATCATATAGCGTGCGAGATTGTGAGTAGATTAAATCTAAATGCTGGGCACGAAGAATGCATTACTCTTCTGTAACTACAATGGATAGGTCAATTTTTTTAGAAATGTGGGGTAAGAGAGACTTACAAAACCAATTAGATAGAAGATGATCTGGGATTGGCACTTTGACTAGCCTCCTCCTATGCCTCCATTCATGAATGTGATTGGAGATGTGGGTGGCGGTGTCTTGGAGCAACAAGGTTAACAGTTTCATTCCAGTTTCATATCTGATCGGTAATTGGAAGTTCTTTAGAAAATATGTAGCTAAAGCGCCAAAAGTGTTGATGGCGGCGCGTGGTAATTCAATATACCACTTGGAAACATTTCCTGTAAGGCTGCGGGGAAACATTCGAAGTTGGATACTATCATCCACCATGGAATTAGATATAGACCATAAATGAAAGGTGGCGATGTGTGCGGCTGGGTCTTCCCCTTGTTTCCCATCGAACTTTGGGATGTTAGAAGGAATATTGTGCGGTACTAGAGGCCAGAGCGGGTTGTAATTGATGGGGTCATTAGTCAGTTTATAGATGTCAGGGATGTGTAGAGCTGCTAAAAATGGAAATTGTAGGTTTTCCCCCGAATCTAGCCAAGGAAGGTTTGGCTAACTATTTAGACCATAAGGTCTGCCCATCAATGTGTTACCAGGAGGATAAATGGGACTTTGATAAAAAATTCCTATGGGTGGAGGTGTAGGGATATATGGTTGTTGTCCATAGGGCATATTTTATTGTGGGGTGAACGGTTGATTGCCCCTAGCATAAAAGTGCCCCCCTAGTCCAGATGGAGGTTGGGGTGGGTTGGCCCATATGGACGCAATAGAGCTATCCGAAGGCATGCTACTACTTGCATATTTCAGCAACGACATAGACTCTACACCGATATTTAAACCAATTAAGGGAATAATGTTAACAATAGGTTTTCTGGTTTGTCCTAACGATTGCAGGGGTAGTGAAATGTTTCCTGTTATTTGCGTGCTAGTGACAGTGCCCCTGGTATGGAGGCCAAGGGGTTTGAACTCAGCAAAGGGTTCCAATCGAAAGGGTTACTAAAAGGAACCGAAGTAGTCCCACTCGTGGGAGGGGAAACCGTAGGTCCCGGCGTAGTCATGGTAGGAGTAGATCCTGAAGGACTCGGCGAGTTACTCATATTTGTGATGACTATAGGGTTGGGACTAAGCATAATTTGACTACTGGGGTTACCAATTAATGGCATAGAACTAATAACTGGTAGGGAGGATGGTAGCGAACCTGGGACAGTTTCCATTGGTATCAACCCTGTGGATGCCAGTTACGAAATGGATGTTTGTGCAGCCGAAGACATGTCTTTACGTGGTGGAATTTGAATTATCACGGTTGCTGACGGATCAATGAGTGGAGGATTTTAATGAGGTATGACACCTTCCGTGAAAGGGTCCTCCATAAATTCCTTATGATATGAGGCTATGTGAAAATCAGGGTTCGTCAATGAAGACTGCTCTTCCGCAGAAAGTACGGGTTCACCAAGGTTCGATTCTTCCTCAGGAGTCAAAGGAGGTAGACCTTTCTATCGTCGAGACAGACGACATGGATCGGATGATGCCATGGTGACATGTTTATTTTTAACAAATTTTAATAAATTTTTATGTATTATAAATTCTCAATGACAGTAACCACACACCTAAAAAAATAAAAAATAAAAAAGGACTCTCTAAAATCAATCACCAAGCAGCTGGAATAGGGTGCCCTATCTGAGTACTACCATTTTCTGGAGATGAAAACCAGTATCACAGTAGTATACAAAGAGGGTTGGTCGAAAGTACAGTTACGGTTACTCTAGAGCTTCGCCTGAACCTCAGACGATAGTTGTAAGTACTCTCGTGAGGACGAGTACCCACCTAAAGACCGAAGATAGAGTAGGTCCGTCTGTTTTAGGTACCAGGAAAACCTGTCCCAGTCACCTTGTGTAAGTCCCAAAAAATTATGGCGACTAAAGATACCTCAAATCACAGAAATCATCAGGGGGGTCATGGTCTAGGACATCATGCTATATGAGAATAATACCTAGATCCACGATATAGTTTTGACATCCCCGAAGGGAACCCCAATATATAGAATCCCCACCGGATGCAGTCGAAGGCGGGCTACCTTCTTGTGCACCCAAGTGTTGTCTCACACTTAGCTCCAGTAAAGGAGTGGTCCCAATAATATGAGTGCAGTAGGATTTCGCTCGTTAATGACTTTAGTCTCAAGTTTTGAGATCTTGGGTGATTTTCTCACTTTTCCTAACCCAAGATCCTAGCCTGAACTACTGTTGGTGTGAGCTCAGAAAAATTTATGTGATTGATTTTATTATCGCTTGATTCTTAGTGTACTTGATTATTAGTCTTGTGGATGGGGAGTGGACGTATGAAATGTGATGAGACTCTGACTAAAAAAACCATGCAAAAATATGCTCTAAATGTTAAATTCGATGAAGAGTATTTCTATAAGGAGAGGTTTCTTTTCAACATCCATGCAACAAACATTCAAATAACACAGTTCAACTTTAAATATTCAGACATCTATTTATCTCATCTTAACAGTGTTTTAATTGAAATTTTCAGAATTAATCCAGCTAGATGCAGAAAAACTTTAAAAAAAAATTCTTCTAAAAAAAAAATGTATTCGACACTAACTTTTCAAACAAGAACAAACAAACAACAATGCCAGTTGTTAAACAAGCACAAGGATTCAGTCAAGGAATGGTTCTGATGGCCAAAAAATCTGCAACCAAAAGGAACACAACACAGGGGTGAATAACAATTTTTTGGCTAAGTAACGCAATGGTTCTGAGCAAAGACTGCGTTAATGCAGATACTAACGCACTGTAATCAAAGCTAGGTCGCATTATAATGCTCTGGAATACTAACAAAGGCAGTGTTAGCCAGGGTAAAGTTCTTCAGATGGCCAAAAGGGTACAGGACTGAATTCTGTGAGCTTTTGAAATGTCTACTGGGCATAAAAGCTGGTAAGAAGGATATGTGAAGAGAAGAAAGAAGGAGGAATAAAAGAAATAATCCGAAAACTTGGGGTTAAACTCCCCAGCGGAATCGCCAATTCTGCTATAGGGTAAAATTCTTGGGTTTTTGGTTCTCGAATATTCCTCTTAGGGCTTTCCGGTGCCCGAGGAAGACAGTAAGATTAGCTGTATGGTTCACAAAGAAGATGCATATATGTTCATATCAACTTAAACAACTTGATGGAATAAGATGGAATATAACCTCTTTCCAGATCTTGAAGTCTTTTTCGAGAGCACTAAGCAGCGAAGCAGGGATCCTCCTTCACCAGCTCCAAATCTCGACCCTGTGATCAATCAAAGCACCCATGTAATCTCTACCACAATATACATTTCCTATCAATTAAGTTAACATATGGTAAATATTAAGTAATGCATGTCTAATCCATTCATCTCATGCTATATAAGTAATTGAGAAACAATAACAATATCAACGCATTGAATGGACAAAACAGATATAGTTCTATTTATTTATAAACGGGAGGATTACAACCGTCAGTTGTACCAAGCCCTCCTCAGTCTTCCAATCTCTCTTTCTCTTTCTCTGAATGTGGTGATGTCTTAATCAACAAGTTCTCAATGAACCTATTTGATCTTTAACCTTCACACTACAATGATAAACGTTCTGCTTCACATGTATTCAAAAAACCTTCGACCTTGGACCAAGAGCCTACAACTCCATTTTATAGGAGATGGAGAGGGAAAACCTTTCCTTTCTCCTTCCACCAGTTCTAAATATAAAAACCAAGATGTTTTCTCAACTTTCCATGCTTTTGACTTTCTTGAGAGTCTAGTTGTTTTTTGCAAGACCCAATAATATATTAGTGCCTTGCAGTTTCTATTTTGCACTGACTCTCTATGAGAAAAAGCTAGAGTTTCAAATCATTCTCCGCGGGTTTTCTTGTTTCAAACTCAAAACATGGGTAACGCTACCCTCTAGGCTAAATAGAGTGTTTCCCTAGCCACTAACATGACCTTTTCATGGATCAAATGCATTATAACGCACTTTTGCTTTTATAGGGATGCATTACCTTGGCAGAAGTAGGTTTAGTTTAGGCCTCTTTATTCCTTCCATACTTATCTTCTCCTCTAAGATGATGAGGAGGTTATTTGACCGGTAACACTATACCAGATGCATCCACATGTACATGAAAAGCCTTAGACCAATCTTGGAATATCAAGATAGGTGCAATGACTATTTTCTCCTTCAGCAGCTCAAAACTCTTTTGACATTCCTCACCCTAGAAAAATGACACATCCTTCTTGAACAACTTATCCATCAACGCAGTGATCAAAGCATACTCCTTAATGAAATTCCTGTAATAACCAGTGTGTCATAGGATGGAGTGCAATTGTTTCTTCTCATTAGTAGGAACTTCTAGGTTGATGATAACCACTATCTTGGTTAGGTCTATCATCAATCCTTGCTGGCATACTGTATGCCTTAACAAAATTCCAAAAGGCATGCAAAATATACATTTTTTCAGGTTAAGAGAAATCTGGTGCTTCTTACATGTGTCAAGCATCATGCACAGGTTTGACAGGTGTTTCTTGACTAATCCAAACACTTTCTAGTCATCAAAATATACTTCCAATAATTTATGCACGAATTCTTTGAATTCAGCCACAACCACACACAAGAATATCACAGGTGCATTTTTCCATCCAAACGACATGAAAGTGTACTGGAAAAACCCCCACTTTGTTGTGAAGGTGTTCTTGCTGCGGTCTTCAGGCGCAATTCTGATATGATGATACCCCGAAAATCCACCAGTAAATGAATAAGATTATTGTCTTCCTAGGATTTCATCAGAAAATAGAGTAAGGAAGGGGTCAAGCACATAGGCATCATTCAACTTGTGAAAAACTATAGAAATACTTATCTCTCCTTTGGTCTTTTTCTCCTAAACCACCATTGAGATTACCCAATCAGATTGTTCAATAGGCTCAATGATGCCTGCAACCACCATCTTTTCTAATTCTTGTATTTAGGATTCAATCAGTATGGTCACTTATTGACAGGGCCTGTATCTAGTTTCAACGTGATATTCATAACACCTAGGTCTCCCACAATTCCCTTTATTTTAAAGAACCTAGTAGGAAAAAAATCCTTATATTCTGTCAGCAGCTCCGCAATATTACCTACTGTATCATCATCCCATTAATCCCCAATTTTGGCGAACTTGGGCTTCTCTTTTGTCCCAATGTTGACTTCCTTCAACTTCAGAGGTTTAGTTACATATACCATCCCCAAAGAGGGCCCTACAATTGCACACTCTCCTTCAGATTTAGGATGTTAACATTTCTTGGATCATCTTCATTATCCTCTATTTACAAGTTCCTACAGTTTACAATGTCTTGCATCTGCGCATCCCATGCTAGCACGACACATTCCTTTCGTGGTCGAGATTCATCAAAGACAAGAGAATCTAAGTCCTATAGGGATTCATCCAATTTTTACGATCCCCCAACCAAGCCAAAGGTTGATAGGAAATCATCAGTCATTGTAACCCAATGGTGAGTCCCTCAGTGAAACTCTATTTCCAAATACCAAGTGGTAGGTACCGACCCTAACGAATGAATAAATATATGAACCCACTCATCCTAAGTCCTTTCCTTCCACACTTCCATCCATGTGGATAGGTGTTTTCACGGTTATCCCTGCCCATAAAACAACTCAGTTGGCAGGGTAGCGGGAGGCTCAAAGCACAACCTCATCATTTTGATACATTCCTCCCAATCTTTAAACACACCCTTGTGCGTATCCCACGAATGTGTTGGGGTTGCACGCATAGCCAAATCAAGCGCCCAGAACCTTCATTCCTCTGAGATAGCCTTTTCCAATGCTTCTAGAAATATTTTGACACTACCAAAACCATCAAAATAGGGTAGTTATCTTACCTCTGATGAGATGCACCGGAAGTTCTTCATGATCTTGAGGCACCGTAGCATAGAAACATCGTGCAACCGATTCTTCTAGTTCTCCATATTGCCATCCAAGTCTGAGAAACATGAACTATCCTTCTCCCAATTCAGCGTCCCATGAGCTGTAGGGTTGATCCAATATTCGTCCCGCACAGTCAGCTTGTAAATATGGTCAAGATCATATTCTTCACATACTGGCTCTATATATCTTTCCCCTTTTGCTGGATCCAGTAGGACTATTACCCATGTACCATCATTCTCAAAGATCATACTTCTTCGCTTCAGGTTGATGATACCTCCCATATCAATGGCCCAATCCAACCATAACAGCACAGGGTAGGGGTCTTCATCATCCATAATTTGTATTACATCAAAATCTGCACATACCTTCACTCCAGCAATGTCTACCAGGACTTGTGGAAGTCTTCCAAGTGGAATGATCTTCTGCTAATTAGCCATGTGTAATTGAATGGTGGACCATTCTAGCTTTGGTTCTCCCATCTTGTGCTAAGTTTTCTTAGGTAGAAAATTTGCATCAGACCCCAAATCCAAGATGACTTGATCCATCTCATACTCTCCAATCTGCACAGTCATGCGCATCTCCCGACTAGTTCTCTTCTTGTTCTTATAATTCTTGTTCACAGCCTTAGTCTCTGTTCGCGGTACTTATTTTTCCACGCAGTTGTCTATCAGGGCCTAGAGGTTATCTAGCACTTTTTGATTGCGTAGTAGCTTAATGCAGGCTTGTAGGAATGGTTTTACTTCATCATCAGCCTTTGGTTCCATGATAAAATTTTATGTGGACGCTCCTGCAGTAGCGAAATCCTTCCAGGCTTTAGTGAAAGTCTCTTTTTATTTCTGTAGGTTGAGTCCTTCTTTATTTTTAGATGCCTTTCTGATCAATGGCTCTATATCAACCTTCTTTTCCTCATTTCCTTCAGTGGTTACACCACTGCATGTAATTACATTTACACTTGGAACACCATAGCGCGATTCAACTTTAACCATTTGTATGTTTTGCGTAGGCGTCTGCTGCCACCTTTCCTGCATTATAGACATTAACACAGGACAATCTTCAATTACATGATAAAATTTCCTATAGTACCTACAAGATTATCGCGTAGGGTTTGGGCAGTCACGCACATAGTGTCCAACGTCTCCACAGTTATAGCAAATTAATTGCCCTCTTACCCAACTTGCGCCTCCACCTCTCCCCCCTCCCCTTCCTCTTGCTGGGGATCCTCCCCATCCAGAGGGAGATGCCGGTGACAAAGGGGTGGCCTACACTCTATAAAGGTTCACATTCTCTATCATTAGGTCAAACGTCCGACAGTTGTACTCATCGTGACCAACTGAAGAGAAAAATATGCACCATTGTTGCTTCAGTTCTAGCACATAGGCTCCTAACCGCGGGAAATGGTTTGTATCGTGTTGTCTAGCTACCCTAAAATCAATGCACCATAGTGTGGGGGTACTAGGCCCAACAAAATCCCTAGGGCGCAGTGGATTCAGTCCCCCTTCTTTAAGGTAATCTGAGAGCAGAGGGCACTTACCTTTGGTGTGGCCAGCACCCTTGCAGCGTATGCACCAGAAATCTATGCCAGCTTCTTTACCCCGGTATCTGCATAGATTTTGAATTTCTAAGTGCATAGCTTCCAATTGGATTTGAATTTTCAACACTCTAAATTGAGCATCTTCTCTAGGTGCAACTTCTAATTTCATAGCAACTTCTAGGGCTTTGGCTTCAGAATCAATCTTATGTTGACACATAGGCCCGCACAGATGTGGAAATAGAATGGCAATGAACCATTCCTTATGTTTCTTATCATCGTAAACAAATCCTTTGTCGCTGATGTTTTTCTTCAAACGTTGGTCAGCTTCCCAAATTGATTCCCTTGGCCCTTGCTTGATATCTTTTAGTTCTATTACACACTGCGAATAGGACTTCAACTTTCAGAATTGTTGTTTCAGGGAATCCTTAATCTGCACAATAGTGGGATCTATGTTTTGAGCGAGATATCACATGAACCAATATAAAGCGTGACCTTTAAATTCAATATCCAACTGTGCTCTCTTGAGAACATAAATATTAACATTTTGCACAGTCCACACTGCATTAGCCACAAACCAAAACTGATCCTTATCCTCATCCCCCACACCCTTAAATGTGGTAAGCTACATATGAGTGGCCATATATTCAGCAAGTGGGGGTGGTGGTGGGGTATGAGATGTATTACCCCTGCACGAGTTCGACTGTGGTGTAGCATGAGGGCTACCTTCAGCGTGTGTAGCCTCGCTACCTTCTATATTAGGTGAATTTCTCAGAGGGTTGTATACAGATCTGTCCCCTCTCTGATTGATTCGATAATATTTTCCATTGCGCGTAGTGATTTTGATCTTATCAGGGGTCATTCACTCAGTGTGGCTGCACAAAACACCCTTTTCACACAATATCATCTTAATCAACAGAGGCAAAGTTCGTAAGAATTTACCTCTCAATCCCTTGAAAAAAATCCTTTCAACTTTAGAATACGACACAAAATTATCTACTACAAATTCTGTCACAAACCCACCCAAGATATTGTCAACCCAGTGATCTATAGTTTGGGTGATGGAATTATTAGTATTTTTCAAGTGTTGGATCAATTCAAGGTTCCACTGCATGACCTTGTTTTCCTTCCAATAGGTTTTGAATTCTGCTAATATTGACAACCACTCCTTTAATTCGTGCACAAGGTCACGAAGAAGATTTTGTGAACCTCTCCTCTTCTTTTGTTCCACTATTGTTGCTTCCTTATAAGGTGCTCTTCACCAAGTCTCACCTCAACTCCTCATGTTGCATATCTTCCCACATCCTACCCCACTTTGGAAATGTTTCTCTGCCCAAAATACTTTGGAAAAAAACTTGCCCTTTTTTTGAGACTGCATTTAGAGATATCCGTACCATATCTGTAGCCTTAGGCATTAATGCTATAATTTATAATTGATCTTGGACATCCTAGAGCCTATGGAGAAATTTTTCTATGCATTCTCCCTTATGCATACATATACCCCTCAAATTGTCCTCTAGATACATCTCTTGCTGCTTGGAATATCCCTCGTACATCATGGAAAGGGAGTCCCACATCTCTTTGGTCGTTCCTAGGGCCTCTATGTGATATACAACATGATACCGAACTCCATCAAGGATCATCCTCTTCACCTTAGCCATCTCTTTCTTGTACATCTTGTTCTAATCTGGATCTGTGGGGATAGCCACCACATTATCGATGTAGTTTTTGAGATCATATGCATCCTGAAGGAAGGAGATCATTTCCTTCTAGATTACATAGTTAAAAACTCCATCCAAATGATACTGATATATCAACCCAACTGATGCCATCTCACCAAAAACATTTGAATTTTTCCTGTCTCCCTTTCTGGAGCTGCTGATTGTCTCTATGCACTCCCTGCTATAGTGGGTAAATTTTCTCTCAGCTACTACTTCTCAGCGTGTAAAAATACAATTTATTGGCTAGAATTTATATAAGGACAAAATTCCTTCAGTGTGGTCTTCTTTCCTCTTGATGCTATTCTACCAGCTATTGCTATAAAATGACTACGTCCCAATTGAATATCTGCTCTGCATGGAAATTTTTGTTGTTGCTCCCTTTGCCTCTCGCAATTATCGATCTGGAAATTTTTTTCTTTGTCAACTCACTCAGAGACACACATTTCCTCAAAAATATGCCCCGTTGGCCTTTGGACTACACAACCTCCTGGGGTTTCGAGCTATTGCCTACGCAGTGCCTCGAATCACCCTCTTACTTTCTACAAATGAGCTTTTCAACTTCTATCTTCCCTTTGATAGCATGTGGAAATTCGGTTACCTGAATCCTACTGCAACAACTGATTAGATTTATCCTATTTGTTAATTAATGAACAAATTATTTATGGTGTTACACATTAAATATAAAAATAAAATACATTGCAGCCTACACAACATAAATTACTACAAAAAATACAACGTAGGAAAGGTAGAAACACACACATAGGTACACCATTATTTTTGGAAAATATTCCTTGGAAAAGCCCAACTTGGGAAAACCGATGCAACAAATAAGGTTTTTAATACTATGCAGTAGTATTTTGAGTACAAATTGTTGGATGCATAAGCTGGCTATATGATACAAAGAAATAATGACGAAAGATTTAGTGAGAAAATCTTACACTGTCATAGGAAATATGGCACTGATCTAGGCTATATATGATATTCCCTACACTGTCTTTGCACAGCCACTATGTTATCCTACGAAGTTACTGCATCATAGCTCTAGGGACGGTGGAAACTCCTCCTTCTAATATTATCCTGACTGGATAATAGACTCCCTGGTCTTCTAGGCTCACACTCTGGCTTTCGTCACTAGATCTCGACTATTTCTTAGAAAAATAGTGGACTCACTCTAAAGCTTTGTGTTGCCTCTTCATGACACTGCGCAACCTCTCTGTGACTCTCGATGTCTTCTTTGACTTGCACTCCTAGGATCTAGGAAACTTCCTTCGATCTACTATCTCTGTCCCTCACTGCAACAATCTCACTGGATCTCTCTCTGGAAACTCAGCGTTGCTACTCTGAGAATTTGATCTCCCTGTTGGGTGTGTGTTATATTCTTTCCATGTCTATATTTTTTGGACCCTATATTAGGTGGGCAGACCTACCTATGGTTTTGTGCATGGGTTTGCACATGGTTTTGGGCATGATGGTTTTATTCCCATGGTATTTTCATAGATTTGGGAAAGGGAACTATGGTTACATTCTAATCCAGGGTTAATGGATTTGGGTTTATGAATTCTTTGACATGTATATATATGTGTGTGTGTTGTAACATTGAAAGGAATATAATGAAAAATCAAGCTAGTAGTTATAGTTTTGGGATCTAGGGGAAAATATCTGTGTATATATGTTTTATGCTCGATATTATTTATTTTCTGTTTTAAAAGTTCGCTTGAAGACAATTTCTGTAAAGGGTTAAAACCTACATTTGGTATTAGAGATTTTTTGGCTTCAAAGTGACACCTTTTCTACTGAGGGGTTTTTATTGGGCCTGTGGTAGACCCCGTTCAGTGGGAGATCTGTGGGATCGATTCTTGCAGTGAAATAATATGGCGAGCAATGGAAATATAGAGATCGAGATATTTAATTGTCATATTTTTGAGTTGTGGAAGTTCAATATGGAGGATCTGCTAGTGGATAAAGATTAGTGGATCACGGTAGATCCGAGTACTGAACCAACGAAAATCTCAGATGAAGATTTGGTGAAGTTGGATCAGAAATCAAAGAGCACAATACAGCTGTGTATCTTAGATTTGGTATTGTTGAATGTATCTGGCGAAGCTACGATGAAGACTCCGTGGGACAAGTTAGGGACTTTGTACCAATCTAAGTCTCTGGTGAACAAATTTTTCCTTCGGAAAAAGCTTTATATCCTGAGGATCAAGGATGGAGACTCATTGACAAAGCATATGAAAGCCTACAATATTTTGGTAAGTTAATGATTATATGTTGATATTAAAATCTAAAATGAGGATAAGTGCATCATTTTTCTGTGTTCTCTACCATATTTGTGGGATATTTTAGTTGTTGCAATAGGTAGCAATATAACTACCTTGAAGTTTGATGAAATTGTCTCAACCTTGCTGTTGGAGGAAATGAGACAAAAAAATATGGAGGGATAGAATAGAGATGCCTTGTCTATGCAAGGATGTTCCCAGAACAAAAAAAAAAGAAAAAGTTCTCGAGTGGGAGATATAAATCTCCAGAAAATGCTATAAAGGTGTGCTGGAAATCCGGAAAGGAAGGGCACTTCAAAAAGGACTAAAGATCTAAAGCTCCTGAGAAAGGAAATGGATCTAATGATTCTCATTTTGCATAGGCAAAAACCACCTCAGATGAAGGTGGGGATGTGTATTTGTCTACTTCTTCAAATACGCATGTAGATCATGAAGCATGGTTGATTGAATCAGGTGCATCCTTTCACTTCACTCCCCATAGGGAGTGGTTTTGCAATTATGAGAAATATGATCATGGTGATGTCTTCCTAAGGGATGACAGGAAAGTCATAATCGTTGGACGTGGAAGATTCAATTTGAATTTTCAAGGTGGAAGGATTAGAACACATCCTGGTGTTCTGCATATTCCTTCATTGACAAGAAATCTTATTTTTGTAAGAAAGATGGATGATGCAGGTGTAAAAATAGTGTTCGATAAATATACCTGCAAGATGGTCTGGGGAGAACTAGTATTGATGCGTGGAACTCTATACAAGATTTTGGGTAGCACTATTATTGATGGGTGCAATAGTTTTGTGGTTCCTGAAAGTGGATCAAAAATCCTAGTGGTCTCTGGAGATAAGACCATGCTACGACATCAAAGGCTTGGACATATTGGAGAGAAGGGGCTTCGAATACTATACGGTAATGGTATGGTATAAGGTATGTCTGATTTCTCTCTAGATTTCAATTTTTGTGAAAATTTTGGATATGGGAAGAAAAATTGGGTGAGTTTCCCTTTTGGTGCTAAGAGGGCGAACAAGATATTAGAGCTTGTGCACAATTCTGTGTTTGGACCTGTGTCGGTTCCATCACTAGGTAAGTATGTGTACTATGTGTCATTTATAGATGAGTTATCAAGGAATACATGGGTATATTTCCAGAGAAATAAATCTGAATTCTTTGACAAATTTAAAGAATTTAAGGCTCTAATGGAAAACCAGACAGAGAAGAAGATAAAGGTTTTTAGGAAAGATAATGGAGGAGAATTCTACAAGAAGGAATTTTAAGAGTTCATTAAGAAGTGTGGTATAGCACGAAAGAATATTACTCCATACACACCTTAGTAGAACAAAGTTGCAGAAAGAGTGAACATGACGTTTATGGAAAAGGAAAGAAGAATGCTTAGTGGTATCAGGTTAGGACATGAATTCTGGGTAGAGGCATTGGAGACTGCATGCTACCTGGTTAATAGATCACCTTCATCAGCGTTGGAGGATAAGACTCCACATGAAGTATGGACTAGTAAGAAACCCTCTCTTTCACATCTAAGGGTATTTAGCTATGATGCATATGTACATGTTCCAGGAGAAAATAAACCATCCTAGATCCATTTTAACTTTGGATCTATCAAGCGCCGAGAGGGATCAAATATCTAGAGGTGAAAACCTCTTTTTTTGAGTGAAAAACTTGAGGAAAGGCTTGCACCTTGAGAGATTTGATCCCTCTCGATGCTTGATAGATCCAGAGTTAAGATGGATCTAGGCTGGTTTCAGTCATGTGCGGCCAAGAAAAATATATCGAACATATGATTAATTTTATCAATAATATGCAAATACAGATAATATAAATATAATAATTCTATATATGCTAAATATGTCTGATATTTATCTGGTCGTTTTAATTTTAAAATTTTCTCAGTTACCTCAGTTTTTAGAGATGATAAATATTGTTAATAACTTTAATGACGAAATAATTTTTTTGAATGCAAAGTGACAATGTAATAGTATTGAATGATAGAAAATGAAAATAATAAGAATGTAGTAAATTACAAATAGTCTTCATTGTGATCAATATCAAATTATTTTCTTTTACTATTCTTATTTTCACCCTTGTTAGTTTTGTCATCTTTTCATATCGATTATATGAAAACGACAATTGAAATAATAAACCATTTAAATATTTAGCTTGAACTTTTGTACTAAACATCATACATTGTCTCTCTTGCTCTTCAATATTAATAGGTTGATTTACTATAACAAAAATATTAATGTACATTGTTAATAATTATGTGTGCTTACACTGAAATCAATGCACATCCAATTACATCAAATCAGAAATCAACGTCTACACTGAAATCAATGCACCTAATGAAAACAATCAAATAAGATTACAAAACAACATCTACACTGAAATCAATGCATATAATGCAGGTAATCAAATAAAATTAGAAATCAACATCTACACTGAAATCAATGGATCTAGTGCAAGTAAGAAAATAAGATTAGAAACCAACATATATACTGATATCAATGCATCTAGTGCAAGCAATCAAATAGGATTATAAATCACCATCTACTTCCCGATCTCCCCCCTCGAACTACATCTCTCTTTCCCTCCATCTCTCCACTCTCTCACATCCTCCCTCTTCCTTCCTCTCTCTCCATTTCTTTCCCACATATATATCTCCCTCTCTCTTCACCCTCCAAATATGTTACTATATCCCTCCCTCTCTCCTTCTCTCCTCCCTTCTATCCATATCTCCTTCTTTATCTCTTTATCTCACCCCAAAACATATACACACTCTCTCCATATCTCTCTTGTCACTTCATCTCTCTCTCCACTTCTCACTCTCTATGTATTCCTTCTTCCCTCCCTCTCTTCCCCTCCAAATCCATCTCTCCATCCTTCCATCTCTCCTTCTATCTCCCTCCCTCTCTCCTCCTCTCTCACATCCTTCCTCTATCTCCCTCTCTCTCTCTCTCTCTCTCTCTCTCTCTCTCTCTCTCTCTCTTTGCCCTCCAATTTTCTCTCTTCCCCCATAACACTCTTCCTCTCTCTCATGTCCTTCCTCTCCTACCTTCCTCTATATTTTCCTCTCTCTCTCTCTCTTTGCAATCCAATTATCTCTCTCTCTCTCTCTCTCTCTCTCTCTCTCTCTCTCTCTCTCTCTCAACATCTACACTAAAATAAATGCATATAGTGCAAGAAAAATAGGATTAGAAATTACCATCCACACTGAAATCAATGCATCGAGTGCAAGAAATCATCTTCCCTCTCTCCCCCCTCCAACTCCATCTCTCTTTCTCTCCATCTCTCCTCCTCTACACTGGAATCAACATCTACACTGAAATCAATGCATCTAGTGCAAGCAATAAAATAGGATTATAAATCACAATCTACTTCCCTATCTCCCCCCTCAAACTACATCTCTCTTTCCCTCCATCTCTCCACTCTCTCACATCCTCCCTCTTCCTTCCTCTCTCTCCATTTATTTCGCACATATATATCTCCCTCTCTCTTCACCCTCCAACCATGTTACTATACCCATCCCTCTCTCCTTCTCTCCATATCTCCCTTGTCACTTCATTTCTCTCTCCACTTATCACTCTCTATGTATTCCTTCTTCCCTCCCTCTCTCCCCCTCCAACTCCATCTCTCCTTCTATCTCCCTCCCTCTCTCCTCCTCTCTCTGGTCCTCTCTCTCTCTCTCTCTCTCTCTCTCTCTCTCTCTCTCTCTGCCCTCCAATCGTCTTTCCTCCCCCAACACACACACACACGCACTCAACATCTACACTAAAATCAATGCATATAGTGAAAAAAAAAGGATTAGAAATCACCATCCACACTGAAATCAATGCATCGAGTGCAAGAAATCATCTTCCCTCTCTCCCCCCTCTAGCTCCATATCTCTTTCCCTCCCTCTCTCCACTCTCTCACATCCTCTCTCTCTTCCTTCCCCTCTATCCCTTTCTCTCCCACATCTATCTAAGCTTAATGAAATGAACATAAAATTATTGGGAAATGATGTAAGCATCTAACAACTATGAAAAAATGGAATGTAAGAAAGAAAGCATGAACGATAAACTATTCTAATGAAAGAGAAAGTTGAAGTGTTCTATGTTTGTAACTCAACCAATTAAATGATATCCCATGAAACGCATTCGATGACTGAAATATAAATTCTGTAATTGAATGTATAGCAGAGAGATTAGAAAAACAACTCCCAGGGCTGGGTCCAAACCACCAGAAGTCTACTGCTAAGAAAAACTCAGAGAATGACTATTCCAAACACCAAAATTATTTATTAAGTTGAAGGTTAACACATGAATACAACTGAATAGTTTTGTCCTGATACATCTATTACAAAATAAAATCTCTATTCAGCTCTATCTATCTCATTCGTCTTTGGCCTTTTAAAGGCGATTTCAATCAGTGATAACGGTTTTTTCCAAATGACAACCTATTTCTCGTGGCTCTCATTTGAGTTCTTCAGACGTGGATATGCCTTTCCGCCTTCCGTCGGCCCATGGGAGTCATTATGATTCCATTAGTCTCTGCTTATTAGCTGTCTTCTGGTTATCATCGATTCAGCTGCTTTTTTTTCCTATGAATAAAGATACAATAATTCAAATTCCCATTGTTAAACATCCCTTTTACTGTTAGTTCATTTTTCCTAATTTTACATTAGTCTTCCTTTCCTTTACTATTAAGATGAGGAAAAAATCATAAAGGTGCATAAAAATTCATGGTAAAAGTAGCGTGAAAACATACCTCATTCTCGACCCAACATAATCCCTCACTTACCTATTTGCAGGTCCTCGTGCAAAGAAATGATTGAGGTGTAACTGGGTCAAAGAATAGGTAGTGTAGAATTCTTCTTTATAGGCTCTGAAACCATGTTTCTATCTGATTTTTGCAAAGGAAGCGTTTGTGTGCCCTTCTGGAAGTTCGTAGTCATGATCATAACCCTCAAGGGGGTACCAGATGAGAAGGCATCTATACCTGCATCCTATCCATGTAGGGCCCATGTTGAAGACCAGATTGTTGTATAAAAGGAATCTAGAGGTAGCTAGTTTGAAGTTTCTGTAGCCAAATGGCTCCCTATTTTTCACATTATTCATGGAGGCCATCCACCTCTGTTTGGCTACTGCCAGAGTTACTTCCTGAATGTCCTCGAAATACTCCTGCCCATTCTATATAATTTCCTTATGGACAGGCCCCAGTTTAGCCCTTACTCCCTTTCTCTTAATGAAATTCTTATTTTGGGTGAACAGATGTGGGGGTCTAGTAGGCTCCCCTTTAACCCACAGGTCCAGGCCATGTTCCATCTTCTGGAAAATGTTGCAGGCTTTAGCCCACTGAATCTGGTTCTTAACAAAAGAGAGGAAAGCCTGGAACTGAATATCTCCTATAAAGGGGCTGGGATTACTGTCCTTTTCCTCCTCTAGGAAGAAGTTGTGCATGTATAGTTCACACAAAAGGTATTGGGCCTGCTCATTTTGATCATTGCAGCAATGGACGAATTCTTCTATGGTTTTAAAAGTCATGGGCTTCACTGCCCTGATAGCCTTGATCTTCAGTAATAGATATTGTTCTACTAGAAATAGGGAATAGTTGGTGGCTGGTGCCCTGCATGTTAGCACATCATAGTACAGAGAGAAAATCATAGCGGTTTGTTTCTTGGCTTGTTCCACTTGATCCCGTGAAATATTTACCTTCGCTAGTTCTTCTCTGAGTTGAGAAAATATCTCATCTTCTATTGTAGAAATTTCTGTGAAATTCTTTGATAGTGCCTGATACTCTTGTGCAGGCACTACTTCCTTTTTGCATTGTGCTAACTCATTCTGTGTTCAAATTAATTCATTATGAAATTTTTTATTGGGAGCCTTTTCTACTAGAGGAGTGTAGGCAGGGGCTTCCTCCGTTTGGGTTTCCTTTTGTTCTTTGAAGTCCAGCCTAGTTTTCACAGAGGCTTCAGTAGTGTCCACTAGGTCTTTCTGTAGCTCAATCTCAACAGTATTTGCTAAGTCGGTCTATACCTCAACCTCAACAGTGTCTATCAAATTGGTGGAAAACTCTGTTTGGGTTTTTGTGGTGACCAATTCTTTCTTAGCTTTCTGAGCCTTGCTTACTTCCATCAACTGTTTCCTCAGATGTTTTATCAATTTCCTTAACCTTTTGCAGGTTCTTCTCATTTTCTTTAACTTCTTTTCAGCTAAATTATCTTCTGGCCTAGTTTTGGCAGGGGATGGGGGAGCAACGACCTCATTTATAGGAATGGTGGTGCCAATCTCAAGGTTTTCAGTGATGATATTCTCTACCTGTACTCCAGAGTTTACTTCTACATTAATGTCCCAGCTAGGTGAAATATTATTCCCTTCAGGTGTTAGAGGGACCGCTTCCATGCTTGCATTCTGTTCTAAGGGGATGGTGTCTCCTGACTAGTTTTCAGATTCGACTACTCCCTCTGCCTGATCTTCCCTATTCACCCCATCACTTCCGAGAGGAGACAAGGCCCTAAAAGCCTATGATTCATCTTGGTGGGGTAATATCTCAGTGCGGCCAGAACTGTTGGTGGTCACAGATTGGTTCAATGGTTCCTCCTGCTCCTCAACTTGTTCATATGGGCTTCTAGCTTCACAGGATGCCCTCATTTTCTCCAGGACTTGAGCCGTTTCTTCCTCATAGTATTGTAGGAGTATTTTTTGAGGGCTTGTAGGTGGTGAATGGGGTGGCCCTACTTCCTCTAGAAATTTTGAGGTTTCTTGTTGTAATTGCAATATTTCGGACCATCTTCGCTTACTTGGTTATGAATTCAAAGCACGGGTCCTTTTCCCTCTTGTTCCTCTAGGTATGTTCATTCTAGGGAGCTTAATTTCAGTCCCGACAGGGTTTTCCTCAGGTGCATGCACAACAGGGTTAATAAATTTGTCCCAGGATGTATGTTGTTTTTCTAACTCATGCATGATAATTAACTTGATTAAACCATGGTGGCTGATAAATACTTGAGGGTTTTTAGCCTTTCTCATTTGAACAAAAGTGTCGTGTAATACAAAATTTAAGAAAGACGACAGATTAACTGAAATATTTTGTTTAAGAATAGCTAACAGTTTGAGTTGACAAGGTTTTACCACATCTTGGCATCCATCGTAGGTGATGTATCTATGGATGAAGGCTACCAATTCCTGCCATTGTTGTTGTAGGGAGGCAGGGTGAATCCCCTTTCCTTTCTGTTCCAATGGTTCTCCTGGATCCTGGTATGCTGAAATTGACTCTCGTAGAAGAAGGTGCTTTTCGGTCCATATTTCTCCCTCTACTAGTGTTCCAGAGACTTCAGAAATGATATCCTATATAACCAGTATAATCCTTCCCCTAAGTCTGGTATGTCCCTCCTGTAGGTTCTGCAGGAATTCAATTGTTATCTCCATGTCAAACCCTTGCAATTTGTGTAAGTATGGCAGCCAGCCAGCTTGCTGGAGAATGGTGCGAGTTGTGTCTGAGATTGGGAAGGTCGTAGGTTCATTCTAGAGAGATTTTCCTCCCATGGTTGATGTGTTTTCTTGAGCTAATTTCTCCTTTTGTCTGTGTTTCCTTTTAGTCCTGTTGGTTAGAATAAACACTACATGCAATAGTAAAATAAATTGCAGCCTTCTATCGTAAATGTAGGTAACTTCATATCGTAATTGCAATGATCTTTTGGTATTATTAGCGTATCCAAAGGAATTTGTGTAGGGAATTCACATGCTTAATATTTATGGATATTTACACCCCCTCTCTCGAAATAAGGGTGTCCACGTCCTTAAGTACAATAGAGATTTGATCAATCGTGAATGCATAAGGGGGAAAATTTCAAGGGTAAATAATCACGGTCTGTACGTGATAACGGTGTCTGTGGCCTTGGAGCTCAATGAAAGAGGGGTAATTGTAACAATTATGAACGCATTCAGCGTAAAGGTCAGAATTGGAAATTTTCATAAGTGTATCTCATGCGGAAGTGACCAAAGAAGGGAAGAAATCAGTACAACAATTATTATGAGATCGAATGTCCTTAGTTAATGGTATGGTGTGACAGAAGAATGACTGTAATAGATAATGATTGGTGTCATCATCCCAGAATTCAAACATGAAAGCATAGTTCATTTATAGTTACTTATGTGGTAAGATAGTATTATCGCTAATTCGAGTAGTGGATTTATCTTGGAAATGGATGGAAATAGGAGATAAATTATATGTAAGAGTAAATGGCTATTGTTATAACATACTCTCATACCACCAGTAGAGCCACTGCTACCAGTAGGAATTCATAGCCTCGACAGGGTTTCTATTTTAACCCGAAAAATGAGCCAGAATCCTTTATGTAAAAGTAGTTATTTTGCCAATTTTATGGAGAGATCACCATGCTGGTGTGGTGGCCAGATAGTCAAGGTGCCACTCACTAGAGTTGTAACAGAGTGATCAAGACGGCTCATGATGAGACCTCCTATCCTTTAAGAATTTGAGAAGGTCATTGCCCTGGTGTGTTGGCCATTATGGGCATGTCACCTGCTAAACCCTTATGATCATGGTAAGTTGGCTAGTGTTGAGACCCCCTATTCTCTCTTACAAATTTTCATATATACATAGCACTTCTTTTGAAACATAGGAATTTTTCTTTGTTTTATGAAGAGACCATTGTGCTGGTGTGGTAGCCAGATAGTAACAGTGCCATTTACTAGGATTGTAACAGAGTGATCAGGCCGACTCGTGATGAGACCTCATGTCCTTCAAGCAGTTGAGAAGGTCATTACCCTAGTGTGTTGGCCATTATGGGCATGTCACTTGCTAAACACTTATGATAATGGTAGGTTGGCTCATGATGAGACCCCCTATTCTCTATCAAAAATTTGCATGCTATCATAATATTTATTATTTATACGTGAATGGAGGCTCATTAACTCCTTAAGAGTTAGGGATGGTGTGAGAAGTAAAAAAAAACACTGCCAATACAATTAATACTTCCTTTTCCTAAATCCTTATGTCAAAGGGAAATACTACTCGAGAGTGTAGAAATATATGCTGTTATAAAAATATGTATTGTGTGATAACATGTTTGAATAGGAGATGTCTTAGCCATTCATTGCATAGATGTACCATGCCAGTTCCCATAATATATATTTCCATTAAAGTTTCAAAGGATCATCATATTAGTGATACTGCTGAATTTCTCCTCTTCAGGTGCCAATACCCACTCAGAAATGTGTTTTACAACTGGGGTGTGGGATGAGGAGAGCTCATCAAAAAAAGAGAAAGAAGAATCATGCTTAAAGTGGAAAAAAAAAACAGTTTTTAAAATACTTGAACAACAAAAGTAAAAACACGGTTGTTCAATTCGATTGAATGTCAATTGTTCAATTGGATTGAATAGTAGTCATTCAAAGGTTTGAATAGCAAAAAAACGCAACACGGAAATAGTTGTTCAATCCAATTGAATAGTAGCTGTTCAATTGGATTGAACAATAGTCGTTAAAATATTTGAACAACAAAAAAATGCAACAAGGAAATGACTGTTCAATTCGATTGAACAACAGTTGTTTAATTGGATTGAACAGTAGTCGTTCAAAGATTTGAACAGCAAAGAAAAACGGGAAAAACAAGGTTGTTCACTTTGATTGAACAACAACTGTTCAATTGGTTTGAAAAATAGTTGTTCAGAGATTTGAACAACAAAAGTAAAAACACAAAAACACGGTTGTTCAATTTGATTGAACAACAACTATTCAATTAGATTGAACAACAGTCATTCAAAGATTTGAACAACAAAAAAACGCAACAAGGAAATTACTGTTCAATCCAATTGAACAATAGTTGTTCAATTGGATTTAACAATAGTTGTTCAAAGGTTTGAACATCAAAGAAAAACACGGCAAACTGTTCAATCCGATTGAACAGCAGCTGTTCAATTGGATTGAACAATAGTCGTTCAAAGATTTGAACAACAAAGAAAAACGCAAAAAACATGGCTATTCACTCCAATTAAACAACAAATGTTCAATTTGTTTGAACAACAGTCGTTCAGATATTTGAACAGCAAAAGAAAAACACAAAATCACAGTTTTTCAATCTGATTGAACAACAACTGTTCAATTGGATTGAATAGTATTCGTTCAAAGATTTGAACAGAAAAGAAAAAAAATGCAAGGGGTGATGAAGGAAATGGATATTATTGTGAATATGTACAAAATAAAAATAAAAAATTATAGGTAAATTATATACAATATTTACAAAAAGAAACAACAAACCCTTATGTACTTGAAGTGCGGGGTTGTCACCCCCTTCTGCTAGAATTTGGATAGTAGGATCGTTGCGTACTTGCTGGAAGAAAGACTCCTTTGTAAGGGGTTTGTGATAGAGGCGCACTCTGTTCCCTTTGACTCGAAATGTAGAACCGGAACCGTCTATGGTGTTAAAGGTGAGCGTACCATTGCCGTGTACTTCTTGAACTTCGTATGGACCGAGCCACCTTGTTTGCAACTTCCCTGGAAAATCTTGGAATCTGGAGTCATAGAGAAGTGCCCAATCTCCTTTCTAGAATGTCTTATTTTTAATGAGATTGTCATGCCACTTGGCTCACTGTTGTCGTATGATTCTTGTGCGCTGCAGAGCCAGTAGCCATATTTCATCTAGTTCATTTATTTACTGGAGTATTTTAATCTGGGACTCTGTCAAGTCCAACCCTACCTCCTGCGTTGTCCTTAAGGTTTTTATCTAGAATTCAATAGGAAAAATAGGCTCTCTTCCAAATACTAGATGATACGGAGAATATCCAGTGGTGTTTTTCCACGTTGTACAGTAAGTCCACAAGGCCTGTGGTAGTATAGTGGCCCAGTCCCGACGATGTGTTGATACTATTTTGGTAAGAATTTCCTCAAGGAATTTGTTGGTACTTTAGACCTGCCAGTTTGAATACAGGTGTTAAGGAGACGTGACTCTATGGATGATATAGTGATTCTTTAGGGTGGCTATAATTCTATTACCCAGAAATTGTGCCCCTCCATCAGTTATCACTTCTCACGGTAAACCATATCACACAAATAGCTCAAAAAGGGAGTTAATCACAGATTCTTTTGTGGCACTTGATAAGGCCACTGTTTCTACCCACTTTGTTACGTAATATATGGCAACCAGTATGTATATTTTCTGGTTCGATGGTGGGTTGAATGGTCCAACGAAGTCCAGTGCCCATCATTCGAACGGTTCTACTACCAATTGTGGTTGTAGTGGCATTTCTTCAGCTTAGCCTGAGCAACCCATTCTTTGGCAACTATTGCAGGCTTCGACATATTTTTTTGCATCTTTAAAAATCGTAGGAAAAAAATAACCCAATTGTAATACTTTGTGCCCAGTTCTGCGATTTGCGAAATGGCCACCACAAGGTTCATCGTGAGAGGCCCATAGGATGTCATAAATCTTGTCTTCCGAGATGCATCTGTGTATATGCATGTTGGCCCCTATATGAAAGAGGTATCCACCGATCTAGGAGAACCTAGCACTGCGATGTACAATCAGTTTATGTTCCCTTGATGTTAAATTTCTGGGAAACTTTCCTACTGCCAAGTAGTTTTCTACGTCTGCGTACCATGGCGTTTTTACTGCTACCACGAATAGATGTTCATACGGAAACTAATCATCGACCACTAGTGTGTCATCTATCTTCAGAACCCTAGATAGGAATTTTTCAACCACGTTCTCCTTCCTTGTATAGTCCTTGATAGTTATATTGAATTCCTACAAAAGCAGCAACCAACGAATTATTCTCCCATTTGTGATTGTTTTATTAGCTAGATATCTAATGACAGAATGATCAGTATACAAGAGTAGTTGATAGCCAGTTATATAATGTATAAATTTATTGATAGCATAAATGACAACCAAGAACTCTTTTACAGTCACTGTATAGTTTAATTCAGCAAGAGTGAGATTTTTTCTGATATAATAAATAACATAGGGATTTTTGTCTTCTTCTTGACCAAGAACTACCCCTATCGTTGTGTCAGATGCATCTGAAGAAATGTGAAAGGGCAGCTTCCAGTTAGGGCCACGTAGAATCGGTGCCATCGAGACCAATTTCTTTAAGTCTATAAAAGTAGTGTCACGTTTATCAGACCAATGAAATTCAACATTTCCAGTTAATGCATACAAGGGTGCAACAATTTGTGAAATTTTTTTTATAAACCTGCGATAATACCCTGCATATCCAAGAAAATTGTGTACCTCTCTCTGCGTACAAGGTGTGCCTAATAAAAGGATTACTTCTATTTTTTCCGGGTCTACCTATATTCCAACTGCAAATATGTATGGTCCTAGGATTACTCCTTCGGTCATCATCATGTGGCATTTTTCATTACTTAAACATAACCTGGTAGCAATACATCGTTCCAATACCTTCTCCAGAATTTCCAATGCTTGATCAAAGTCATCACCATATGGGGTGAAGTCCTCCATGTAAATTTCAAGTTCCTCATTTAATAAATCAGAAAAAATGCTGAGCATGGCTCTTTGGAAGGTTGCAGGGGCATTGCATAATCCAAATGGTAATACCCGGTAGGAAAATGTACCCCATGGGTAGGTAAAGGTTATTTTATCCTGGTCTTCGAGGGCTATCTAGGTTTGATTGTAACCACTGAACCCGTTAAGCAAGGAAAAGAACCATTTTCCTGCCAATGTATTGAGGACTTGGTCAATAAAAGGAAGGGGGAAGTGGTCCTTCTATGTTACTTTATCCAGTTCTCTGTAATCCATATAGATTCTCCATTTTCCATTCTTTTTAGGAACGAATACTATAGGGGAAACCCATTTGCTGTCTAAGATAGGATAAATGAAATTTACATCCAGTAGCTTCTGCAATTCATTTTTTATAATGTCTTTTAGATGTGGATTTAGCCTCCGCTGAGGTTGCCAAATAGGCCGAGCCTCCTTGTCAGTATACATATGATGGGTGCATAGCTGAGGGTCTAAACCCTTCATGTCAGGGTAGTCCCAAGAAAATGCTCCCTGATACTTCTGTAGGACCTTTATGAGCCTTTGTTTCTGGTTACTATCCAATTTTCCATTGATATTTAAAATTTTCCCTAGCTCAATTTCAATGGGTATGTTGTTGCATACAATGGTTATGGGTATATGTTGATCGTCAAGGTCTGCCAAGGGATCTTCTTGTGTTTCATCTTCAAGAATTGTTTTTAAAATTTGGCATTTTAAGTTTTTAGATGTAGATGGTTGATTCATGAGGTTATTGATTACATCATCTTCAGTTTGATCTTTAAATTCAAGAGCCTCAACTAATGTCAAAGGTGGACGAATATTTTGTTCCCAGTATGTATGTGGGTGTCTGTGAATTTTTATCGTGGGTAGGCTTGGTTTTACAGGCGAGTAAATGATGATAATTTTTATGGAATCTCCTCTAGCAATGGTCATCCTACCTATTCGACAGCCTATGTAAGCATCGGTTGTTTCCAACCAAGGTCGCCCAAGTATCAGTGGGTGTCCGTTCATCTTACTCTTTGGGTTAATGACTAAAAATTTAGCTGGATACTCCCATGAGTCCACAGAAATCAAGATGTCTTGTAATATTCCTTTTGCTCTGATAACGGATCTGTCAACAAGCTCCAGCAAAGTAGCTATGGGTTCTAAAGCTGATATGCCTAGCTTTTTGTAGGTCCCTGTAGTTAAGATGTTAATGGCCGCCCCTAAGTCAACCAATGTGTTTGGAAAGAAGTGGCCAGAGATTTGCACAATTACTATGGGATTCCTTGGATCCTCATATTTCACGGGTGTTTCCCTACCCAACAGTAAGTCAGATAGTGCCCTTACCACATGAAACGTGGGTGCGGTTTTTTCTTTCCTTACCTGCTTCTTCCCACACAGTTCTTTAATTGTCTTGGCATAGATGGGCATGTATTGTATGGCCTGTAAAAGAGGAATTTTAATTTAAAGGTTTCTTAATTTTCCTAGGATATCGAAATCTGGATATATTATCGGTCTAGGCAGCATTAACCTTTCAAGGAATGGAGGGGGAGAAGTCCTAATATTTCCAGGCTTCCCTTGATCAACCATTCCCTTTCCCTTCTCTACTTCTGTTTCTGTCATATTTGTGTGTCTAGGCTCTGTTGAAGTTCCATATTAAAATTGTTGTGGGGTCGTATCTTCTTCTGGTGAAATAATATGTCTAGATCTCAGCCTTAGTTCATTACATTGCTTCTCTTCAGTTTTTGGGTTTGGATTTTCTACAATCTGAATTAGTTGAACAGGCCTATTGTTGGGGTTAGGATTGGGTTGAGCCAGAAATTGAGGCCCTATGACAGGCTGAGAGTTGTGCTGGACTGGGTATGGAACTGGTAGTGTAGGTTTATTTTTAACTCCTATCCCCATTGGTAGGTTGGTCATTCCCAGAGGTCGCTGCCAATTCTGAGGAAAATTTGTGGTTTTTGAAGGGGAGGTTGGCCACTGGGTTTGATATGGAGTGTTTTACCAATAAGGGGGAGAACAAGGAAAACTTGGCTAATTATTCCCTGAATAGGGTTGTGTTGGCCAAGGAAGAATAGGAAATGATTGAGATGGGAAAGTAGAAAAAGGTGGTTGATTCTTCCAAGTTGCTACAGGGTTTTGCTGGTCAAAATGCGAAGAAGAAAAGAACTGAGGCAGGTCTTGAGGAAAACCTGGTCGTTCTTTCCATTGTCGACACTGGTTCATTAGATAGAATAGTTTTGTCTCTTATTTTGCTTCTTTAAAAACTGCCTTCAGGCCCGGAAGTGAAGGCCAATGGTTCGTGGCATGGTCCTTAGTGAAAATAGCACATGTCTGGACCATGTCTAATGGACATTCCCTTTGGTTGTGCTTCTTCCGAAAACGTGGGAAAAAGACGACGAAGTTCTATTCTGCTATAGCTTGCTTCTGCTTGGCTTGTAGGACATCAAGTTTTGTTGTCAAAGTGCCCAAGATGTCAGTTTTAAAATCTTCTAAAATATTACCAAACTCTGCTTTGGTTACATTGCCACCAGACTGCTTAGGATATTTTTTAGTTGAGTCTTGTCCAATTGGCCTATTTTGTGTACTACCCCAAGAGCACCTAATACACAGCGAAATAATATCATCATATTCTTCTTGGTAGATGTCCCCTTTTCCCATTATGTTAAGTGTCTCAACCCATTCTTCTTTCATTCCCTTAATCATTGTTTCTTTTAGGATGTCTTTGGATAGTGCAGTATATGGAGACCTTTGTAAATTATATTGAAATATTTCGACGTATTCTTCTAATGACTCATTTTATTTTGCAGACATATTGAAGATTTCATCTTTTAATTCTCAAGTCCGGAAATAATATTGATATTTATTAAGGAAAGTGTTCTTCACTTGGTCCCAGTTATTGATGATTCCTCCATCGAGCCCCATGAACCAACGTAATGTTGTCCCCTTCAAAGTAGAGGGAAACAATTTCAGTTTCAGAGGGTCAGTGGTATAGTCATACCCCCTACATAAGACATCGAATTTAAATAGAAATGCATCAAGATCTTTCGAGGTCAACCCATGGAAGTTGGGGATGTTTTGTAAGGGAATGGCTTTCATAGGGGCATTTGCAGCATGATCAACAATGGGATACTCCAATGTTGATGTCTGCGTCTGATTCTGGTTCTCATTATTTGCCATTTGATCAAAGATACGCCAATAATATTCAAGGATTTCTTGTTCTGGAGGAACAATATTAGTGGGATTAGGGGGTGAATGCGGAGGAAGCCTTACAACACTTCCCTGATCTGGGATACCAAGTGTCTCTGTCTCAACCACTCTCTCAGGGGATCGAGGTTCTGGAGTTCTTACTTGTATTGCACCATTGGTTTCTCCTTCCCCTTCTTGTAAATTGCAATAACCTCCCTCTCTCAAAGGGTCAACACTTACATGGTTAGAAGTCTGAAGGAATTTTTCAGACCCTTCTATCTCACTGTGAATCTCATCGTGGGCTACATATGGTGAGGTTTTCTCCTGAGGGAGTGCAGTAGGACTTTGAATAGGAATGGTTCTGGGTCCTACGAATCCCTGGGATTCATATTTCTTAATTATTTTGTCTATATATGTTGTTCTACCAAGGATCACCCGTCCTTTGGGTTTCGTAGACTTAAGTGGATGATTTTGATTTGTTTCTACCCTTTTCTTCCTAGTCATAAAACAAGAGCACCTATTCTACTAGCCTCTGCACAATTGCTGAGAAGCGAGTTGGAGAGCAAGCATTTTTCTTGCCGGTATGCAGGTTCTTACATCTCGTTTTTAATACGCAATTCTTCGCAGCAATAGAGAAAAAGAAACGAAGGACATCACTCTTAAAAACTCTCCCTGGAAATGGCACCAAAAATGTTGGGTCACAAAGGTGAATGTTACAAGCAACTTTGATGCTTCTCATTCAATTGTCAACCTAGGGAAAGTCTTCTTATTTCAAGAGTGTGAGCATAGTATATGCATGCGATATCAAGAACAGCTACTCTATATTATCATGAAGAGGAGTATCTAATTCTCGAAGTTCAATCAATTCAAAGAGAAATGGAATTGTAAAATTTTGTTTAACTATTTTGTCTAAGCGCGGAAAAGAGAAACCTACGATTGAAAAACATACCGTTGAATTGAAAAACAGTCCTATTGAATTGAACAACAACTTCAATAAATTGAACAGAAATTTATTATCTAATTTTAAAATGGAATTCTCTTTGTAAACTAAATAGCTGACATCTTTCTGAATCAATTAACAACTAGACGCTTTACAGTAATAATGGAAAGATTCAATTATTAGCTATATACAAAATTGAACGGAAGTCATGCTAAAGCTTAATGAAATGAATATAAAAGTATTGGGAAATGATGGAAGCATCTAACAGCTACGAAAATTTGGAATGTAAGCGAGAAAGAATGAATGATAAACTATTCTAATGAAAGAGAAATTTGTAGCGTTCTATGTTCGTAACTCAACCAATTAAATGATATCTCATGAAACACATTCGATGATTGAAACGAAAACTCTGTAATTGAAGGTATAGAATAGAGATTACCGCAACAACTCCCAGGGCTGGGTCCAAACCACCAGAAGTCTACCACTAAGAAAAACTCAGAGAATGACTATTCAAAACACCAAAATTATTTATTAAGTTGAAGGTTAACACATGAATAAAATTGGATAGTTCTTTCCCAATACGTCTATTACAAAAGATAATCCTTATTCATCTCTATCTATCACATTCGTCTTCGGCCTTTTAAAGGCAATTTCAATCAGTGGTAACGGTTTTTTTCCAAACCACAACCCACTGTTTGTGGCTGTCGTTTGAGTTCTTCGGACGTGGATATGCCTTTCCACCTTCTTCCAGCCCATGGGAGTCATTATGATTCCATTGGTCTCTGCCTATTAGCTATCTTTTGGTTATCATTGATTTAGCTCCTTTTTTTTCCTGTGAATACAGATACAATAAGTCAAATTCCCGTTGTTAAACATCCCTTTTACCGTTAGTTCATTTGTCCTGATTTTACATTAATATTCCTTTCCTTTATTATTAAGATGATGAAAAATTCATAATGGTGCATAAAAATTCATGGTAAAAGTAGGGTGAAAACGTACCTCATTCTCGGTCCAACACCTTTTCAGCCATTTTGACCGAACTCCTGAATAGATAATGAGGAAAATTGGGTGGCTTGGTGGCAGTAAAGTGCATCAATAACCCTATGTGGTACTGGTACAATCTTGGGAACCTTTCTTCACATGTAAAATACTTCATTATTAGCTTCATCAAAGGGGCATACTTGTAAAGTAAATTCCATAAAGGAAGGATGTGCTCAGGAGCATCTTTGCAATGTGGTTTTAAGAACATTTTATAGTTCTTAATATATAAGTCCACCCCTTTGAACTATATTTCTCCATGGTTTGGGATACCTATTCCTAAGGCAATAGCATCTAATGATATGGTGAATTCAATACCTGTTATGATAGCCTTATCTCTCCTGAAGCTATTGGAAAAAATGCTTGTCAATTGAGCATGACATCGTACGTCTTGGATTTTCTCACAAAACCTTAAACAACCACAGTTTTCAAAAGATTCCTTAACATAGGAAGAAGCATTGATCTCATGAAAATTGGATGGCTCAAACCTGGAATTATGACCTCCCTTATGGACCCTCTTCTCACCATCCATGATTTTTTTCAACAAGGAAAAACCTAGCTTGATGTAGTGGATAAGGAAGGTGAAAAATTATGAAAATGGGGGATAATAGTAGAGTGGTTTTAGGGAAAAAAATGAGATGGAAGGGACTTAGGAAAAAATCCATAAAAATATGGGGAGGTAGGGTGATTATTTGGAAACACAATCCAAGTGAAATTTTGGGAAATGGGTATGGGAATGGTGACCAAAGGGTTAAAACACAGAGTTTTCCTTGTTTCTCTGCAAAAGCGTAGTGAAAACAAGGACTTGAGTGAAAATGGTAGCAAGGAGGGATATGATTGATAGGTAATGATTTGATAAGTAATATGGGTGATGTATGAAGGTTTTTAGATGATGAAATTATGGTTTTCCAAACTGAAGCAACCAAACACGAAAGAAACCAAAAACGTAGTGGAGAAAACCTAAATGAGGGAATCCACCCTTTGCTAATTGACTTTGAATGAGGTATGAGGAGCATTTACTTACTAGTTTGGAGGTCTCTAAACCTTGAGAAAATATGATTTGACCCTTGGATAGATTTTTTGGAGCTTGGAATAAAAAGTGTATCACCCTTTCAAGAAGCGTAGTGCAACTACCAAAAGCATAACGTAGCTACCAGAAGCATATCACAGAGAAGTTGGAACAATTTTTTGCTAATTGTCATCAATATTTGATGGATGTGGAGTTATTTGAGTATGATAGGGGGGCTATGTTGAAAATAAAATGATTAAATGAACTCCAAAGCTTCATTTCCCTTTATAACTCACAAAATTTGTTTTTTGTCTTCTAGTGAAATCATAAACACTTTTTTGAAAAAATTCTTTTTGAAAACTTGATTATGTAGCATACTTCTTGAAAAAAGGAAAATTCCTCTGCTTTATTTTCCTGTGTTTGCTAACTCCCAATTAAGGTGATTTTTATTGTGAGAATGACTCTTATTTTCCCTTTTTCATGACATGATTAGACATTATGATGGTGGAACAAGGTAAACCTAGACCATGACCTAGATGGAGGTATGTTGACTGATATATGACCCTAGGTGATTACGGATTACCTAACCTTGAAATTGATAATGACCATGAATGAGTGAAGGGAGTAACATTCAGACCTAGAAAAAATTCAGTGAACAAAATTTTATTTGATAATTGGTTTGAAAACATGAAATTTTGACCAAGGATGATTACCAAGAAAACCTGAAAGAGTGTATTTGATCACTGAACATTTAGACACTAAAAATCACGACCTCACATTGCTCCTTATTAGGCTTTATAGTGTTCCCAATATTTACTTCAAGCATTTAGGAATCAACCTTTAAATATTCAAGGAAATAGTTAGAAACAATAAAGATATAGGAAAAATATTACCACTAGATGACTCAATATTGACAACAAAGAGGGGTTAAATAATTGAGAAAACAAATGCCCCTATGCACTTTTCTAAAAAAAAAATTTGAATAATTACACTCTACAGGACAACCAAAGATAACTTCTCCTCAACCATAAGTATTCACATCACAAGGAAAAGAAGATCCTCTAGTTGACCAAGCTACATACACACAACCACAACAACAACAAAAGCAAACAAAAATATTTCTCCAAGTTTTATCAATTTTTGTAATAGGAAAATTGTGTGATCTCTGTTAATTTTTGTATTAAATTCACATCTCCCTCTTGTTGGGTGATGGGCCTCCAAATTATACAAAAATTAAGGCTCATCTAACCTTTCTTATGCACATGAAGACTATATTAAATATCTCCTTCTACACTTAATAATTTTTTTTTTGTCTTTAATCTGTTCTTAGGAAGTGTTGGCTTGAGGGGTCCTGACCCAGGTTCAGAGTTTATCTTAACCAAAAAAACCCTCTTACTACTGGTCCTTTCAGTAGTGACCTACTTGCATAGGTAAAAGTCTCACCCAAAGCAGTATGGGGGGGGTGCTGGAACCAAGTTCCACACCCTAAGAGAGAATTAAATGTTGTGGGTGTTTTCAGATCTATAATAATAGCAGACTGGCCTTCGCAACAAAAACCCTAACTAGAGATAGATATAGGTCAATTTGTGGAGGATTTTCTGCACGCACACAGAAAATGGCTTCACAATCCCTTAACAGTCTTAATAAAGTGATATTTAGGTCTTACAATAAAATATATATGCATCCAACATTCATATTAAGCATTAAAATATGTACGCAACTGATCCAGTCACAGATAACATAAAGCATAAGAAAAAAAAATATAGAAACATCTCACAGATGCATTTCATACTTAGAGTTATCTAAAACACTTCTTTATTCATTAACAGTCGTAAAACCCTTTACACTTCTTCAGATCCACCCGTGCACACAGCCAGCAGGGTCCGCACACAGCGGGACTAAGGTCTCCACGCACACAGCCAACAGGAGCCTTTCAAACACTATAAATTCGCTTCACAGCTCAGAACATCATAATCGTATCAAAAATTACTTATAACCCCCTCTATTCGACTCGATCTAGACTTCTATTTATATCTTACCCTGCACTCATCTAAGGTCCAAAAACTATGGTTTGTGACTCCCAGTTTTACCCTTTAGCCCATTACAACTCATGAAGGGGATTTGACCCGCCCCAAAGCCCCTTGACCTATGCATTTCTTAGCGTGCATGACTCGAAACTACAAAAAATGCTTATTAATTACCCAAAAATGCGGTCCTAAGGGGCCCTTCTCCAACAGGTCATAAATCGTTTTGACCATATCTAAAAAACCGAGTATATTTTTTCCATTATGTTTCATGGGGATATGCATAATGATCATGGTAACATTCCCAATAAATTTTAGCAAATTGCAATGTATAATTTTTGATAAATTGGCCTCCATCACCTACAACAATTTTATATTTTCCTCATGATTCGTGCATTTGTTGGCCAATATTTTTATGGGGAGATACATAAGGATGAATTCAAAATTATCAAAAAAATTTAGGTCAATCCAATATACCATTTGAGAGATATGGGTTAAACGAGGCTGCTACAAGATTGCCACAAAATTATATAGGATTGTCCCAGATTTGCTACAAGATTGTGGTCGACATTGAGATAGGGGGAATATCTTATGTTTCCCTTAGGGGAATGAAAAAATAAGTCCACCACACCACCATCATCCATATTCCACACCATTTACTCACTTATCCATCCAAAAATCCATCTTTGTTTGTGAAAAAAGTCCATTTACACCCCTTCTTCCACAATTTTCACCACCACCAAAGTTTCTAGTCCCTATCCATGAGCTCACCATGAATTATCAGATCTCTAGAATGAATTTCATGAAGGTTATTGTGATTTTGGAGGGGGAATTTGTGACAACTGCAGGAAAAAAAGCTAATCATGTAGCAGTCTACAAAACCCTACAAGACCACAATTAAGAGCACTAGAATGAAGAGCCAATCATCATGAAGACATTGGAGTCTCTTGTAGAAGTCCTCTAGTAGTCTTGTAACATCCCGTAGTAATCCCTAAAATTGATGAGATTCGCTCCAAAATATTTGATTTTATCCCTTAGGCTTGAATAATGACCTCTAGGTTCTAAAATCCATGATTGAGGAGGACCCAAGACCATTTTGAAATTTCCTTTTTCTCGCTGCAAACACAATTTTGTAGTTAAGGTTAGGTGACAAATTTCCAAATTGAATGATAATGATGATTATATTATGAAATTCATATGAACTTTGTTACTCTAGCCCATTACCTTTAAACACAATGATTAATAGGGTGATTTTCCAATGCAAAGTATATTAGGCCTATTTCTTTGAATTCATGCTCTTAGGAATTCAATTACAAATTGTTGTTATCACATAAGATTAGTTTCTTTTCAATGAAACTTTTGACATTCTGTGATTAGACAAATCACATTGTTGCAAGTAGTAAACGTTTTACATTTTGCAAATAGACAAGTACTTTTCATTCCTGCAACTAAGGTTAGCATTTACTTTTGAGAAAACATCATCTCCATTTCTTGAAAATATAGTAGCATTTCCATTTCTACAATCACTTTAGGCTTTGATTTTATGACATTCAATTCATTGCATTAGATCAATCAAATTAGGACACATTGCATGTTGCACATATAGTTCTGACACCTCTTAAGTTTCTACGAATCCTCGGTTGATAATTTAAGTTGGAATGCTTGGGATTTGCAACATTATTGTTTCAATATCAAGGATCATTACTAGGGATGATCAATGATTTGAGGTGTGGAAGATACTAGAAGGTGTTAGTGTCTAAATCTACCTTAGGCTAAAATAAGGCAGAAAGAGGACAACACCAAACCACGCTCAGCCTCGTAGCTAGCCCTACGAGGATAGGAGAGGGCTCTCTCTGGGTCAACTAAGTAAAATATGTCCAATATGACCTGAGATGGCCTATAATGAATACATATTTTAGGCTAGTAAATAAATAGGAAAGAGATATTTTGATGAATGACTGGGTTTCTGGGATGTACGGGAGAAAGAACAGCATGAGCTGAGAAATTAAATCAAAGACACAGAGTGTCTCACGAGGCAAGATAGGCGGTAGTTTAGCAATCAAATTTGAAATAATATGGAGTGGAAAGACTGTTGAGAGGTTGAAAAGGGCATATATAATGAATCCTTTTCAATATAAGAAGACATACAGAAACATGGACGCTTTCCCAAGATAGAGCAATAAACTGGATTCTACCTCTCTTACTTAAAAGAATTCATCTAGAAATGATTATGAATGAACGGTAAAACATAATGAGATACATATGAAACAGAAAGGAAAGACATATGCTAAACTCACACCACATGAATCTCATAAATCAGAGCTGTATCCTTTCATTAATTCTCTGTCAAAACTGTACAACCAAACGATGAGCTATTCTTCCACACTTTTCCCAGAAATCAGGCCTTTACAAATGATTTTCAATACAATAAATAAACTCAACTATGAGAAAACAGATCGACCAAAAATAAGGGTTTTTTTAATCATCATTAACAAACAAAAGTTGAAGAGCCAATCATCTGTTTCTGAAAAGGAGCAGCGTTACATTTTCTACTCAAATTTGTTGATGACCAATGGAGAGGCGGAAATGGTAGCTGTAGACCCTTTGAATCATAACTGAAGTCAAAAATAGTTAATCGAATACTATTTCTCTGCCATGGTAGATATCTACGTTTTATTTTAAGCTCCGGTCTTTGACTTTCACTTTTACATTTTCCGTTTGAATAAAAGCTAACTTTTAATAAAAATAGTTTTGAATTTTGCCTTTAATGAAGGAAAACGAAATTCCGCCAATCCCAGCCCATGATAAAAAACTGACACTCCTTGGACCTCTTGGGCCATGCCCTGAGATAGCTGTAGTTTCCCCATAAACCCCTCCAACATTTGTCTGACATTTTTTATTAAAAGCGGATTTGTATATCAAGAGATGATTGAAAATTTTCTTTACGGAATCCCCCTTCCAATCTTGTTTATGGAGCTTGCCAGCATTACAATAGGATTTGAAGCCTTTTGATTGTATATATGTTCTTGAGATATGGACTATTCCAGATGATTGTACACCTGAAGCTCCCTGAGAATTACCCAAACCAACTACCTCAACAGCATCCTCTATACGTGAAGTCGCATGAGACCTGCTAACGTAAGACCAATGGTAGATGAATGTCGCCCCATGATCCCACCTCTTCCTGGAAAACTGCTAGATGAGTGCCCATTTCTCTTGAATTCATGGCTCTCAATGAGGAACCAGGAAAAAGGAAGCAGGCCAAGTAGGACCTGAGTCATTACAAATGGAGCCAATGCATGCTTTGAAACTGCAACAAAAGAATTGGATTCGTTTTAAAAATTTGATGTAGTAGTGGCACAATCCTGCTTGGAGGCTCTGTGCACTGCAAGCACACCCAGTGTGCTGCGTCGGCTCCGTGTGCCACGCCCTTAGGAAAATACACAGTGTGTCTTGGCTCTACGCATCACGCTCTGTGGATGCGCCACGCTCAAATTAAACACACAGTCAGCCTTTCTTAAAATCATAGTTTTGCTCTTTCAACTTCCAACTCGACTTCTCACTGAGATTTTCCCAATAAATCTTGATACAAATGGGTTAATAAACTTGGAGAAATATCTCATATAGATATGGTTTTAATTTTTTCTTTCTCAATAACCCATTTTGTAATGTTTTTAGTTTTGGAACTTTTTCATTTAATACAACTTTTGTCTTTTTGTTTCCTCACTGATTTTCTGGAGCTTGAATGATGAAATTGGTTGATTTTACAGGGATGGTGGCATCGAAACTTGGCAAAGGATGACCAGAGTTTGCATGGTGAAGTACAACATGGTGGAAAGATACATTTTATTACAAAAACAAATTTGACAATTTCTTCTTCAAAACAGAGTTTTGAAGAAGAAATATCCTCGAGCATTATTGACGAAAAAATATTGAAATGAAAACTTATTGAAGACATCCTCATGGCCTGCGGGCATTATTTAACATTTCTGAAGACCAAACCCTAGACCTAGAAACTGAAAGACTCTTTTTGACCAAAATGGCATCTATGACTGTAAATGACGTGAAATGAACTTTGATGAATTTTGATAAATATTGACCAACCCAGTAGGTACAATCATGAGGGAAACGAGTAAAGAGATCCTTCCGTCAGATAATGGCATGCCCCTAACGGAATGCAGATGAATGAGCATAATGAGACACCTAAAAATGAGATGCAACCAAAAGAAATGATCTCTGACGGAGGGATGTAAAGCCCGACTCTAACAGAAGGGATATTAAACTTTTTCATATAGCCCTTGTCAATCAACTAAAGTTGAAATACAATTGATTGTCTAGTCAGAAATGTAAGTCAATTGAACACGAAATTGGGTCAATAGAGTTTGGTAGTTATATAGTTACAACTGCCTTGTAATTTAACATGGGTATAAATATGCATCAATTTAATAGACTATAGGTAATTGGATTGAAGTTCTCTTGCTACCTCAATAAAGTGCACATTGTTTGTCTCCCATTACTTCTGTTATCTTTTCCTTTCTCTTATCTAGGTGTATGTGTGTATCATAGTTTGCATACTTTTATTTATTTCTCTATTGAAATACTACTCGTAAATGTTCTACAAACCCATCAATTACAACTACTATGTCAATAAATCTTCAATAATATCAATATTATTTGGTACTTAACATAGTTTAAGTTATCACTAATATTTTATTTTCAGTATAGACTATAATATCTATTTCCTTTTATTGGCCTTCAATATTGCATTCTTAGGGTTTCTTCATTTTAGGAGGCAATTTATCTTTCTTGATTAAATATTACATATTTAATATTTATTGATAAAATATAGGTTTTGTATATTTGACTCATTATCTTGAAGATGAATCCTGCTTCTGATTTGAAACATCAACCTAGAATAAATAACCATTGTGGATTATTCTCCAAAATATTTGCACTCTAATTATACCAACCACATAAATCTTAAATTTGGAATGGTGGCTGAGTTTGGAAAGTGGTGGTCACATTTGGGGTATGTAATTTCTGGATGAATGATCCATAAACTGCCATGGAATTTGTTTTAATGCATATACACTAAAATATATTACAAAATATGAAATATACACTATGAGGGTTTATTTCTCCTTAGATTTATGTATCTATTATTTATTGTTTATATAAAATGCATACATATTATAATTATGTAGAAAACAAAAACATAATGAAATAAATACACAAAACACAATTAAAATATATATATATACTAGGAAACCCTTTCAGGATAAAACTCATTTGGAAGGTGAGGTTGCTCTACTCTCTTTCTCTGAATATAAAATGCATACAAGTACAAAGAAGTAAGGCTTGTGGCCTATGGGCTACTAAAGTGCACAAAACCTCTCTATATTTTATCTCTCTATCCCTCTTGGCTACTATTCCCATTTATGGAACAAAATTCACTCGAAAATTATAAAACCCCTTTTCCTCCTAGTGGCCTAGTTATAACACAACACGATCGCCTACTAGTGGTCAAGTTTGAATCCTTCAACTCTTAAATAGGGTTACAATATTAACTCTTATAGATTCTTATTAATCATGGCTATGTGGCGATCCCCTTTTACATGAGTAATGGGTGCTAATATGGCATCCTCTCGAATTATGGTGGTCAAAATTGGAAGGTCAACTTCCAAGTGGCATAAATTTTGCATACAAACTCTAATTGAGGTGATTATTTTTCCATTGAAAAGGTACCTATGTATAATAGGAAATAAGTTGTGGTAGTAAATAAGAAATATTTTACCACTAAAAAATGTCATATAGTGCCTAAAAATTCTCTTGGAAGGTTTAGACCCCAATTTTCCAAACTAGTCCCCATTGGTAAAAATAGTCCTATGCACTGATTCCTCCACTTTTCCACTCTGAAAGCATTAATATGGATGAAAAACGATATAATGATCCGAATCAGATCAATGAAATTGGTGGAACGTATAGGCAAGTGACTCAATATTGTATAAAACATCATACAAACAACATATGGGTGTAAATATTGGTGCCAACATCGTACAAATAATAATATGACTTATGTTACAACAACAAAAGGTTGATGCTTATAAATTTTCAGTGTACAATTATTATGGTGGTTGCACGGTATTTTATTTAATTAGTGTATGATTAAATTTTTTTTTAGGGTAGGGTAATATGTGGAAGTAATCCAAAAAGTAGCAAGAGTTGGTTATGATGCCAAATTGAATAAATACTCTTTATTTATTACTAAATTGAAAAAGTATTTCTACAAGTATATACAAGTATATTAAATAATAAATGTTTGATTTGTGAATTAATAGGAATGATGATTTACAATGATTCTTGTGACAATATACTTATACCCATTGATTGATCAAAAGGTTAAAGGTTATGTCCTTTCTCCTTTCATTAAAAAATTTATTTATTATGTATTATTTATTAATATTATTTTATTATTATTTATGTTTGTTACATCCACAATTTTAATTTGTATGATTGCTAGTTGAAATTCACCATAATGTTGTAGCTAGTTGAGGAAGATTACCTGTGGGGAACACTTAATGACGATTGCTTAGAATGATAGATGTGTTGATGATGGGAAAAAGATAACAAATAGTTGCAATTACTAATGGAGCTTAGATTGATGTGTTTTTGGTGAATATTGTACACAAGATGTGGCTCTTGATCATGCAACACTCAACAAATAGATACTTTTTGGATTGGACATCAACCATAATGGTATTAAGCAATTATAATTGATATATACATCTTAGAGATCAAGGATAAACTCCACATGAAGTTTGTTTACCCACAAGAAATTTTAGAGAATGTAGTTTACATTCACAACAATGAGTAATTAAAAAAATATTACATGAAGATTAAGAAAAAACCCAAATCCTACATAGGATAAAAAAGAACACCTAAAATCAAATTATATAAAAAACTAGTTCTAAATTTTCCAATTAGGAGGATTAACACCAATCAAACAAGATTTGTACAACAAACTATAAATATGATTCTCTGGCCATTTTCATGAAGAAAAACATAGGCTTAAATAGCTTTGCATTGAAATAACTACGATGCAAAAGATTTGCATCGAAATAGATACGATGCAATAGATTTGCATCAAAAGAGCTAAGATGATTCTTTTAATGTGTAAGTCAACAAGCTTGGAGAGAAAATCTCAACAAACTGCTAAAACTTGCAACATATTATAATAATAGATCTAGTTAGAGACAATACCTCAAGTAGCCACACTTATAGGAAATCAAGTGGAATTGCCACAACAAACTATAACATTAATATCCCATGTGCACATAATATGAATCATAATTTGAAAAAAAAATACGAATATATGCAAAGAATCCTTCTTAGTTGGCTGAAAGGAAAATATGTGTCTCTTATGTGTTTTTCCAAGGACACCAATTATTGGAGGAACAAGTAACAATCCTTAAAATATAGGGATCTTCTATGAACTTGCTAATTTAATTTCACAAGTCATTATTATTTTCATGTTACATTACCTTGACAATAAATGGCGAGAATATGGTTACAATATCATGGTAAACAATGTAGATTCATAAGGGTTGTGTTTCATTATGCATTTCCTTTTGGAAGGTAAAGACAAACATGCACTTGGATTATATTTGATTTATGTATAAAAGACTCTATTATTGTTTAGAGGAATGGTAAACACACATCATGAATAAGGAGTCACACAACAGTAAAACATACATGTTTGAGCATTATGCTGATATGAATTAAAAGAAAATTTCAAAAAAAAATCATGTTATGATTAAATAGTTAATACAAAACTTGTATGTTTAAACATTGAGCTTGGTTAGTGATAAAAAAAAATTCCAACAACAACAACCACTTACCCATTGTTTATGCCATTTCAAATGCATAAACTATGTAAATTTATATTCAAACATTCAAGGAATGAAAATTAAGGTTAATATATTACAAGTAATGAAGCTTCGCTGGGGGGTGGGGAGGTTATAAGTATTAGGGTAAAAAGGGTATCTAGTAAAAATAAGGGATGCCTTGTAAAAATATGGGTTCTTAATTAGAAAGATGTATCGAAAGGAGGGTTCAAAAAAACTATTTTGGGAGGTATTTTTAAATATATAGGGAAATTAGAGGTATTATTTAATGTTCATGAATGCACATGCTATTTCATAGATTCATTCAAGGAAGACCCCGTGTTTCTGAATATGTGACAAAAATTGGTTATGGAACCCAATAACAAGTCAAATAGAGGGGATTAATTTTTATTAGAAAATTAAATAACATAGTAGAACCCACAAGTAGTCTATTTTTAGGTTAATCCATTACACACATGAAATTTGATGAAGAATTGAAATATAAAATTATGGTAGGTAAAAATCAGCATGCATAAGAAAATTAACAAGAAGATGAAATTAGATATAAACTACTGAGCATGTTTTCACATTAGAAAGCAACTATGAATATCAACAACTAATAAATAAGTGAGACATCAAAAGAGGAAAATTGACCCCATAAATAAACTATGGTGTAAATGATAAGCCTCTATAGCTACTATTATATTAATTTCATAAGGATATACCACATGATTCTTCATGAAGGTTTCCAAATTCCCTCATAACCTTATCAAAGGATCATGAAACAACAATCTTTGTTTTCAACTTAATGGCCAATGCAAAGTACTATATAACCTTTGTGATCAAAATTTATTTGTTACAGTTACAATGCCCCTTACTATATTAAAAATTGTCCTTATGCTCAATTGTAACAAAGAGACATATAGTCTTTTCTAGGACAAATGGGTTGCTTCATTTATAATTGACAGGTGGATCTCAAAGGTGGCCACAAAAAGGAATCATGAAGCCCCCCTTTTCAAGAATTTTTGATAATGACTCTCATGTTGCAAATATTTTTCCTTTAATATGATTGTATCAAAGCATTATCATGATCCTCACCTTTGTATGAAAGATGTGTTGGTTCCTAAGTTGTTCCGACAATGAGGAATAACTTAAGAGAAATTCAATGAGGATATCTTTTTTAACCTCCCACTTTAGGCCAGAGGGGTTGGTCTCCCTTGCCTTAGAAGGTATTCCTTGTATCTTACCCATAAAAAATATTCTAATCAAAATATCTATAAATGAACATATTATGGTATCGCAAAAAAAGGTGTAAAGTGGTAAAGCTTATAGGTGGAAGAAACTTATATTGCACAAAAAATTAATAAATGACTAAAATTTTTAATCATGTGATGATAATGTATCACAATGTTGAAATAAAGAGGTGATTCTAACATGGATTAAAATAAAAAAGGTAAAAAAAAAATTGGTTTAATAATATCCCTTATGACAACTTATACCCCAACAAGTATAGCGATCATGATATAAAGTATCATAACCTTATGTACTTAACCAAACAGAATAAGGAATGGGAATACAACTATATATTAATACTATAAATATCAGTGGATGTGTATTTCCTTTGTAAATTGTGATATGGAAATATTGATCAAGTCAAATATTAGGAATTTAGTTATAAGGATGTAAAAATTCAGTAATAAATAAAACACAACAAATAATGAACCATACACCAGTAAAATAAAATCTTCGTAATGGAATGTTACCACAAATAACCATGTCAATCATTAGAAATACCACGATAACAAGTCAATAGAAAAACATCCCTGTTGATTTACCTCAGATAATATAACATTTAATAAATTAACATAATGATGTAATATTTCACACAATTAATCAATTCAATCATGCAGACAAACAATAAACTAGTATATAATCATGACAAGAGCATAAAGGAAACCTAATAGAGACATTCTACTGAAATCACATGCACAAGGTCACAACAACATGTAATCAGTATCTGCAACAAGTGCATTCATATTGTTATAATAATAAGTTTCTTATCAAAAAAAAATCTATCCCATCATATGATAAATGAGGGAATTGTATACCAAAATTAAATAATTGTCCTAAAAATATTTCCACGTAATACTGAAATTGCATGTAGAAGTTCACAATAGCATTTAATCCTTCTACGTAACAAGTACATTCATACTGTTATAATAATAAGTTTCTTCTCATCAAAAATTTAACCCCATCGTATGAGAAACAAGGGAATTATATGTCCAAATATTAAATAACTTTCTTAAAAAAAATTCAATGTAATTGATGAGTAATATTAGGTAAAGTAAATAAAAAGAAATTTAGATTTAACTCCAAGAAACATTCCTAGCCTCAGTAGGATTTTTGGAACTCCTAGTCATTTTCTTCGGGATGTTGATTGGCATGGGAATCTTTGGGACCATCACGTTTCGCCTCTTGGGATTGTGGAAAATAGTGGTTGCTTCCATGTCTAAGCCTTCAATATCTTAAACATTAGAATGTAGTTATGGAATGGGAGTATTGGTCTATATATTTTAGGCGGGAAGAAAAGTTCATTCAAAAGAAATTTCAGATACCTCTTTCAGTCCTAATTTTGTATCCATGCAACATTTTTAAGTTTTGTTGACACAATAACAATATTGGATCTAATTCGACAATTGGTAGCTAGAAATTGTTGTGTCATTTTATCTAGGAGTACCAAAATGTTGAATTCTCTAAAAAAGGAATTGAAAATTTCATGATTGGTGATGTCACCTTCCCTGTTATACAGGAACATCTTGAAACTTTGTTTTACCTTTCCCATTTCATCCTTAAAAGCCTCTTTGGAATAGACCTAACCAGTTTTATTCACAAGTTATGTCAGGCCAAACCTCTGTATGTAAATCCATTATGCTCTATCTATTTAATGAATTGACTTCTTAGCCCCTATGAATGACATAAGGTTCACAATGCATTCATCTCTATCAGGAAAGTCGAGGGTTTGTAGTTTTAACCAGTTAAGGAGTTAAAATGATCTATGATCACATCTACCTCTTTCAAAATTTCTTCAATTGTAGGACTCCTTTTTTCAATATTCATATTTATATTGAGGATTATGACTTTTTCACAATATGCCAAAATATGTACAAATGGCATTATCTAAGAAATTTTTTCGTCAATCATGACCCAAATTTTCTCCTTTACTTCTAGACAAATTTTAAACTCTTAATTTCTTTGTCTTTATCCTCCAATATTTTCTTGGCGACTGAACCATCTTTAGGCATACCTTATTATTTTATTATCCTTTCCTCGAGTTCCTTTATTTGGTTGACTTTGGTTTTGACCACTATGTTAGCATGTTTAAGTTGTGCCTAGGCCTTGGAAATAATTTTTCGGTACTTTTTATTGCTAGTTGTAGCATCCAAAAACCTTTTAGCTACCACTTCCCCTATTTGTCTATGCTAGTCCACTATATCAGTATCATTAATTTTAGCTAAATTTATATTAACTGAAGTGACTTTGGAGCCCAGTAACTATGCATTTGTTTTTGTTTCTGGTTGTAAAATAGTTAGATTGAAAAATATTGTTGTCCAAATTAGTCTTTGACAAGAACTGGAGCCCTGAATATGCAGTTATTTATTTTAATATTATTTCATATGTAGTTTTAATATCTCTAGGGGCTATCCTTAATTCATTGTTTCCATTTGTTGTGAGTTTCTTAGTAACAAACCTATTGCCAATTATCGTGACTTTATTCCCTAAATATGTTGATTTGGTCTACTCCAAAGTATCTTCCAACTATTTTAATAGATCCTCATTGGTATTATAGAACATAAATTCCTTGTTACCATCACCCAAAATATCTTTTGTTGTCTTCTTAGCCACTCAAATTTCTTTAGAATTAATTGAACTCGCCCTTCTCTTTAGATGCTTTCCTTGTAGCTGATTATTAGTGGTGTTGTGGTCACAATTTTTCTTCTTTACTTTGTAAAAGAAAATAAAATAAAAGGCCTAACATTACATGTTGAAAATGTTAACCCCAAAACTATACAAAAGTGGGTTCCTACATGTTATCACTCTGCCGTATTTATAAGGCTCAAGAAGAAATCCAAACAGAGGTAACCATAGACTAATATTTTGGCTTGGTATATAGCCCTACCAAACTGGAAAGGGCTCTCTCCACAAGGTCATATCCAAGAGCATTCGATGAATTAGGGTTTTAGGCTAGGTAAGGGTACAGGGGTTTTGATTTTATTTGATTGGGTTGCTGGATGAGGATATTAGGTCCAAGAGGCTAGGTTAGGGAAAATAGGATTAGGGTTGCAGAGATTCAATGGGGCAAGGTAGGTAGAAAGGCTAGAAAATTAGGGTTCTTGGGATGGAATGGTTCAGACAGGTGAAGAGATAGGAAGATCATGAAAGATGAATTCTTCCTAAACTGAAAGAAATATAAACAAACTATGAAAACTTTCCCAAAACAGAGCATGTGAGATTAATTATGTTTCTTTAACTTGAAACTGATAATACAATAGACATGAAATGGAATATGGACCAACATTACATTCATACAAATGAAACAAGATAATAAACAATGCTAGACAAACATACCACACGTATCCCAAAGAAATAGCTGAAACACTTTTATTAAGCTCCTGCCAAAATGATTACAATAGAGTATCTGATCAATATGTCAACATCCAACTGATTCCAACCTCTGAAAATGAATCAAAAAGTACAATATTTAGACCTCAAACAACATCTCCCAAATTCAGGGGTCGAATCCCTAATTTTAGGAGCTGATCCACAATAATCTAAACTGATACCTAGAGTGTAGGGAGGTCAAAGTGACTCCTCCCTAATTACAATGAAACTGATTCATTTGATTTCATGATAAAATTTAACCAATGTATTTACACTAGGTAACATTAAAAAAATTATAATTACATTTACTCCCATAAATTACATAAGTAAATTCATCATTTTCCAAAGTGAAAATCAAAATTGCAGTAAAAACTGAGAAAATTTAGACATTTTTCAAGGGCGCAGTGCTAAGGTCAAAAGCGCAATGCCAACTTCAGCTTCACTTTTGAATGGGTTCTTGGTGTCCAAAATGAGCTCAAAATAACTCATTATAAAATCCCTATATGTCTAGTTATCATTTGACATATCAAGAAAGTCATTTTGACACTCCATCTAGGAGAAATATTGATTTTCCCAAGATCACTCCAGAAGTGCAGAAAACCTCTTGTAGAAACTGTATTTTTGAAATTTCTCCAAAAAAATGACACCTATTTAAAAACTGAAGGAGGTAATTATTCTTTGACCTATGAGAGACAAAAACCTCTCTCACTTTTGTCAAATTCATCTCTGTTTTATAATAAACACAGTTTGAAGAAAAAATGGCGCTATGTGTGGCAAATGATTTGTCCCTTGGAATGACTTCTTGAAAAATGATGGAGACATGATGTTTATGAGTTGGAATGGCCTCATAATTTTCTGAAATGACCTCCTTTATTTCTCCTCTTCTCAAATGTCTCTGATTCCATAGCAAACTGTAGCTCAGTTGGAGAGGAAATTAGGGTTTGGTGTAGGCAAAACAAGGGATTTAGGACTACCTTGTAGCGGAAGGGGAATGAAGGGGTTAGGTGCTGTCTAAATTATTGGAGAATTTTTTTTGGATAGGGATATATGTTAGAGAGTGTAGGGAAGTGTAATTTCTAGAAATGAGTGAGGGGAAGGGGTCCAAAAGGGAAAAACACAACCCTAACCTAGGAAGGTGTCAAATGTGTAGTAATAGGCTAGGGTTTATAGGAAAGTGAGGGAAATGAGAGGAATGGGCTTGGGAAAAGGTTAGGGGAGGCATATGGAGTGTATATGAGGGTGATATTTATGGCTTAAAGATAAAATTAGTGCCTCTTTTATGTTTTAATGGCCTTAATACTTCACGGATTCAATGAATTAGTTCTTGGGACCCACTTTCCTATGTTCAATTTCACCCTTAAAAATTTGCAAAATACCCTTTAACTCTTTCTTGTTTTCTTTTCAGATTGATAATGATGGAATAGGAACTCTTCAGATTTTGAAATTTCATGTGTTTGGCATATGGAACTGAGTTGGCAGCTTTGGGAAACTAAGTACTTATTACATATAATGAACATAAAATTACATAAAATAAAATAAAATTACATCTCTGTTTATTGGAATAAAATTACATTTTGAATGAAACTCACACTTGAAATCAAAATTACAACTTTGGAAACCATATTTTTCATGCTTGAAAATTCTCTTTAGATGGTAAAGGGATATTATTAGATCATTCTCATACTTTTGTTGACCTTATGCAATGAAATGGTGTTTTATTTAAACCTTGGAAAAATGAAAACCTAGAGACCTAATGAAGACTTTGAGTGACCTGAATTCATGGTGACCTGAATGACATAATAACATGATGAAATGGACTTTCAATACTGAATTATGCTAAAAAATACATGAAGGTGGGCCAGCAAGTATGAATTTTTGAGGAAGAGAATCATTTTTTGACTAGGGCTACCATCAGTGAGTAAATTTTTTGCATGATCTAATGGAATGATAAAAAAAAATCTAAGTGGGACTCCTAAAATGATATGAAAAGAGTATTTTTTATCACTAATGGTAGTATGAAATACTGACGCTAACACTACCCACACAAAATTAAAATGTTAAAAGGCATGCAAGTCTGGAGCCAAATTACGGTATGCTTAGTGGGATGGTACATTGCACGACACGTGATGGGCCTTCAATTGTCAAAGTTTAAGAAATGGGTACCCATCGAAAAGTGGTATCATAACACTATCCATTGGCATTGAATTTGATAAACCCCCCCCCCCCTGCAATCTACAAAAAATACTAAGGGGGGGCATTGCAAAGCAGTAAATGGTCTCAAATAAATGTGCATTAAAACAATTGCGTTGAATTTCAACTCTACCATGGGAGTAATGCCAACTATCATGCCACACAAGAAATCCAGATCTAGTGAGCAAGTCCATGTCACTATGCCACCTCAATTGTTGATGTGTCAAATGATGTAATCCCCTGTCATACTCCTTAACATCATCAAACCATTATTTTCCCACCTATTCCACACATGGTAAAAAATTTTCTTCTCTTGATCCCTATTTGTTTCATTCTTTTGTCCACAGAGTGATAAAAACTAGTTGCTCGAGTCATTCATTTCTAGTTCCACATCAACATCCAACTCAACCTTTGCTTTCTTCATGTCGATTAATTCAAAATTCCTCTTCCCATGATCACGTTCTTTATTTAAAATAATTAACATGAAGAAAATGACTTAGAACTGGCCAAAAAACCCCCCCCCCCCCCCCATTATATGGCATTGTGCCATTAATTGATTGTGAAGCTGATATTCATGACCCATGGTGTCTAATTGACCTCCTAGAAGTCTAGAGAGATTTCATTGATCATTTTAATGTGTTCAGTGACTTCCTCCACTTTGTTCAATTAGGTCTTTATCATGAAATTTTCCCCATTATTTATAATTTCCTGGAATTCATAAGTTGGCTTGTATCTTCTATAGTTCCTCAAAGAAATTTTGTCATGTCTGCAACAAGAGAGAGTGTTATTAAAGCTTCACCTACACTAGTTCGTGACAATTTTAAATTCACTGCAATTGAAAAGTCTCAAAATTTTATTGATCAACTTCTAATCCTTACATATAAATCCCTTCCCTAAACTGATAGATAAATATTATTCAGGTTGATTTTTCCATCAGACTCCCAAACTCCTCAACCAATAGAAATTTACCCTATAACTTTGTTTTTGATACTTTCAAACAAGTTTTGGCTATGATTTTGTTAATTATTCGGGAAGGTGACACTAGAATTTTAATCAATTCGGCCTTAGGATTCCATAGTTTAATGATGCAACCTGATGTTATTTTGGATATCCTCACTGATCTAGATAAATCAATTAATTTTGAATTCCAAAATTTCCATGCCACTGGGTACTTTAGGTTTCCATCATATTTGGTCCATATATTTTTATATTCACGTGCATATAAATTCATTCATGTCAATTTGTATATGATGTATTTAGAGAATCAACTGAGATCAGTAATTTATTAGAGAGACATCATTAGGTGGAAATAACATAATGAAGGTTTCTCCCAATATTTATCATATTTCATGGTTATTGTATACTCTATTTTGAATAATCAAACACCTCCAATAATTATTCCTAAAGCAAGGGAGCTCCTACAACATAGTGTTGACACAAGAGTGGGTGATCGGTATTTATTTGAATATTGTACAATGATAATACTATATGGAGCAGAAGTGAAACCATATTACTCTCCAGTATTCTCTCCCATGAGAATATTCTCCCTTGATTTTATAAGACAAAGTATTGATGTTGATCATATTGACTTTGTTCCTCGGCATAAGGGATACACTTTCAAGCTGGAAGGGGTTGAAGGACTATTTATTGTGAACAACAAACAAGACCTTGCACAAATTTAAGACATGATGAAATAATTTAATTTTGAGAAAGGGGATAAATTGAAATATTATCCCTATCACGTGATTTCTGATAGAAGAGTTTATGTTGGTTTGTTCTTTACTCACATGAAATTAGACCAGAGATAAAAAATATGGAAAATCAAGAGGTCTGACCTAGTGACAAACTATGAAATAAACTAAAGGGCATCTATAGATGGATATTGAAAATCCCACTGTGAAATAGAAGACTTTTAAAATAATTGTTCCTAAGAAGGTAGATGTTGAATGGAAGATTTACAACTATAGAAAAGTGACAGAATCCAAGAATAAGACAGAGACGAAGGTATGCAAATAAAATTCACAAAGGTGCCCTCAAAGAAACTTGATTTTAAAATGCAATTAGAGAATCTAGAGTGCATAGTCCCTTCCTACACTTCCACTGATCTTGTAGCACATCCAATTGAGAATCTTCCATCTCAAGTAGATATCTTGCAACAAAGTTATCAACAGATTTAAGAGAGGGTTCATAAGGTAAGAAATGATATGGAAACACAGTTATTAGTGAAATTAACCTCGGTTTATTAAACCAGGTTAATTTCAGCCATGCATTTGGAGAGGAACCAATTAAAGTTATCACTCATTCACCCTATCACTTAATCTGTTCCTGCATGACCCAATTTCAAGGTAATTAATTTGTCTATAAATGTGAGTTATATTCCATTACCTCATAAAATTATTTGGCATAAATAAGTTGGCAAGATGATTTACAATGATTTAAATAAGATTCCCTTAATAATAACTAAAGCAGAGAAACTCCTTGAAAAAGTTACCAATCAATTAGAGCAAGAAAAATATAACTCCATAGAAAAGAAGATTAAAATTTAAGAATTTAAGAAATTAATTGTCAAACTTGGGGTTGATCCAGAGGATAAAGAAGCAATTAAGGGGTTGTTGCAGAATACTGAAGTTGAAATGTAGTCTTTGAGGAAGAAATTAAATATGTCTGGTTCTAAACATGCTCAAATATCAAATCTTCATAGAGTTGAAAAGGAAAAGGAGCAGTTACTGGAATAAATAATACAGAGAAATAATGAAGTTACCAAACCGTATAAGAAAATTCAAAGTCATGTTTGCACTATTCATGTACCATCTTTCTCTAATTGCAATGATCCTTCAGAAAAAAGTAGAAAAGGTGATGGCATATTTGAAAATTTCAGAAGTTAAAATAAGAAAAACATAGATTTATTTGGTGGAAAATAAAGAGTAATTAATTATTAAAGAAAGACAACTCAATCTAGAAAATGAGAAGAATAACCAACTTCAACGTGAAAGAAAGGATTCTCAAGAGGAAATCAACAAGCTGAAAGGAAAATTGAAGGGAAATAATTCCCTAATAGAAGAAAAGAAAATAGTTTGGGATGAAATCATACATGATATGCATTCAAATTAGGACTATATTGGTGTTATTTCGGAGCAAAAATCTCTACTGAGAAAATCACAGGGAGTCATAAAAAGAATTGGAAATGAAATAGGAGATAGATTCCTGTAGCAAAGAAGATGATAAAATATTTAACCGAAACAACTCCAAATGAACTCAAAGCTTTAGATGTGGTTGATAAAGTGTCTCTTATTTCAAAAATAAGAAAGGACATCAACAAGAATCTTCTTCATATCCAGGATTCCATTTAACAGGATGAAGAACAAAGGGAAGTGTTGACATTTAATAATAAGTTTGATCAAAGAACAGGAGCTATATTTCCAAATTCATGGGGCCAAAATGGTAAACCGATTTCTTTAGAAGCATATGAAAAAATGTTATCAAGTATGAAAAATAAAGTCGAAAAAAATCCTAAAACATCTGAAGGTTTAAAGGGTCGAACTATTATCAATTATCTACATCGTGATTTTCAGTTCCTATGGTTGGTGAAGACTTTGTTCATGGAAAAAATAAAATATTCCAAACACTCAAGCTTGGAGATGGCCTGTTAAGGTTTGCTTGCATATTAGATTCTAGATGAAACAATTTGGAAAAAAATTGAAAGGATGAGCATACCTATAGAATTAGAAGTCATGGAGTTGGTTTCTAATGAAATTTTCTATCTAGTTTTATTAATTCTGAGAATTGTCATATTTCTCTTTTATGGGAAACTTTTGCATAAAATATTTAAAAGAATCATTAGAAAAAGTTAGTTATAAGTAGTTATAGGTTTGACAGTTACTTGGTAACTGAGAATTGAAGTTTTGATATGCTATTTAGAGTGAAAACAACCACGTGAATGGTTTTTAGATATTTTGGAAAATTTTGGCTACTTTTCTAATGACATACTTCCTTTGAGATAATAAAGATTACCAAATTGATTCCATCTTATTGGTGAATGACAATATGTGTTTTATTTCTTTTGTGAATTTTCATCTCTATTTTCTTCTTATGAAGTTAGTGTATGATTGCAACATGCCTTCTTGAATGAGATACATATTTATTGATGTTTTTTTAGAAAGTTGTAGAAAATGTCTGTAATCTTCTTCATAGAAGCCTTAAGTAGTTCTCCATTGTTTCATATTTTACATTTTGTGCTCATGTCATTCACATTTTCATTCCTAGAGTTTAAAGATTGAACTCTTGAAATCCCAAATTGTAAAACCTTAACTCCTTTCAATTCCTCTGTCCACAAAAATATTTTAAGGACTGTAACCAATAATAGAAAGGACAACATGGATGATAAGTTTTATCTCTAAGACTAATTATTCATTACGCACAAGGAAATATTGTCTCTGGGACAATATTTTAATAATATTTAATAATTTAAAATCGATGTCTGAGGAATTGGTTCTTTTTCAACCGAGAACTGACTCTGGGGTAAAATAAGTGGTACCTGTTTCTACCTCAAACAATGGCTCTTCCTTATGGGAGGTTATAATTGCATCTCCCTCAACACTTCCTTATTTAACAAGAACTGGTTTAGCCACAACCATTTTAGTCACTTGCATTTTAGCTGGATCGATATCATTATAAAGAGAATAACCAATGTTAGCTAAATTTCCAAGTTCAGGTTTCGAGTCATGAACATATGCTGGTAGGTCAACTGATTTCCTTACATGAGATAAAATTTGCAGAGGGTCAAAATTACAACATACATATTTATTTATCCATGCGTAAGTCTAATAATTGTTGTTCTATAATTTGTAAGGAAAATTTGTGCTTTGTAATAAATTTACCTATGATATAAGGCATCACAATCATCACTTTCTTATTCTTTGAAGTAAAGTGAAATTCATCCATCCATAACCACTATATAGAAAGTTCCAAAGCAAACAACTAGGGTGGAATAAATTTTGGAAAACAATAAGGTTCTCCTTCAAACTTGTAGGCTTTGATAACTAAGTAATCAGAGAATATACACCATTTTCCAAAGACTATTCTCCTTTTTAAGATACAAGGCTCTTTTTTCTTTTGGAGAAATCTTATCATTGCTTGCTGCCACATCTTGACATGCAAATAGAAAGAAAAACTATCTATAATTTTGTTATAACTTCTAGGGAATCTTCCCAGATATAGAAGTGGTGACCAACAATCTATCTCCTTATCTTTCCCTATCTCATCCTCATTATTCTCTATTAGTTGAGTGCTAATAAAATATTCAAGGTAATTGAACATAACTAAATGTAGTAAATAGGTACACTACCTGTTAGCCACCTATAATATTTTGTTATACCAAAAGGTGGCTAAGATCTTTTTGAGCCTCCAAGGAACAAATTTTATCACTAAGAATTGTTGGCTCTTGAAGTCTCTTTTAGGCCTCATGCCTCTGTCCAAAATCTTCATTACTTTTCCTATTAATTCTGCTGATTTCCTGTAAGAAACTGCTGCAAAGCCATCCCTTTTCCTTTTCTCCCACTCAAAAATTAGCATTCATTTCCTTTCCTTTTTTCCATATTTTTCCTCTATTATTCATCTTTTCCTTTCTTCCCTTCGTAAAATCACCCTTCCCATGGTTAAAAACTCACTTTTTAACCCTTTCGGAACCCCCAAATCCATTTTAATCCGTGAAATTTCTCATAAAAAATCAAATTTTTATTGCTATGGACCTAAGCCCCTTGGGCTAAGTCCTAAACCACTTCCCCACATATGCCCGTCACCCAAGACCAAGAGCTTAAGCATTGGGGGCCAATCGCAATCGAAGGCCGGGCGGGAGACAAATTCCTTTGTAAATACTTTAAAACCCCGATGTAATTAGTTTATATTGTTAAGTCTTGCGACTCGTTCCGCGCCGTCGATCTGTCGCAAGATCTGACGTCCAACGCTCAATCACACCACTTCCCTCGATCGCAATCGCAACACCCATCGTGCGCCTCCCAATTGCGATGCTCCGATTAAATCCTGACCGTTGTTTTCCCCTCCAGATCCGACGGTTCTTCGATCAATCGCAACCTTGATTTCGGATCTCCCGATTGCATAGTAGCCGTTGATCTCCCCGCGATCCGACGGCCCTCCGCTGATCGCAAGTCCTTCTGCTCCTCCTCCGATTGCGTGCCCCGATTAAATCTCCACTATCCATTCTTCCCGCAGATCAACGGTCTGCGCTCAATCGCAAACCCATGCCCGATCACAATCGCAAGTCTCTCCGATGATCCC